>JALAZF010000231.1:600000-1007500 GCA_022829125.1 Lathyrus tuberosus | reverse complement strand
ATTTTAAAACAGAGAGAATAATATTTATCATTTAATATATAATTTTTTCACAACGAAAAGAAAATCCAGGTTCCGTTTGAAGTGGCTTTCTATCTATTATTTTGAAAATTTTAAAAAATAAAATTAATTTTTATTTTGAGTTATATAATTTTTAAAAACTAAAATCAGTTTTAAATTTTGAGTTTTGAAAATTTAAAAATTCAATTCAATTTTAAGTATGAAAATAAAAAGAAATATTATGATAAACTTATATTAATTAAAATGATTCATTTATTATATTTGCAAAATAAATAAAATATTATAAATATATAAAGTATTTGTTTAGCAGAAATTTTAATAATAGTGATTGAAAATGGTAGTTGGTTGATGCATCTTAAAACGGCGATGGTTGATCGTGAGTCTTATCGTTTAAATTCACGCATTAAATTCAAAAGAGTGTTTAATGTAAGAAGGTGTATTACGAATAACTAAAATTTTATATTTATTATCAATCATTAGTCGGTTCAATGGTGATTGGCGTTGTATTTGATAGGAAGAACCACGGTTCAATTCCCTGTAACTGCAATCGAAAGGAGACTAAAATCACTTGATGCCAAAACTGACCCTCGAACTAGATTAAACAGGTGGTGAAAACCCAAAAAAAAAATTACATTTATTAATTATAGAATATTAAAAGGTTTATATAGATTGATATCTTTCGTCTTATAGACTAGTTTTATAAAGATGTATTAAGCAAAACTTTAATAGCATACTATTGTTAAAATACTGGTCAAAATGATTATAGGTGGTATTTATTTATTTATTTTAATTAAAAGATATATATATATATATATATATATATATATATATATAACTCAAAAAAGTGAAAGGAAGTACAAGCCGATCGCAAGAATCTAGCCCTCAAGAAAAAATAAAAAGACTTAACGAGATTAAAAAGCCATCAAGTTTGTAAACTGCACTCTAAGTTTCTTATTATACCACTCCCTATAAACAATCATATTTATAATGTTATTCACAATATCAATTTTATCAACCGCATTACCATAACAAATATTATTAAAGGATCAGTGGTATTATAATATTGACTCGAGTAGTGGTTGAAAATCGTTATAGATTATAAATGGTGATGTTTTAATTTTAAAAACAGAAATGAAAAAATTTAAAAAATTTCTCTTTTTTTTTTTTTTTAATTTTAAGTTTTGATAAAAAAACTGTTTTGAAATTAAATAAAATGAAAATCAATTTATTTTTGCCGAACATATTTTAGTATTGCAATTGACTTTTAAAACCAAAATTAAAAAACACACAAACACATGGAACATACATAAACTTTTTCTTCCCTAATCTCTATTCTAGAATTAATTCTCTCTATTTGCTTAATGGCGCAAGACGCATAATGTTTATTACATACCATTTGATTGAAACAGTGAAGTAACACAAACAAGTAAATTAAAAAATATTAATCAAAATTGAATGATCACGATTCTCCTATAATCGCTTTTTGATGGTAGCAAATTCACTTTCCTCAATTCACTCTAAATCTTATATTTTGGCGTTTTGTTAGTCTGCCACTCATTTGTATAGTTGTTTCATAAGGAGATCCTCTAACTTTGATGTCTTTAACTTTCTCTCTAACTTAAGGCAAATTTTAAGAGAAAGAGAGAGGTGAAAAGGTTATGGAAAAAAAAAAGAGGGAAACACCATGAGAAGTATACCGCCATTTTAGAGAGATAGAGGAAATTATTTTATTGCCCATTGATTTCAGATGTGTATATCCTGACGCGCTGTATTTTTAAAAAATAAGAAGTTGTTCCAGATATGCATATTCGAAAGACCTTCGGATCTGTATATCCGAAAAAAAAAACTGATATATTTGAAGCTGCATGATCACTTTCCCCTTCCCATTCTCAACATTTCTTCTACTACACTCACTCTCACCAACTCAAAAAACCTACTTCATCAATCTCATTTCTCACTAAAAAAGTTTAAGTTTTTGGTGCAACAAATCAAAGGGAGCAAGGAAATACTGAATTTCAGGTAAACATTCAACTTCATCCACTATATTGCTCACATTATCAATCTACATTTTTGAAAAAACAAGTTACGCTGCTTCCGGATCTGCACATCCGGAACATTTCCGGATGTACACACCCGAAAAAATGCCTGAAGCTAATTAATTTAAATTTTCAGCATTTTTGAATATATTTTATTTATACATATTAATTGTTCTATTCTTGTTTATAAATAGATATGGTGCACCCTGATAACATGACAAAAGAATTAGTTGCGCCGATTTCCCCGAAAGATGAAGGCATGCTCGTAAAGTCGGTTGATGTCGGCGGTGACTTTAACAACAAGCAAGACTTTAATGATCGTGAAAGCATGATCGCATACATTCGTAGGACGGCTATTGAGCTTGGCTTCGGTGTAAATATCGGGAAATCGGATAATGGGTCGGATAGAAGAAAAGCTTTTGTAATTTTGGGTTGCGAAAGAAGCGGCAAATATCAAGCACCTCTACAGAAAGAAAGAGGAGACTGGTACTAGAAGATGTGAGTGCCCTTTTAAGATTGGTGGTTACATGTTAGTTTCTAGAAATGGAGATTTACCGTTCGTTGTGGTATACATAACCACGAAATGTGCTCAAAGCTTCAAGGTCATCCAAGTGTATGTCGGCTCAAGGCGGAAGAGAAGACATTCTACTTATTGGTGGTTACATGTTAGTTTCCAAGAAGAGAAGACATATCGACGGTATAATCGATGTTGTAGGGGATGGTAATTGCGGTTAATGAGTCGTGTCGGCACTACTCGATAAAGGAGAGGAAGGTCATGCACTTGTACGTCATCAACTTATCCTAGAGTTGGAGACGCATAAAGAAGCATACTTGCGTCTCTATGAAAATCAAGAAAATTACAACAAGGTTCACGAGTCACTTGTTCCGTGGTTGAGTGGTCCGGCACCGGTATCGAAATGGATGAGCTTCCCCGAGATGGGTCATCTTATAGCATGCGCCTATGATATGGTGTGTATCGACTTGACGAGATACAGATTTTCAGATACCTTTTTTCCACTTCACACCGCACCTCCGTCGAATCCAAATGATCGCATCATGTGTATCGGATGGCTTGCGAAATCAAGACATTTCGTACAAGTTATCTTGAAACCCGGATGCCCGATACCACCTAAATCACCGCAATAGGCGACGCATGCAACCGCAATTGCCGAGTCTTGGCTGGATAGTTTTGTCGAAATGATGCTTGAATTCGAAAGATTGCACACAATTGAAAAGGCATCAAATGCAGAAAAATAGAAAGTTCTAGCTCCAATAGATTTAGACGGAGAATTTTGTTTTAACTCTTTTGTATAATCATACGACACAATGTACATTATTGAAGTGAAATATATTGTATTTTTATCCATATGTCTTTTTAATACACTTACGAATTTTATTGCACTGAAAGTATTCCAAATGGCTGCATAACATGTTCAATTTTGTTTTAAAATTGTATCAGTAAAACATTATGATTTGCAGATCCGGACAATTTTTGGATTTGCACATCCGGAACCAATATTTGTAGGGTTTGTCCGGATCTGCACATCCGGAACGAACTTAGGCAGAAATAACTTTACCCTAACTTTTCTATAAATTTCGGGTTTCATTTGATATCATTCACACAAACACTAAATGTCTCAATTGTATGATATCAAGATCCATTGGTATGTCGCAATTGTCTCCTACACCGATGGCAAAACACGCGGTCGCAAGTATAAGTTAACGAGGGACACCTCCATCGGCGAGATCATTGACGACATCGAACATCTCCTACCTTACGGAGACAAACGAAAGGTTGCGAAGCTTCAGTATCGTTCACCTTCCGTTGATAACGCAGGGAACATCGCTTACAGCCTTGTTGAGCTCAAGAATCAAGAGGATGTTAGAGCGATGTGGCAAACTTTTTTGGGCTACGAAGAACGATTCCCGCTCGAGTTCGAGGCGACCGTCAAAATCCGAAGAACGGTCGATAACATCTTAGAGATGTGCAAGCGTCCACCGGGCTATTGATCTTGTAATATTTAAATTTTTGTCGATGTCATGACGATTTTCTCAATGTAATCCCGATTTTATTTTATGAATGTGAGAAACATTGTTGGATTTTTGGTGTTCTGCATCAGGTTTTGTTCCGAATTTGCAAATATGAACGTTTACCGGATGTGCACATCTGGTAAAGACTGAAAAAAAAAAAAACGGTGCGTCCGGATTTGCACATCCGAAACGCATGGGTGTTTTCGTTAGCGCGCTAGGTGTCTAAAAAGGCTGAGTGGTGTGTTAAGAAATTCCAAAAAAAAAAAAGACAAACCCCATGAGAAGTATCCTTTTCCAATTATTTCAATGTTTTAATCTAAATAAGTTGTTTATATGTAAAACACATATAAATGTGTTTTAATCTAAATAATTGGTTTATATATGTAGAACACATTTATGTGTGGAACATATTTATCTTTTGAATTTTTTTAAAAGTAATTTTGGACCTTTTGTTTTGTCTCTTTTTAAAAATGATTTTTTATTGTATAATATAATTTTTTATAAAAAAAATTTACAAAGAAATTTTTTATAAAAGCTACAAATGAAAATTTGATTTGAATAATTATTCTTAAAATATTTATTTTAAATATTTCATTATTTTATTGAATTTTTTTTGGATATCAACATTTCAAAAAACCTCTTAATTTTGAAGCTATTTCAAATAATTTTCATAAAAATTATTTTTGAGATACAACATTTTGAAAAAATTGCGATATCGACTATGTTTTGATCTTCAACAAAGTATGTTTATGTTATAGGATGTCAAAATTAATCTTTCAATATAGAAAAAACAAATATATAAAAATTTGTAATATGATGAAAAACGATTTTATAAAATTCATTTTTTTAAAACAGGATTAATATTGGTAGGAAATTAATCTTTTACAATTGGGCTTTCATTATAGGTCCAATAAGAGTTTTTGTTTTGGATTACTTTTTTGGCTAGACCATGTGTCGCGGTGAGAATTGGAGACCATAGTTATTGAGTT
The DNA here is from genome assembly GCA_022829125.1 of Lathyrus tuberosus. NCBI lineage: Eukaryota > Viridiplantae > Streptophyta > Magnoliopsida > Fabales > Fabaceae > Lathyrus > Lathyrus tuberosus. The sequence goes on along the minus strand of JALAZF010000231.1, from coordinate 1,002,426 downwards.
AGATAGGCTTCACAAATCTTAAGATATCACCACCGATCTTTAATTTATCCAAGGGAAGGGGTAAAGAAAGAATAACCCACAAATATGCAATGCAAGACAAAGCAATAAAGAGATATAAGGTTCGAGGGTTGGTTATACTAAGGGAAGGTATTAGCACCCTAAGTATCTATAGTATCCTATAGGAACCTCTAGTTGAATTTGTGTTATTGTTATGTTGTTTGCTAATTGGGATTGATTAGGGAGATGAGAAGAGAAACGTGTTTTATTGTTTTTGTGTTTGCCAAAACATAAAATCTTGTGCCTACGTACCAATAAAGGATCAAAACCTCGTAGTTCAGGGTAAAAATTGAAAAAAGGTTTGTTATGGTGGATTTTAATGAAGAAGAGACAAGTTGTCATCTTAAGAAAAAAATAAAGAGATATAAGGTTCGGGGGTTGGTTATACTAAGGAAATGTATTAGCACATTAAGTATCTATAGTATCCTATAGGAACCTCTAGTTGAATTTGTGTTATTGTTAAGTTGTTTGCTAATTGGGATTGATTAGGGAGATGAGAAGAGAACTATTTTTTTTATTGTTTTTGTGTTTGCCAAAACATAAAGTCTTGTGCCTACGTACCAATAAAGGATCAAAACCTCGTAGATCGGGGTAAAAATTGAAAAAAGTTTGTTATGGTGGATTTTAATGAAGAAGAGACAAGTTGTCATCTTAAGGAAAAAATAAAGAGATATAAGGTTCGGGGGTTGGTTATACTAAGGAAATATATTAGCACCCTAAGTATCTATAGTATCCTATTGGAACCTCTAGTTGAATTTGTGTTATTGTTAAGTTGTTTTCTAATTGGGATTGATTAGGAAGATGAGAAGAGAAATGTTTTTTTAATGTTTTTGTGTTTGACAAAATATAAAGTCTCGTGCCTACGTACCAATAAAGGATCAAAACTTCGTAGTTCGGGGTAAAAATTGAAAAAAATTTGTTATGGTGGATTTTAATGAAGAAGAGACAAGTTGTCATCTGAAGGAGAATACTCAACTTATCCACCACAAACATGTGGAAGAGGGATCTTTGCTTCACATTGAGAGAAGGGCTCTAACTTGGATATAGAATCAACAAGTATGCCACATACCTCTATCAAGTGGAAAAGAATCAATCATCTTTCTCACAATGTCATGGGGTAGGAGATTTACATCTCAACTAAGGATGACTAATGTCTAATATATTTGAAAAGGTTTTAAAATTGAAAAGACAAAGGTAGCAAAACATTTGAATTGAGTTTTTGTTTTTTAGTCTTGTGAAAGAAGTTTTGAATATGCGTAAGATGTCTTGAAGCATTTGTTAGGGAAAATAGTTGAAAAGATCAATGACCTAAGGTCAAGGTTTTTATTGAAAGTGGTTTTGAGTTGGTGAAGGGGAAACCCTAATTGAATGTCTAAGTTGAAGGTAATCCTAAGGGAGACTTTCTAAAGGATAACAAGTTCTAGGATTACAAGTTAAGGGGTGTATGTACAAGAAACTAAAGATGCAAATGCAAATGACAAAGATGTCAACAACAAGTCCCTCCCTTGGATTTAGGCCACAAGATAAGCAATGATAAACAACCATTAAATCAAAGGGGTAAACATGAGAACATGGTACAAGCATATTGATCAACAAACATGAACATGTTATTTACAAGCAAGTTTAAGAACCAAGAGCATGATCCAAAAATACACATGGAAAGAGACATGGATAAAGATCAAGACATAGTTTCAACATGTTTTAGGTCAAACAAAACAAGTTCAAATCATGTGGACATACTTGAAACAAACATGAACAAAACCAATCATTCAAGGTATTCAAACAAGACAAAGATGTTGTCAAGGTCAATATCAATATTTGGACAAAAGTTGACAATCAAGAATCCACAAGGAATATCTAATCTAAACCCTAAACAAAATCATGAATATTTAACAACTTAAAAGTACTTTTACAATTAGTGAAAAATGAAAGGGAAACATGTGAACATGATATTACACAAACAATAATGGAAGGAAATATTTTAGACATTTTGGAATAAAATAAAAAGGGAAATAAAATATTATTTGTGATTTTTTAAAGTTAATTTTAAAATAAAAGACATAAGTAATATAATATAAAATTAATATACAATATTGATGAGAAATAAAATAAATGAGGTGAATGATAAGTGCAAATTATAGTTATTTTTGTATATAAGTTTTGTTGCACTTATCGATACTTTTTGTTAAAATCGTTCGAATAAACCCCGCTTTGTTTATAAATACGTTTACATTACTTTATAGTGTATGTATTGCGTTATCGTGTAAATATCATTGAGTTTAATTGTTTTCCATTTATTTTTGTAGGTATTAAAGCATTGAAGGCTCTTAAGGAGCATTTTTGAAGAAATTGAATTTTTGAAGCATGCTACAAGCGCGCTTAGCGCGCTCCTGGCCCAATGAAGGAGCTAATTCCAGCAGGTAGCGCGCTTAGCGCGCCCGACCGTGCTTATTGGGCTTTTAAGGCGGTTTAAACATTAATAAGGGCGCACTTAGCGCCCAAATCGGGCTTAGCGCGGTCTGCGATTTTGACAGCCAATAAATAGGGGAAAAACATATTTTTTTAGGTTATGGTTTTGGGGTTTTTTGGCTCCCAACTCCATCAACTTCATTTTTTCATTAGATTAGCTTAGAAAACATCATGGAAGCTTGCATTTGGATGATTCGGGGTGGATTTCTCATCGATCGGCTCTGACAACCCGTGAAGTGTTTGGTTCATTTCTGATTTTCTTCATGTCTTTCTTCTTTGTTGGGTTTGTATATATTTTTACTTTGATCTTATGTACATTTGTCGCCCATGGCATTATATTTAATTTTCTTTATGAATCTCTATTGGTGATTGTTCTTGATTTTTGCTTAAATGCGCGGGGTTTAGGTCGTGTTAGAGATAAACTTCACAAACTTCGATTAAAGATAATTATCTGTTAGTTTCTGAACTCTAGAGATAGATTTAGGGCTAACAATCCGTATGGGTGTCGGAGCTTAATGCCTCCGTGTTATTTGAGTCGAGTGCGAGAGTGTCGATGAGAGTAACACGGTTTTTCTCTCAGCTCGGTGTGTCAGAGATGAACACTATTTAGAGCGATGTTGGATGATATTGAGGAGTATTGTAGGTTGAGTATAACTGGTCGATAAGTTTAAGTTTGTGACGAGTGGAATATATACATGCTTGATAAGTCTTTTCTCTCTGATGAATGAATTTTCTTGTGTTAATATTTACTTTTCTGTTTTTATGTTTCAACCATTTTAATCCAAACTCATAAACTTAGAGATTATCGAACGGCAGTTCAGTAGCACCGATCTCTGTGGACACGATAAATTCCCGAAAAAATACTTCCAAAACTTTTGTTGCTTGCCGCTATTCCGCACCAACAAAATGGCGCTGTTGCCGGGGATTGGTGTTTTTATTGAATCGCATTGCGATAGTTTATTTGTTTTTGAGTTTTGTAGATATCGTATATATTGTCTGTTTTCACTTGTTTATATTGATACTTGTATATGTTTACCATATTTGTGAATTTTACATGTTTTCCATACTTGTAAATTTAGTATATATGTTTGTTTCTCTTCACGTTTGCTAAGTGTTTGGTTAGGTTTCGTCGTTGGTGAGCACTAACCATGTAAAGAGGTAACTTGGAGAAGTGTGTATAAATAATAGGCGTCGAACTTACGACGTAAAACAAACATGTTTTATTGTTGTTAGTTTCTAATGTTTTTTTCTCCTATTCTTTTAGTATGTTTGTGGTAGTTTGTGTTAAGGTGTTAAATTTTGTTTTCCTCAAGCTTGTCGTGTTTAACTTGAGGAAGTTTGTATGTGTAAATATTGTATGTTTTGTAATTGAGATTATGTAGGTGTTAAGTGGAGACCTACACCAGAACCTTGTTGTTGTACTGGTTTTTCTGGTTCTAGTGTAGCGCGCTTAACGCGCCTAACCGCGCTTAGCGCGCCCTGCTGTGCTGAGCCAGTGAATTCTTTTAATTGTTCACTTGGCTCCACCTTCTTCCCACTTCCACCAAGGCCTTATATATTAGTAATTATTAGTAATTTTTCTAATTCTTTTGTTGTTGTTTGGACTCAAATTTTGGTTCTATAGCTTGAAGTCACATTCGGTGTTTGTCCATTTTTTATCATTTTAACTTGCGAATGCGTGGTAATGATAGTGTTTAAAGTTTGGTACGCGTCCAAGGTATGTGTTTATCGTTTTCTAGACTTTAGCATATTCATGATACTTAGGCTTTTTACAACTTCTATGCCATTCATTCTTTTATATACTTGTTCGTATGTGAATCACTTTAGTTCCCACCCTTTTTGTGAGGAAGCCTTCCATTGTTCATATATGCTCGGAGTACCAATATTCTTGTTTTAACTGGATTTTATTATGCTTAATCTTTTGTTTGTGTTGATTATTTGAAAGCATGAAAAGGATCAAGGCGTTTTGTTTCATTTTGAGCACAACTACCTAGCCAAATAGTCAATTCACCTTGTGAGTGTGTGATCGTTTATAAACCCTTTGAGCCTTTGGTCATTATCCATGTTGTTTGAGCTTGATGCTTGTCTATGAGTATCAAATTCATTTTTTGTGTGGATCTTGATTGTTGTTTTTTCTTGAACGCTCAACTTTGTGTTGTTGTATGAATTTTTACCTTGCCTTAGAAAGTAGGGAGTATTCACATGATGATGTGGTTGAATTCAAGTTGGGGAGAGCAATGTTTGCTCACTTATGTTGTTGGTTGCTATGAGGTTGAAAAAGAAAAGAAAAAAGAGAAAAATATGAAAAAGAAAAAAAAAAAAGAAAAGAAAAAGAAAGAAAAAATTTGAAAAAGCTTTGAAAAAGAAAAACAAAAAGAGTAGAATAATGTTGTGCTAATAAGTTCTATGTGTTTGGTGTAACACTTGGGATTTTGGAAGAAGTTTGATTGAAATTTTGTGTTTGAACTTTTGTGAGTTGATCACTCCCTTAGGTTTAGGCAAGTTTTTGTTTCGATTAGCTTTAGGAATTACCCCTTGTTTGTTCACCCGACCACATTACAGCCCTGAAAGTCCTTTTGATTCTTGCTTTTGTGTTTTCAACATGATTTTTAGATGATTGCATAATTTAGTCTTTTGTTTGCAAGATTGTTGTATGAGTGAAAAATCCCTCATTTTATGTTTTTCATCTACTCATGATTGTTTTTGCTAGGTGTGATTCACATTTGAACTTGTGTTGTTTTAGAATGTTTGGCATGACTTTTGTATTTAGCATTTGTTTCTTGATTATGTTATAGTTGAAGTTTAGTGGTAAGTATTTACTTTGTGTGTACCATTTTCAATTGAACCATTGCATTTGTTTTTGTTTGTAAAAACTTGTTGTTGCGTGATTTCTTGGATTTCACTGTTGTTCCTTTAGATGTTGGCTTTGTTTGAGGACAAACAATTATGTAAGTTGGGGAGAGTTGATAAGTGCAAATTGTAGCTATTTTTGTATATAAGTTTTGTTGCACTTATCGATACTTTTTGTTAAAATCGTTTGAATAAACCCCGCTTTGTTTGTAAATACGCTTACTTTACTTTATAGTGTATGTATTGCGTTATCGAGTAAATATCATTGAGTTTAATTGTTTTCCATTTATTTTTGTAGGTATTAAAGCATGGAAGGCTCTTAAGGAGCATTTTTGAAGAAATTGAATTTTTGAAGCATGCTACAAGCGCGCTTAGCGCGCTCCTGGCCCAAGGAAGGAGCTAATTCCAGCAGGTAGCGAGCATAGCGCGCCCGACCGCGCTTAGCGGGCTTTTAAAGAAGTTTAAACATTAATAAGGGCGCGCTTAACGCCCAAACCAGGCTTAGCGCAGTCTGCGATTTTGACAGCCAATAAATAGGGGAAAAACACATTTTTTTAGGTTATGGTTTTGGGGTTTTTTGGCTCCCAACTCCATCAACTTCATTTCTTTCATTAGATTAGCTTAGAAAACATCATGGAAGCTTGTATTTGGATGATTCGGGGGGGATTTCTCATCGATCGGCTCTGACAACCTGTGAAGTTTTTGGTTCATTTCTGATTTTCTTCATGTCTTTCTTCTTTGTTGGGTTTGTATATGTTTTTACTTTGATCTTATGTACATTTGTCACCCATGGCTTCATATTTAATTTGCTTTATGAATCTCTATTGGTGATTATTCTTGATTTTTGCTTAAATGCGCGGGGTTTGGGTCGTGTTAGAGATAAACTTCACAAACTTCGATTAAGGATAATTATCTGTTAGTTTCTAAACTCTAGAGATAGATTTAGGGCTAACAATCTGTATGGGTGTCGGAGCTTAATGCCTCCATGTTATTTGAGTCGAGTGTGAGAGTGTCGACGAGAGTAATACGGTTTTTCTCTCAGCTCGGTGTGTCAGAGATGAACACTATTGAGAGCAATACTGGATGATATTGAGGAGTATTGTAGGTTGAGTATAACTGGTCGATAAGTTTAAGTTTGTGACGAGTGGAATATATACATGCTTGATACGTCTTTTCTCTCTGATGAATGAATTTTCTTGTGTTAATATTTACTTTTCTGTTTTTATGTTTCAACCATTTTAATCCAAACTCATAAACTTAGAGATTATCGAACGGCAGTTCAGTAGCACCGATCTCTATGGACACGATAAATTCTCGGAAAAATACTTCCAAAACTTTTGTTGTTTGCCGCTATTCCGCACCAACAGTGAATAAATAATAGAATGCTTTTCTTTGGTATTTTTATGTGTTAAAAATAAAATGGGAGTAATTTAAAATTAAATGGAATGATTAAAAATAAATAAAAGAAGTGAAAGGAGAATAAAAGGGGAAAAGTGGTAAAAAAAATTAGGGAAAGTTGCCCATGGGGATTGAACCCATACCATACTACTTAACACCTAAAATTCTTCCCACCAGACCAAGTGCTTCAATGTAACATATGATGCGCGCATGATATAATATATGAAAATTCATGTTGAAAATGAACTAAAAAAAATAAAACCAAAAGTCGGGGGCGAGGGGGATTTGAACCCCAGACTCCATGCTAACACACAAACACACAATACCAGTGTTTCCACTAGGGCGCGGTGCCAATTCAATTATATAATGGCAAACAGGAAATAAATATTAAGCATGATGTTTGAATGAACAAAAAGTGCCATCATCATCATCATCTTCATCCTCCACCATTTTTTTTTATTTTTAAGAGAAACCTAACTCTCTCAATTCTCAACCATTTTGAAAAGTGTAAAAATGAAACTTGCTTAGAATTAAATAAAGAACACAACGACATCATTTAATTTTATTAATTTTTAGTATATTGAAAACAAACAAACACGAACCAGTATGAACCCTAAAACCTAAAATCAAAATGAAATGCCATACATGACTGATTTAGTCCAATTAGCTTAGGGGTTTCACTTTCTACATTGTGGCAAGTAATTTGTGTAACTCAAATGAATGAAAATGATGCAAGGATCACATAGTTTCAGAAGTGTATGGACTTACCTATTGGAGCAAGATCCAATGCCTCTTTCAATGGTTCCAGAACAAACAAATGATCTCTTTAGCACCCTTGATCCTTCCTAAAGTTGTAGGTACCCTTAGTTTGTTCTGAAATGGTCTGAACCATCCTATCCAAATCCAAGTGCAAGTGACTAGTTTTTGAAATGGAGTGAGTGGATGAGGTGTTTCACTCGTGCAAGATGGTTTTGGTTTTCTCATAATAGATATATGAAAGGTGTTTGGATGATTGGATTGAAGAATGCTTGACAGAAATGGAAATTTGAAGTTTGAGGTTTGGAAGTTTTGCTACAATGGGGTTTTTGTGCAAATCTTGGTGTGTTGACTTCTGAGGCTTAGTTCTCTATTTATAGAGGTTCCACACAGTCTATGTAACTTGTAGAGATTGTTCTTGGTTCAATTGGAATGCTAGTTTGGCAATTTGGTTTGAAATTGCACAAAAAACCATACTTGAGTCATGATGAAAAGATGGAGTGAAATGGGGAGTTTTGCCATGCTTTTCTGGCCTCTAGAGGTTGCCTCTGAGCTTTAAAGATTTTTTGTGATCTGAGAAAACAACTTGGAAGTTCAATGCAAGAATTGTTGGCAAAAAGTGACCTTTATCAAAGTGGATATGGCGCTTTATTCAAATTCATCCTAAAATGGTATGTTGAAGTAGACAAAGCCTCAATTGTTTGTGCAATGTACCAAAGGTTTATGTAAATCTCTGATTATGCTGGGATTTAGAAGTAAGATGGCCTGAAAAGTGAGATTATCTAGCTTAGGTTTGGATTTGAACATGAAACTTGCCATGAAAATGACCTATAATTCAGTTTTGGGAGGCCATGTTCATCTCTTCGAAACTCATAACTTAAGTGTGATAAATTCATGTTCTTGGACTTTTTGGAAAGATGAGAGGACATACTTCAAATTTGATATTGAACATTTGACCTGAATCATCTTGGATCATGGAGAAAAATGCCTCACAAAATTGGAATTTTCACTGATTTATACTTATAAAAATTTCTAAGTATTGGACATTTTGATAACTTGTAAAACCTCAACTTTGGACCACCATAACTTTCAATTGGTAGATGATCTTGAGTCCATTCTTTCACAAAATTAAAGTATGTAATACCATCTTTAAAATGAGTCCTTAAGTGTCTCCATTGGTTGCTTGAGAAGAAAGTTATGAGCTTGGAAAATAGGGCAAAATCACAGAGTTTCCATAACTTAGAAAATTTTTGAAAACCCTAAATTTTCAAATCATGTTCTTAGGATGTTTTCTTTGATTGTGTTTATTGATCATGATCCAATTCACATATTTTCATGATCCTTGACTTGTGGAGTCCATATTTGACCAAAAATTCAAAAAGTCAAACTTTGACTTTGATTCACAATTGACTTTTTTCCAGATGAACCTAATTTTCTTCAATTGCTCATGAATCAAACTTCTTGGATCAACCAATCATATGAATGGACTATATGATGCATTTGAAGTCCTTGAAACATATATTGAGGTATTAGATCCTGCCTTGCTTCAAAAGTCAAACCCAGGGTGAATTAGGTTAAAAACCCTAATTTGGTGCATCTAATGATTTGGGGCTTGTTGATCTTGATTCAATGAAATATTGCACCTGATTATTGATGAGAGGAGACCCTTGATCAATTTTGAATTAATTATGGCTTGAGATGTTGAGGATCCCATAATCCTTTGACTGGTCAACTCTTGAGCTTCTTGAGAGCAAAACCCTAGCTATGATTAGGGCAAAACCAAAACACATGTTCTTGTATCCAAAAGGGTTAGTGATGCACAAGACACACACCAGTGAGATGATTGATGTTATGCAAAATGATGCAAATGAGGTAGAATCGTAAGGTTAAAAATTAGGATATGACAAATGCCCCTATTTAAGTTTCTTCTATCCGGAGATATGGAGATTGAAATCTTCGTCTCGATCAGATAGGAGAGACTTAAATACAAACATGCACAATTTTTGGCCCTAAGATACCAGGTGCTGATGATATGATATGGTATGATATGAATGCATAACAGGTATCCTGTGGGGAATGATGCCACAGGAGATGAGCATATAATGGGGAAAAGGTTGTAACTCCACTAGGAAAAGATTGACAACTCCACGGGGATGAGGCTACAAATCATAGGGTAACTCCAAAGAAGGAAGGCAATTATTACCTGCTACCAAACATATATCAGCTTAATCCAAAGGTAATAAACTTAGGAGGAAAGATGACTTACTACCAAATATATGGTAGCCTAAGCAAAGGTATCTGACCAAAAGCAAATCTTCATACAAAAATGTGATTCAACTTTGAATTCGAAAAGATAATAAATCTCCACACGCCTCGGGTCATAAGCCATAAACGGGTCTCAATTTCTTCTTTAATCAAGCCTTATACCTGAAAAGGGTAAAAATAAACCTCCCCCCGTCTCGGGTCATAAGCCACGGACTGATCTCAGTTTCTTATTTAATCAAGTCTTTTACTTGAAAAGGGTAAAAATAAACCTCCCCTCGTCTCGGGTCATAGGCCACGGACTGGTCTCAGTTTCTTATTTAATCAAGTCTTCTACTTGAAAAGGGTAAAAATAAACCTCCCCTCGTCTCGGGTCATAAGCCACGGACTGGTCTCTGTTTCTTTTTCGAAAGGCGAATACTTGTGGGGAAGTATCTTCACAGGAAATTGGAATTTCACTAGAGGTTTATAGCTTCAGTGGGGATCCATAACTTACTGGGGATCAGGAAACTTCACCGGGGATCTTCAAAAGAGATGCAGGTCGGTTGACTTGCAAAACATGTCTTCTCAAATAAAGAGAAAGATCAACTGTAAGAATATTCACCAAAATTCTCAAAGAGATGCCATTTGATGGAATTAAATTTGATAATGAGCTCACTGGGAGCATTATTGCTATAGTTGGAAATTGCGTTGGAACAAATAAAATCCTTGTGCCAGGATATCTCAAATAAAGAGAAAAACTTGTAAAGTCTTCAACAAACTCCTCTTAAGGACTTCCGAAGAGATGCTATTTGATGGAATTAAATTGATAATCTTGATAACTTGTTGGGGATAGACAAACTGTCTTATAAAGAAACTTTCATTTTCCATCCAAGTAGAAAACCTGAGAATAAAACAAGCTACTCAGATAAAGAGGCTACCACCTGTTGTCTGGGTATAAATTCCAAAGGAATGTTACAACACTGCTGGAGAAAAAGATTTTCTCTTCAATGGTGATCTTTAAATAGATTCCTCCTGGGAGACAAAGTGCAAAATAAATGCATACTTGATCTAGGTTTAACAGCCTAGGGATTCAAAATCATAATTTTCAGGGACCAAAGTTCAATCCAAGAAATAACTGAAGAGAAACGGTCAAGCAAGACTCTACCTAATGAGAAATGAACTCAATTAGGGTTTATCTTATCCAAAAATGGAAAAGAGCTAAAGTAAAATCTTCCATGAAGATTAAACTTAGTGGGGAATTAGAAAGGATGTGCACTTTCTGCTTAAAGCTGACGACTCTACTGGGGAGAGAAGACAAAACAAGTCACCTGGGTATAAACGCAACCAAAGTGAATAAATCAAATAAACATCATAAGATCGTAAAATAGACATATGCCATGTATATCTGTATGAATGAATGTATGCCATGTTATGCTTTTGCTGACAAAACAAACAAAGAGAGGTAAACTAGAGATGTGAAGGTGTGAGAAAACACAAGAAATGAGGGGGGGGGGGGAGGGTTTGAATTAGGTTTTCAAAATGAAAGCTTTTTGTGAATCTCAAACAAAGATCACAAATAAACTAGCAATAGAGAAAGACGCATGATATATCCTGGTTCACTTGAAAACTATCAAGTTAACCCAGTTCACCCGCCAAGGTGATTTCGCCTTATACAGAAGGACATAATCCACTATAACCAAACTGATTACACTACACTAGCAACTGCTGGTGACTAACATACACAGACTAACCGTCTCTTCTTAAGGATTCTGACCCAACTGGTCCCTTAAGGAATACAAACAACTATTTGAACAAATTTAATGTTTACAATGAATTGCTTCTACACAAGCTGATATAAACACTATAAATAACTCACATAAAATCTATACAGTATGAACAATATATTTTCTTTGTATTGTGATGCTTTACTATTCAAGCATGTGTCTCTCTCATGTATTTTTGTGTTTCTTTCTCGTATGTATCAGTGTCTCTATTTTTCCACACATGTATCAATGTCATGTCATATTCTTCTTCGAGTGATCAAGTCCTTATATAGCCAGAAAAAGATCCGTTGAAGGGCAGATCAGGAATATCAGTAAAATTACTGGCGACTTGAAATAATAGTGTTATGCTGGGATGAAAATCGTGCACAAATGTTGTCGTTTGTACCACCAATTCAGGGTAGTAGAATGGTAGTGGAAAAGAACGTGTTTGATATGTACTATGTATTATTTTCCCTCGCAACGTTTCATCTTCTTCTATTCATCAGAGGCTTCTGAGTAGATATGATTGAAGCATGATCAGAAGAATTGATTACTGGGTCTTCAGAGTCTTGAGTCTTCGGTGTCTTCAGAACTTGTTCAACAGAACGTTGTCTTCAGAGTCTTCAGCACTCCTTCTTCAGAACCCTTGGTTATCAAAAACTTAAGTCTTCAGAGTCTTCAGAACATTGTTCAGCAGAACCTTGTCTTCAGAGTCTTCAGCACTTAGTCTTCAGAAACTTAATTCTTTAGAGTCTTTAGAATGTTGTTCAACATAACCTTGTCTTCAGAGTCTTTAGCACTTAGTCTTCAGAAGATAATTATCAGAGTCATATTCAGAGCCAGAATCCAAGAGAACATTGCAGCAGCAACATATTGTCTTCTTAGAATCTTTCTGAAGTAGAGCAAATCAGAAGCAAACTTGCTTCTTTGATGCATAAGCGACTTTTGATCTATTGAGAGTGACGTTCCACATGATCTCTATCATAGTCAGAGCTATCTTTATCAGAGTCATATCCTGTTTGTCAATACTTTAGAAAACAAACGTTAGAGTACCAAAATTGTTCTCACACAAATACTACTTTGTTATTATCAAAACTTAGAGATATCTTGCAGAACCAAATACTGTTCTAACAATCTCCCCCTTTTTGATATTGACAAAGCAATGTATTTTGATAACACAATTTTGTACGAAGATAATCAATAAGAATTGACTCAGATAAGTTCAGAGTAAACTTCCCTTTATCAAGCTCCCCCTGAATCTAAGACTTAAAGAAAGTCTTATCAGATTAGGGATACCAGAGCCTGATCGCAAGGATCTAGTCAGATCCAAAATATCAGAGCTTGATTATAGTGGTAATGTATTTTGATAACAGAGCTTGATTAGTTAAATCAGAGCTTGATTGATATCAGAGTCGTATTGCCAATATAAATATTGTTCCTGAAAAGCATTCTAAGAGAAATTTTGCAATTAAAAGTGCTAGAATGTTAGAGATATGATTCAGAGACAAGATATTTATCAAAAATAACTTTCCATTTAAATACTCCCCCTTTTTGTCATAATCAAAAAAGGGTAATCAAAGGTTAATGCAAGCATTTGGATTTAATTCAAGAGAAATTAGATAAGTTAAATTCAGCACTTTTCCCTTTTTTATGGAAATCATAAAGAAATGCAATAAGATAAGATAGATGCAATAAATATACTTTTAATTGATTAAAACAAAATGCCAGAGGCGCGGTACAAGAGCAGGATACAAAACAAGACGACAAATAAAAAACAAGGACAATAGACAGAAGCAACAATGATTAATCAGTCATGAAATGAGAGACCAAATTACTGAGAGACCAACAGAAACACCCGCCAACCAGCTATTAGAAATCCTCCACCTCATCAACCCTTTCACACCTTTCTTTACCCGTAACATCCTCTGGTCCAAGTATTCAGGCTAGACTGATGATTTCAGCCTTGAAGAATAACTCAGACAAAACTCTTCCATAGGGTATGAAAGACTTGTATTGATTTCTGAAGATTTCAACACAGTTCTTCAGATGATGAAGTAGATAAATAGTTTATCATCATGAGTCAAGGTATTTTTGGCCACTCCTCTGGGTCAAAAGTTGGTAAGCAGGAGTTGAAACCACAATTTACCTGTGGGGAAGAGTCCTTCAGGATTATAGGGTTCATATCTGTTACGAGACACATCATGAATTCCAATGAGATCCTCAACAAAGGAATAAGACAAATGGAAATCTTCAACAGTGACTCCAGACTGAACATAATTGATGGCTTGGGTGATGGAGGTAGGCGTTATGATGACCGGAACGCCAAAAATAGAAGACCATATAGAATTGTTGCCTTCTCCAATCCGTGCGTATTTCTAGAATTCTTTCTCCAGGACAGGATAAATGGGTCCATGCAGGATTATATAGTATCCTGACCACCCTTGAATTTTCATGTTGGTAGATATGTATACGCTTGAGTCTCTTAGTCTCGGGAGGTTTGGCCTTTTCTCATGAATGGCTTCCATAACTTCGTCATTTCCAGCAAATGTTTTGATATACATAGTGAATGAAAAATGATAGGAAAGAAAAACAAGTTTAGGAACAGATGAAGAGTTATGAGGAGAAGTGTGGTATATAAAGAGGAAAAAAAGTGTTACCAATAAATGGCAATAAAGATTAGATGAATTGAAACGAAAAATTCATCATTTCCAATACAAGAGATATAAACAAGAACAAAGAATGATAAAGGAGTGTATCAGTCTCCAAAAGATCACATATCAGGTATACGTTATTCAAATATTGACATCAGTCAATAAATACGAATAAATGTATACTTAAAAGTGGGAGGGCGGAATCTGACATAGAATAAAGGTTGGGAAGAGTAGTGTTTGGTTTCAAGAAATCTTTGTCTTACACACAACTTAATGAATGCATAATAAGGGAGGAAGACATAAAGATTTAAACTATTTTCAAGTAAATTATCAAATCCAATGCGTTAAAACATGATTTACAGGAATATTAAGGAGTAATTACTTGAAACCTAGTCTCACGAAATCACAATGCTCGAGGTGTCTCTTCAACGGTATGTATGATTTGATTTTGGACAGGTGTCACAAATAATCATAACTGTTTGTTTTCAAGAGAGCACGTTTGATAATCCCAAGGTCAAGAATACTAAGAGGTATCTGACTGGACTAGTTTCTGATCAGGACATCTTCTAACTTGTAGAAGTATCATTAATCAGAAAGTCATAAAATAAATAATAAAACACTTTTCTTAACATCAGAATCTTATATCAGAAGTTCCGGTGACTTCACACATCAAAATATCATCTTCTCATTCTGGACAAGGTTTAATAAATAGATTTTCCAGAATAAATACGAATCTATCTTCGGCAAGGGGTTTTGTGAAAATATCAGCCCACTAGTGATCTGTATTCAGAAATTTTAACTGAAAAGTACCCTTCTGAACATAGTCACGTAAAAAGTGATGTTTCATTTCAATATGTTTTGCCATAGAATGCAGAATAGGATTCTTAGAAAAACAAATGGCAGAAGTATTATCACAGAAGATAGGAATGTTACTCTCGTGTATCTGATAATCTTCGAGTTGATTCTTCATCCAGAGCATCTGAGTACTGCATAATGATGCTGAGATATATTCTGGTTCTGCAGTTGAAAGAGCAATTATTGATTGTCTTTTACTTACCCAAGAGATGAGTTTATTTCCCATAAACTGACACTTTCCAGAAGTACTTTTCCTTTCCAGCATAATATGCATCACAGTAACCAGAAGGCCAAGGTTAGTTGTTCCTTTTAGATACCTTAGGATTCTCTTACCAGGAGTTAAGTAAGTTTCCCTTGGATTTAATTGGAAATGAGCACAAAGACATATGCTGAACAAAATATCTGGACGAGAAGCACTCAAATACAGAAGAGAGCCTATCATACCACAATAGAGCTTCTGACAAACCTTTTTACTTACTTCTTCTTTCTCCAAAATGCATGTCAGATGCATAGGAGTCTTAGCAGGTTTACTTTCTGACATATTAAACTTCTTCAGAAGTTCTTTTGCATACTTGCTCTGATGAATATACGTTCCTTCTGGACGTTGATCAATCTGAATTCCCAGAAAGAATATGAGTTCTCCCATCAGACTCATTTCAAATTCAGCCTGCATTAACTTAGAGAATTCCTTGCACAAGGAAGTATTATCAGAACCAAATATAATATCATCAATGTAGATTTGAACAACCAGAATGTCACTTTTAAAGGTTTTACAGAAGAGTGTTGCATCCACTTTTCCTCTGGTAAAGTCATTTTCCAAAAGAAAGTTACTTAGCCTTTCATAACAAGCTCTGGGAGCCTGTTTCAGACCATATAACGATTTTTTAAGTTTGAAAACAAAATCTGAGTTTTCAGAACTCTCAAAACCAGGAGGTTGGTGCACATACACTTCTTCAGAAATATACTCATTTAAAAATGCACTCTTTGAATTCCATCTGATATAAAGTAATGTCATGATTCACAGCAAATGAAATTAAAATACGAATTGATTCTAACCTGGAAACTGGTGCAAAGGTTTCAGTATAGTCTATCCATTCTTGTTGACTATAACCTTGTGCTACCAGTCGTGCTTTGTTTCTTACGACCTCACCTTTCTTATCTAACTTGTTTCTGAATACCCACTTAGTTCCAATGACGTGGACACCTTTGGGTTTCTGAACAAGATCCTAGACATCATTTATGGTGAATTGATCCAGTTCTTCTTGCATGGCCTGAATCCACTCATTTTCCCTAAGAGCTTCATCAACTGATGTTGGCTCTATCAAAGACACCAAACCCAGAAGAGTTTCTTCAGAAATTTTGAATGATGAACGTGTTCTAACTGGATCAGCTTTGTCTCCCAGAATCAACTCTTCAGAATGAGAAGTCTTTAGTCTATTCTTCTTCTGATGAGATGGACTATTTTCAGTCTCTGGTAAGATTGTATCTGAATCTGGAGAGTTTGCATCTTTGTCTCCTTCTTTTGAATCTTCTTCCTTGGATTCTGATAAGGTAATCTCCAGATCTGCAAACTTTTCAACTAGCTTTGACTTTTTAAGGTCAAACTTATCATTGAATCTGACATGAATTGATTCCTCAACAATTTGTGTTTCAGTGTTATAGATTCTGTAGCCTTTAGAGCGTTTAGAGTATCCTAACAGTAAACACTTTTGAACTTTGGAGTCAAACTTGTCAAGATTCTCTTTAGTGTTCAACATAAAACAAATACAGCCAAAAGGATGAAAGTATGAAATGTTGGGTTTTCTATTCTTCCACAATTCATAAGGAGGCTTACCTAGAATAGGTCTTATAGAAATCCTGTTCTGAATATAACATGTTGTATTTATTGCCTCTGCCCAGAAGTGCTTAGCCATGTCAGTTTCTTGGATCATGGTACGAGCCATTTCTTGCAAAGTCCTATTCTTCCTTTCCACTACTCCATTTTGTTGTGGAGTCCTGGGACAGGAGAAATCATGGGAAATGCCATGGGAATCAAAAAAATCCTCAAAGTATCTGTTCTCAAATTCTCCACCATGATCACTTCTGACTCTGACTATTTTTCAATCCTTCTCTATTTGCACTTGAGAGCAAAAGGTAGAGAACACAGAATGTTACTCATCTTTGTGCTTCAAGAATTTTACCCATGTCCAACGACTATAATCATCAACGATAACTAATCCATACTTATTTCCACTAATTGAAGCAATTTTCACTGGTCTAAAAAAATCAATGTGTAGAAGTTCTAACGGTCTAGAGGTGGACACAATATTTTTTCTTTAAAGGAAGTTTTAGAGAACTTTTCTTTCTGTCATGCTTCACAAAGAGCGTCTGGAGAATACTTCAGATTTGGTAAGCCTCTGACAAGTTCAAGCTTATTTAGCTGATAAATCTTCCTCATGCTAATATGGCCTAAACGTCTATGCCATACCCATTGCTCCTCATTAACAGACATTAAGCATTTTACATTCTGTTCAAAGATATCAGAAAGTCTAATTTTATAAATGTTGTTTTTCCTCTTTCCGATAAACAGGATTGAGCCATCTTTCTGAATTACAGCCTTACAGGACTTTTGATTAAAGATGATATCATAACCATTGTCACTAAGTTGACTAATTGACAACAAGTTATGCATCATGCTGTCGTAACCCGAAATTTAACCTCCCTCTTTTTCCTTTTGCATAAGCATGCACATCCGCATCGTTAGCATACACATTCGCACTTTTCTCTGTGTGTTTCTTGCCGCAGGATATTTAGGTTTTCCAAGCCCGATTAATCATATCCTCACAAGATCATCGCGTCATCAAAACAAGCACAAAATGAAGGTTTACATACCTATTCATCAAGACAAGAGGTGGAAAACCCCAACCGGGACTCCAGTATCATTTCCTGAGCAATTTGGGCAAAAATTGACTGAAGTAACCGGTTAACGCATGGTGAGTAACCGGTTACTCAGTGCAATTTTGAAGTTCCAGCTGCATTTTTGAGACAGCAGCCATGTACACTCTTTGGTCATTCATTCTACAGTGTTCTAGCAGTGTGTGGAATATTCTAGAGATCTCTTAACATTTCAAGACATTCCAAGTGCATTTATTCCAATGTTTCACTCTAATTCAAGTGCACCATGTTCCTTGTTTTCCAAGCATATCAACCTTTGGATGATGGAGTGCACCTTGGGATTGTTACCGAGTTGGTTCTAACTAACCGAGTTAACTGCCTTGACTCGGTGAGTCAAGTCTGAAATTCTGGTATGACAGACCCAGATGTCACATAACATGTCGAGACATCTGGTCTGTTATCAACAACATATACACGATATAGACAATTAAAGAAGTTACTGAAGAGTAAAGTGCACACAAGAATTGTTCACCCAGTTTGGTCTAACAACCTACATCTGGGGGCATACCAAGCCAGGAAGGAAGTTCACTATCAGCAGTATCAATTCATAGACCCTACAATCAACACACCCGTTGATGATCTACTCACTTAATCACTACCCAATGACCCTTCTACCTAAGTCCACCCTAGATAAGAGACTCCATCTCACTTCCAATCATCGCAATGATGTTTAGCAGTCAACACCTCAGCCACTGCATCAACAGCTTGATTTCTAACAACTCTTCAATCACAGAAAAGTAGAAGACACACTTCAAAGACACACCTTGGAGTTGCTTCAAAGCTTCCTCCAAGAACAATACAAAACTCATTACCTACAGGTTTCTGAGTTAGAACACAGTGACCATCTCACAACCCGAGTGGCTCACTTAGACAAAACCCTAATGATCTACATCTTGGACTCCTTCTTATTATAGGTTACAAGCATTCTATTTATAACTTTTTCCCAACTGGATCTGGCCTTCTAATCACAGCATATCAGCTGCTACAAATCTACAAATGATTCTCCTACAAAATAGGTCTTCAATCAAATCCTTCCTAATTTATCTCCATATTTAAATACTCAATCTTTTCTTGATTTTATCTTGAATCTTCCAGACCTTTAAATCAGCTCCACAAAGGATACATAATATTTCCAGGATATTATGTATCTTTTAAATCTTCACTTTTTAATTCAGCTGCAAGATCTTCTCCATAAAAATAGGAACAAATCCCCAAATAGTTTCCTAAAAAGTCTCCAAGATCCTTTTTATGAAATCCAATTAAATCTGCACTTTGTTCCTAATAAATCTCCTTGAACTGTGTATAATGATGAGGTATATCCAAAAAGATCTCATCAGATCAAATCAAATCTATCAAGAGATATACAATAGCAGCACCTGCTGTAACAGACAATGATGTTGTGACATCTCCTTTGACATCTTGCTTAACCATCACAAAGCAGCCGTACATGACATTCCAAAGATAGCCACGTCACATCACCTTAAACATTCAGGTTCAGTGAAGTGCTCATGACATCTCTGTCATGCCATTACAACCATGCACTCATACTAGGTAGGTGCAACACAACATGTCAAGACATCACACTTGACATTTAACTAATATGACAGAAACTAAACATAACTAGTTAGTGCAGAACAACATGTCAAGACATCCTACTTGACATTTCACAACCTGTAACTAATCTGTTATGGTAGATACACATACAACATGTTAAAACACCTTCAGTGACATAAGAGCTAACATAAAGGTTTTAACAAAATTTAGCCAACATACATACTGCATAGCTACAAAACTAACAAACTCCCCCTTTGGAAAATTTTGGCTAAAACCAACAATCAGAGATACCAGCATCAGAAGACATTCACAAATTGTTAGCACAGTCACACAAACATCAGCAGATAACAACATTTATCACACAACAGCAACTTCACAACAACAGATCAACACTACATCTATACACAATCACAACCTCACACAGCCACTCACACTAGCTCACCATTTAGCATATCATCAGTTAGTGGCATCAGATATCAGCACATCATGTAATCACACTCCCCCTTTTTAGCCATATTTGACAAAGCAATAGCACACCAGAGCAATATTCATACAACCTTTGGATGACACAACCAGCTCCCCCTCAAGGAAACAACTAAGGAACTCTACTACTACATACAACCATCTCCCCCTTATTAGCCATAATATGCCGAACCAAGCAATTATGCATCTAAGGACAATCAACCAAAAGCAAGCAAGTCAGTAGCAGAACACATCCAACTCAGACGCTTGTACAATCTGACAGGTTACAATACTCTCCCTGTCATGGATAACCTATGCTCCATTGCAAGAAGAACACCCAAAATGAATGGAAAACACAAGATGCGTCTTCATGTCTTCAAGAGCGTACCCTCTGTTCAACACACCTGCTGAACACATTCACCTACTGCTTGACCTTCAAGTAAACCATGTATCACAACAATACATAAATCAGATAGAAGCTTGTGTTCTCTGGAGACACAAACCATAACATTCTGAACAGAATGTCCTGTCAACAAATGTTAAGACATCAGTCTTGACATCATGAACAGAATCCAGCTGCATAAGAAAAACACCACATTCCAAATAAAAACAGAATATCCAAGCTCTCTCTTAAGCCAATGGACCATAAACAACCAGAACAAAAACACATCATAACCCATCACATCACATAAGATCACAAGAACACAAGAACATAACTCTCTCTCCCCAAGCTTTTCAACTGGCCTTAGCAAGGTCCTCCATCGATAATCACCCAGCTCTCCAAAGGCAGTCATTCCCTATCATTCTCCCGTATGATAATTTGGAATACTCCTGATCAGTTGATGAGTATCTTCACCTTCAGACTTTCAAGCAATCAATACCTGATCTACTTCAGTCTTCTCTACATTCTCCATCCAAGGCAGACCTTCTACTTCATCATTCTCCTGTATGACTATGTAGACGCTCCTCAGGCATAATGTAGGCACCAAGCTCCTGAACCAGACCACAATCATCCTTCACCAAGGAAATCCAACCCAGATAATGTCCCAACACCAAGTTAGAACATCTGCCATTACATCCACTAGTAGTTGTTGATACTAGTGAGGTCTTCATAAATAGTAGTCATGCTTTGCCAGAACATACTACTAAAAACAAGATCAGAATCTCCACATTCTAAACCACATAGTCAGAAACACCTTTTCTGACAAAAATGCTTGATCATCCAACTCCAAGTGTACAATCTCAATCATCTTCCAAATATAACCATCAACAATCATGATGTTACAATCATCATTTAGGACATCATCTTCCCATCACCACTCAAAGGACTCATTGCACATAGAAGTCCTTCAAGAAGCTCCCAATAAAACACAGCCAGAGCAGCTTATTCAGGTTAACATAAACACCTGAACACCATAGAGAGAAATAAACTCGCACACCCTCTCTGAAGCAAAGAGTTCAGACTGCAGATTTGCATACTCACATCAGACAAATACTTAGCTCCCGTCAAAGTATTTATCATTAGTCAGATGCACACCCTTATCAGAGGACAGACAAATACTCAGCTCCCGTCAAAGTATTTATCATTAGCCAGATAAGACTACCTTCTCATACAAGGTAGGACATATGGTCTGACATTCTTCTTTTGCACACATCAGGCAACTGTTGATTCTTCATCATGACAAACCATCATGACAACCATTCACACCACAAAATCATACCAGATTAGGTCAGTGTCTTAACCTTTCACTCCACCCTGAGCTAAACAAACTTCCTTGGTTGAGGAAGCAATGAACTGAAATGATGGTTCAACATCAGTTCCGACATCAGTCTAAATCACATTAACCATCTACTATGGCTTTGGAGACAACAACCACAGTAATCCACACACATCTCTTGCAAGGGACACAAGAGGATCGACCATCAGTATCTGATCAACCTTCAAAACCAGACCATACACACAAATAGGAACCTGCATACTCTACATCTCAAGAATCTTCTTCTCAAACTTCTAATGTTCAGACCTTCCGCCTGTCTTTGAGATGTTGAATGCCATCCCTCTACACCTAAAGAGGAGATTCCCTCTAACAGCTTTCTGGAGCATACAAAAAAAAAACATTGACTGGTCATCACAAATAGATTGTAAAAAAATATGTTTCTCCCAACACTTCAACCTACAAGGATGCTCTTCAATCCTTACAAAAAATGTTCCATTATGTGAGGACACCACATAACTGAACTCTAGCTTAAGAAGAAACTTCTCAGCAAATACCAGGGAACCATAATCCTTTGGTCCCAAAAAAAACACCAACCCCTCCTTGCTCCAAACACAAATCTGAAATGCTCACCCTAGATGGTTTGGATGACATTCCAACAATGAAGACACGAGTCAACCAGTTAGGTTAATATATCTCCTCTGTGCACAGCCTTTTGAGTTTCTCTTTCACTCGAACAAGAGTTCCATGCTCTCATAGACTTGATAGTGATATCAAGTTTGAGTAAACAACCTCCATCCTTTTTTTTGAGAAACACCACCAGACATATTGAGAAAAATAAAGTCCCAATACAAAGATGTCAAGACATTATGTCTGAAATTTCTTCGAGTTCTTCCATCATCAGATTAAGGACTCTCCTTTATTAACTGCTAAGAACTCCTAAGGGCATTATTCATTCTCCCATCCAATAGCTGCACATCCTGTGGTTGGTACACACATATAACTCCTTACAAACAGAATCTGCTCCATGGCCATAAACAAGATTCCATACATCTGGCTCATTAGATCAGAAGGAACTTCCAGATTTCAGAGAGAATGTCCTTGACATTTGAGCTTGACCTCCACAAAAAAAAAAATCCTTTGTACTCAGAAATACACTAATCCAATGAGTGACAATATGTTAATCATCTCTTGACCACCAAACTTCAGGTGCAATAGGTCAGCATAGGTTGAAAATAAATCACCCCACAAAGTAGCTCACCACCAAAGCTACACGTCTGACAACTTCAAACAGAGCCAATACACACCCTATCATGAATAATCCATCCTCCACTGCAAGGGACCATTCAAATAACATATGAACTGACCAAGTCTATACAACTTCTCAGCAAAACTATTTTCCTTGCACATGAACCAGAAAGTATCTTCCCTAGGATCTCACCCAGAAAAATGAACCGGATGCCTGCTTGATACCAATTGAAATTCTGGTATGACAGACCCAGATGTCACATAACATGTCGAGACATCTGGTTTGTTATCAACAACATATACAAGATATAGACAATTAAAGAAGTTGCTGAAAAGTAAAGTGCACACAAGAATTGTTCACCCAGTTCGGTCTAACAACCTACATCTGGGGGCATACCAAGCCAGGAAGGAAGTTCACTATCAGTAGTATCAATTCATAGACCCTACAATCAACACACCCGTTGATGATCTACTCACTTAATCACTACCCAATGACCCTTCTACCTAAGTCCACCCTAGATAAGAGACTCCATCTCACTTCCAATCATCGCAATGATGTCTAGCAGTCAACACCTCAGCCACTGCATCAACAGCTTGATTTCTAACAACTCTTCAATCACAGAAAAGTAGAAGACACACTTCAAAGACACACCTTGGAGTTGCTTCAAAGCTTCCTCCAAGAACAATACAAAACTCATTACCTACAGGTTTCTAAGTTAGAACACAGTGACCATCTCACAACCCGAGTGGTTCACTTAGACAAAACCCTAATGATCTACATCTTGGACTCCTCCTTATTCTAGGTTACAAGCATTCTATTTATAACTTTTTCCCAACTGGATTTGGGCTTCAATCAAATCCTTCCTAATTTATCTCCATATTTAAATACTCAATCTTTTCTTGATTATATCTTGAATCTTCCAGACCTTTAAATCAGCTCCACAAAGGATACATAATATTTCCAGGATATTATGTATCTTTTAAATCTTCACTTTTTAATTCAGCTGCAAGATCTTCTCCATAAAAATAGGAACAAATCCCCAAATAGTTTCCTAAAAAGTCTCCAAGATCCTTTTTATGAAATCCAATTAAATCTACACTTTGTTCCTAATAAATCTCCTTGACCTGTGTATAATGATGAGGTATATCTAAAAAGATCTCATCAGATCAAATCAAATCTGTCAAGAGATATACAATAGCAGCACCTGCTGTAACAGACAATGATGTTGTGACATCTCCTTTGACATCTTGATTAACCATCACAGAGCAGCAGTACATGAAATTCCAAAGACAGCCACGTCACATCACCTTAAACATTCAGGTTCAGTGAAGTGCTCATGACATCTCTATCACACCATTACAACCATGCACTCATACTAGGTAGGTGCAACACAACATGTCAAGACATCACACTTGCCATTTAACTAATATGACAGAAACTAAACATAACCAGTTAGTGCAGAACAACATGTCAAGACATCCTACTTGACATTTCACAACCTGCAACTAATCTGTTATGGCAGATACACATACAGCATGTTAAAACACCTTCAGTGACATAAGAGCTAACATAAAGGTTTTAACAAAATTTAGCCAACATACATACTGCATAGCTGCAGAACTAACAAAGTCCAACTAACTCCTAGCCTAGTTCCAAACCCAAAGCTAATTTCAAACCAAATTCCAAACCATCTCACACTCCAAACCTAAAATCTATATAAACTCACCTTCAACCATTTGCTCTATTTCACTCTCAATTCTCCCATATTCCCTCTAAATTTCTCTACTACATCTTCATCTTCATCTCAATTCTCTTTCAAAACCTCACCAAAGCTCTTTTCTACTTTGAAGGATAATCACTTTTACATCAAAAGTGATTATTTCTTGAGCTCAACCTTCATCATTCTTGCTATTACACTTGGATTTCTGGAGTTATTTCAGCTTTTGGATTAATCTTGAGTATTTGCTGCAACTTCCAACGGTTCGAATTCGCATTTTGGAGCTTTATCGTATTTTGCTCGATTTCGACACGGTTCGTCTACAAATTGAAGATTCCTCTGATTTTCTTTGATTTTCTGCATCAAGAATCCTTTGCAACAATCACCAAGGCACATCTCAGCCTTGTAGGTTGGTGGATCTATCTTTTCTCTCTGTTTCGATTGATTTCGCGCATTTACGTTGTGATTTTGATCGTGTTCGGTTTGATTTACCATGCAATTGTTTGATCTTTGATCTTCGTGATTATTGATTTCAAGTTGTGTTTAACTACCCTTACATGAAGTAATTTTCATGCACAAATTTGTATTTAAGCATGTGGTAGTTTGCATAAGTGAATATGTGTTGAGAATCACTTTTGAAAAGCTGTTTTTACTATTTTTTTTCACCACTGTTCAGTGGTAACCGGTTAACGTATGGTGGTTAACCAGTTACTCAGTGCAATTTTCACCCAAAACGCTAATTTTCAAGCAAGTAACTGGTTAACGCATGGTGAGTAACCGGTTACCACTGAACATAATGGCCATTTTCTTGCATTTTTAAGTGTGTTTGCCATGCTTTCTTCATTTTAACTTCCATTGATTATCATGCTTGATTTTATGGATGTTCTAAATGTCATTTCACTTCTGGTTGAGGCATATTCATGAACTTTCGATGCATATTTTCGATTATTCATTTGTTTTATGTTCTTAGCATTGTATGAACATAGTAATTCTTGCACTATCTTTGTTCACATGATACATGAGTTTGTGTGGCATTTTGATGATCATTTGGCACTGTTTTTCACCTTCCATTTCATATTTTCATTAAGGTTATTCTTCATGGATAAACTTAATCTTGTATAATCAATAATTCACTCCTTTTTGCTTTAATGACTTTTCATCCTCTTTGGAAAGTTGTTAGCATGTTTCTCCCTTGATTAATTGATCGAAACACGTTTCGATTAGTTGATCTTCCCCTTTCCTCTCTTTAGGCTTCCTTTAGAGCTTTCTCTCTCGTTCCCCCGTGGAGTTGGAGTTTCGCGCTGCGCCTTGCATCGGAGCACTGTACAAATTGACGCCGTTATGCTGTCCGTTTCTCTACGCAGGAGCACTGTACAACTTGGAGCTGTTGTGCCGTCCGGTTCAACTTCCGCATTACACCCTGTGTGTGTTAGGAAAGGAATGAGAAGGGAGAATTCCTACTCTTATTCTGACTACTTCAGGTAGGGGATGAATGACCCTGTGCTTGGCTTAGTCATCTCTATCTCCAGGCGGTAATGAGCTTTCTTTCCCCAGTCGAGTTTATCCTTGATCACTCTTCTCTCTTTGTGATCTCTTTCGATCCTTGATCACTCCTATCTCTTTCAATCTCTCATTTTGATCAATCACCATCCTTCTTGGTTAAGATCATTATTCCTGCGCTAGCAATCTCTCTTTGTTCCATTACTCCTTTCTTCTTGTAATCAATCATTGCTTTTTGATTCCCCTGAAGAGTCTCAATTCTCTTTCTTTGGTCCAGCACAGATTTCCTGTCACGACCATTTTTTCCCCAAGAGTTCGCAACCTTCTCTTGGTTCTTCTCCTTTGTTTGGTTAATCACTACCGGTCAGTTAAAACACCAATTTTTGCACTCCTTCTTAGTTAACCACAGTCCGTTTGTTAAAACACTGAGTTCTTTTAGGTTAATCACCTATTATTGGTTAATCACCCTTTTTCTTCAGTTAACCACAACCTGTCTGTTAAAATACTGAACCCCCTTCTTGAGTTAATCACCTCATCTTGGTTAATCACTCATTTCTCTTAGTTAATCACAGTGTTCTATTAAAAACCGAATCCCTGGCAGTTGGCAACCTTTCTTGGTTCGAATACTTGCACCCTTTGGGCTAGTAACCTCTTTTGGTTCAATACCCTTCTTCGTTGGTCAAAGTGATGTTCGTTCAGTCGTTACCAACATCCCTTTTGGGTTACGACCTTCGATCAGTCCTACACCCGTTCTTCTGGTTAATCACAGTTTCCTCTGTTAAAACCAATACTTCTCTACCCCCACAGAGTTGCAGTCCTTTCTTTCCTCGGTCAACCACTGTTCATCAGTTAATATACCGACGCCCCCTACAGAGTCAAATACATTCTCTTGGTTCAACACTTTCTCTCTTGGTCTATCACAGTTGGTCTGTTGACACCAACTTTCTTTTCCCCGCCAGAGTCTTACTCTCTTTCTTCGGTTAACCACTGCCTGTCAGTTAACATACTGATACCCCTCAGAGTCAAACCTTTCTCTCTTATTCCCTTACTCTCTTGGTTATAACACCATTTCTTTTGCATCTCCAGCAGATCTTTCTCCATCTCTTGCTCTTGGTTTTGACACCACCTCTTTCATCCCCTTGTTTCTTCCTTGTTTTGTTTTCCGTTCAGTTGCCCGAACTACAGAAGCTCTGATTCTGCATTCTTTCGAATGTATGATACGTAGGCATGAGATCGCAATGATCTCGGTGAGCACACTTCCACCTTTCTTTCCTTCTCCCTTTCTTACTTCCTTTTTTCCCCCTGGTTCCATGAACTACGACGCTCTGACTTCCTCATTGCACTATGAGGGTACGTAGGCACGAGGACTTCATTCCTCCGCGAGCACTTTCTTTCTTTCTTTTCTTTCCCCCCCCCTCTCTCTCTCTCTCTCTCCTTCTTTTAGCTAGAAGCCTTTAGATAGATAACCCATCCGATCCTAGAAGCAAGCGAAATAGTTCCCGTCGAGTACGACGGATGCGTTAGGTGCTAATACCTTCCTTTCGCATAACTGACCCCCTCGTTCCCGTTTCTCTTCCCCTTGGGTTTTATCCATATTTTCCCTGTCCTTTGGGACTAAATAAAGTTCGGTGGCGACTCTGTTTTTATCTTTGAGTGTGCGATTCACTTAGGTAGAAACCAGTCATCTTCAGCTGGCGACTCTGCTGGGGACTGGTTGACCTATTGCTGGTCCATCCCTCGAGGGGTCTCGCCTAGTTTTATTTGCTTCTCTTGCTTGTTTGGGTGTTTATCTTTCGCGCTTTACTTGCTTTATTTTACTTGCTTTAGCTTTATGTTTATTTATCGCATTTCTTTACTGCTTTGAATATTCATATGCTGCATATCCTGGATATCTGTTGTTTTATGCTGTTGTTGGGATGGGTAGATATTATTAGAGAGAAAGGTCCTAACACCAGACCTAGTATATACATAGGCTAGAACGTGGATAATCGTGAGGCCTGCGTTTTGCGCGGTGGGATATCACGAGACCCACATCCCAGATCGTGATTCGTTTGAGAATACCTCCGTCCTGTGAGAGTTCACTACGGCGGGAGATTTTCATCCTGAGTCCTATGGTTTGGGCGCTCTTTCTAGGGACCACCTTGTTGTGTCTAGATCACACCTGTGAGGGGGATGGGTTTTGCAGGAAAATAAGCCACTTCATACCCTTGTTCTCACACATGCCAGATTTCTTCACCGACACATCAGATTATATTGCACTGACACAGATTTATGTGCAGATATCCGGATTGTTCAAATTTGATTATTCGGACAGTGCTGGCTTCTTGTTGCTGTGTTGCATATCATTTCATCATGTAAATTAATTTTTGCATGTGCATTTCCAGGTTTTCGAAGGCTTATCTTTTGTTAATATTATCATAGAGATGAGTACTGGTTGTCGTGGCATCTTCAGTTACAAGTTTTTGGAGCCTAAGCTGGGTATTTTGAGAGGTTTGACATCTTTGTTGGTTGGAGATCACAGAGGGGTTTTCATAGGTACTTATGGTAATCTGTTGACCATCCTCAACACTGAAGTCAACATCACTACTATTCATACTCTGGTTCAGTTCTACGACCCGCCATATAGGTGCTTCACATTTCAAGATTATCAGCTAGCACCTACACTTGAGGAGTATGCTTATATTCTGGGGGTTGAGATCAAGAAGCAGGTTCCGTATGTGTACACTAGCGGTTGTCCGAAGTTTCATCTTATTGCTGATGCGCTTTGCATTAGTAAGAAAGATGTGGAGGATAATCTCAAGACCAAAGGGAAAGGTATTCGAGGGTTTTCTTCAAAGTTCTTGGTTGACAAGGCCACTACTTTTGCTAAGGATGGAAACTAGAAGGCTTTCAACGCCGTTCTTGCTTTGCTGACATATGGGATTGTCTTGTTTTCGAACATGGAGGATTTCGTAGATCAGGCTGCCATCAGCATTTTCTTGTCCAAGAACCCTGTTCCGACGCTTCTTGCTGATACCTACCATTCTATTCATTCCAGGAATGAAAAGAAGAAAGGAACCATTGTTTGTTGTGCTCCTCTGTTGTACCGATGGTTTATGTCTCACCTTCCACAGAAGGGTCCCTTTGTTGAGAATAAGGATAATCTCAAGTGGTCTCAACGAATCATGTCTCTTACCGCTGATGATATTTCTTAGTATTCTCGAGTCTTTGACGACATTCCGATTATTCTTCATTATGGGAAATTATCCAATGTGCCTCTCTTGGGTACAAAGGGTGGAATTAACTACAATTCGAGAATGGCCTTCCGACAGTTGGGATACTCTATGGTTGATAAACCTGATCCTGAGGTAGTGGAAGAGTTCATCTTTCATGAAGGGGTTGACAACATGGGTTTGCTGAAGAGGTTTAGTGCCGCTTGGACTAAGATTCATCTCGAAGGTAAAGCCGATTTGGGTAAGAATAATTGCGTAGCCAAGGAAGCTTACACACTTTGGGTCAAAGAGCGCGTCAAAGAGATTTTGTTGCCATTCTCTCCTGAGCCTTCCATGAATGCCAAGCTTCCTTAACTTGCCATTGTTCCTCCATCTGAAGTCGATCAACTCAAGCCGATTGTTGAGAAGTTGAAGAAGGAGAATTCTGATCTTCATCTCAACCTTGATAGAGTCACTTCTGAGAAGGATAGCCTACAGATTGAGCTCCATCAGAAGCGCGAGCGCATGCTCAAAGAGGTGGAGATTGAACAGAACAAGCGTAGGAAGGTGGGTGATGTTTTGAAGAGCACCTATGAGGGACTTGCTTCAAAGAAGAGACAACTCGCCGATGCTCATTATCAGGCCTACAAGGGGGAGCTGAGCTACAACAAGCAACTTGAAGAGCTTCGAGGGAAGTTATCCGAGTTCAAGGCAAAGTGAACAAGACCGTGCTAATCAGTTAGCAAATGACTTTTCCCAATGTCAAGCTAAGCTCGACAAAGTCTTCGGTGAGATTCAGAAGCTGCAAGATCAAGCACATCAGAGCCAAGAGCAGATTAGCCAACTCAACACAGAGAGCACTTATTGGGAGCATCAAAGCCTTCATCTACAGAACCTCCTAGATCAGAAAGAGGCCTTTCTTCAGGACATGCTTTAGGGACCTAATCACTTGTTGCTACGCAACCTCATGAAGGATGCGAAGTACTGGAGTGAGAGGCATGACCGTCTAGCCAAATTTGCTGAGCATGCATTGGAGGACCTACTGGGGTTGTTGAGGGATGCATATGCTGATGCATTGCCGCACCGGCTTCCTTGGGCTATTTTTCATTTCTTATCTGTGTGTAGGGTGGTATTTGATAGGATCCGTGCGGATTTTGTTATAGCCCAAAAGGCAGATGTTTGACTTGTATTCGACTTGTACTTCTTTCCTTTATTGCTGAATGAATGAAAATTCTTGTTCACTCTATCTTTTATGCCTTTACTTGTTTGCTTTATGATTATTGTCAACAAAGATAAGTTTAAGAATTCCTGGAATTTAAAACTTTATTTTTTCATGCATATCATACATTCATCTGCACACATATGCTTCATCCGAAACCGTTGCTCATCCTTGTCCGCATTCCTTGTAGCAAGACGACGACTCGACATCGGTATTTTACTCGCTCAAACAAATCCAAAATCATGGCTGACTTCGAAGCTGAGAACGCTGCTTACAAGGAAACTCTGGCTCAATTCCAAGGTCAGATGGATCAGTTCCAGATGAACATGGATGCCATTATGGAGCTCCTTCGTGCCCAGAGGGAAGCCGATGCTGCTGCCACTATTGTTGCGACCACTACTGATGCAACTGTTGTCACTCCTATTGTGACCACTCCTCCGGTTGTTACGGCTACTCCTGTTGTTGTTGTTCCTTCTCCTGCTAGAGTTGAAGTACTAGTTGAGCCTGTGAATCAGCCTGTCGTTCAACCCAGTTTGAACTAGATGCCCGCTGGTTTTCCTTGGGGTATGCCTCCGAATTACACTCCTCAGATTGCAAATAATGGTAGTGCCTTCATGCCATATCAGCCTTTTATTGCACCCATGGCTAATGGGAATGCTGCCGCATATCCATGGGTTATGCCTACTCCAGTCCCGCCTCCAGCGGTGAATGATGATCCTGAGAATCTTTAGGTTCAAACTCATCAAACTGCCGGATTGGTTGATGCTGAAACTCCTGATGAAGAAGAGCTTGTGTATAGAGGACCTCCTATTCATGTTTCGGTTTCGTCTCAAGTTGCTCAAACCGCTGTTCCGAATGTTCATCCTGGGATGTTCTATCCTGGGGCATCGTCCTCAGCCGCTGGGGACCTCCTTCGAATTATCTGTATGGTGTTCCGATGGGTCAGAATGCTGGTCAGATGGTTAATCCAAGTTTGGTGTATCCTTCTCAGTTTGCTACTCCGCAAGTGAATGCTCATGCCGCTTCTCAGCTGCCAAATACTCAGATTCTTGTCAGACCCACTAATCAGAATAGATCGGTTGACTACAAGTTATTGGAAGAATGTATCAGAGCTATTGAAGGGTTCTCTACTTTTGGTATGGAAGCTAAATACTTGTGTTTGGTTCCAAATGTCGTGCTACCGCAGAAATTCAAGATACATGATTTGCCAAAATATAAAGGTTTGAGCTGCCCGCATAGTCACATCACTATGTATTGCAGGAAGATGGCATCCCATATTGATAATGATGAATTTCTTGTTCATTGTTTTCAAGATAGTTTTTCTGGTGCTTCATTAGATTGGTACATGGGCTTGGAGCGCAGTAAAATCCGTACTTGGAGGGATCTATCTGAGGCGTTCGTGAGACAATACAAGTATAACCTTGATCTGGCGCCAACTAGATTGCAATTACAAAATCAATCCCAGTGCTCCGCTGAAACATTCAAGGAGTATGCCCAAAGATGGCGTGAGATGGCATCTCGTGTGCGACCAGCTCTCTCTGACAATGAGTTGGTTGACATCTTTATGGGTACATTACAAGGATCTTACTATGAGAAAATGGTGGGTAGTTCTTCATCGAATTTTGTTGATGTTGTGACGATTGGTGAACAGATTGAGAATGGTTTGAAGACTGGAAAGATTCTTGGAGCTGCTTCCCAGCAGCCGGCCACTCAGAAGTCTCAGAACAGTCAGTCCAAGAAAAAGGAAGGTGAAGCCAACACTGTGATAGCTCAAGTTTCTCCTTAGTATCAAGCTCCCATGGCTCCCATGCCGTACTATCCATATCCATACATTGCTGCTGCATAGTATCAACAACCTCCATATCAGTATCACCCACAACAACCAGTTCAGAATGCTCAGAATTAGCAACAGAATCAACAGAACAAAAGTCAGTAGAATCAGACCCGTCAGAACAACAACAATCAAGGAAACCGTAAGTGTCCAAATTTTGACAGAATTCCGGTGTCATACACTGAATTATTTCCTTATCTGGTTCACCAAGGGGCAATTGTCCCCAAGCAGATTGTGCTTGCAATTCCTCCATTTGGCCCAAAGCATAACCCAAATGCGTCTTGTGCCTATCATGCTGGATACATAGGACATGCAACAGAGGACTGTTTTGTTTTCAAAACCAAGGTTCAGGAACTCATTGACAAGAAAGTTCTGACTTTTGCTGAGGAAGGACCTAACATTTAGAATAATCTGTTGCCAAATCACAGTGGACCTGCAGTTAACATGATTGAGGATAATTACGAGACTGAATTGATCTTGGATGTTGACGAGGTAAAGACCTCGATGGCCGTGGTTTTCAAGAAATTAAATGAACACGGGTTGTTGAAAGGGTTGCATGGTAAGTGTCAAATTTGTGACGATAATCCCAACCAGTGTCGAAGGCTGAGGGGTTGCATTCAGATTCTGATGAACCGTGGTGAAGTGCAATTTACCAGATCTAAACCTGTTGAGGAGGTTGCTGCCATCGAGCCGTTCAGCATCGTCTATAGGAAAGTTACTGTGGAATCTCCTAAGCAGAAGAGGGTGCAACCCATCGTTGTTTGTCCGTCGAAGCCGTTTCTGTATCAGAATTCTAAAGAGGTACCATGGAAATATGGGTCTACTGTGTTTTCTGGAGGTCAAGAGATAAGGTTCGCCGAATCCGAGATCGTTAATGTTACAGCCAGTGGAGGTATGACTCGCAGTGGCCATGTGTTCGCTCCAAAAGTCACTACAAAGCCTGTTCAAGTTCCAACTGTAGTCCATCCCAAGGGAACATCTGCAACTGCAACCCCTTCTGTTCAACAAGGGGCATCTTCTACCGCAGTTCCATTACCGACTGTCCTGTCGGAGGATATTTCAAAAAGCAAGGAGACCCTTGATGATCAAGAGTTCCTTAAGTTGATCAAGAAAAGTGACTTTAAAATTGTGGATCAGCTGGGGCAGACTCCCTCGAGGATCTCAATTTTGTCCTTACTTATGAGTTCGCCTGCTCACAGATCAGCTTTGTTGAAAGTGTTGAACAGTGCCCATGTCCTGCAAGATATATCCGTCGTCGAGTTTGACGATGTAGTGGCCAACATAGCTGCAAGTTGGTATTTGGGTTTCAATGAATCAGAGTTGCCTCCTAAAATAAATGCCCACAACAAAGCGCTGCACATATCTGTAACCTGCACAAACATCCTGTTATCTCGTGTTCTAGTGGATGCCGGTTCTTCGCTCAATGTGATGCCTAAGGGCACATTGAGTCAATTACTGGTGGAAGGAAAGGAGATGAGACCAAGTGCCTTAGTTGTCAGAGCCTTTGATGGTTCTCGAAGGCAAGTCATCGGAGAAGTGGATTTACCCATCAATATTGGGCCGCATTTGTTAATTATTACTTTCCAAGTGATGGATATCAATCCTGCGTACAGTTGCCTACTGGGTCGTCCATGGATCCACGCGGCAGGGGCAGTTACATCCACTTTACATCAGAAGTTGAAGTTCATGCTTGAGGATCAGCTTGTCATTGTATGTGGTGAAGAGGATTTGATTGTAAGCGAGTTGTCATCTTTTCGATACGTCGAGACCGAAGAAGGCATACTGAGGTGTCGTTGCAGTGTCTCGAGTTCCAAGATGTCAGCTCCGCATCAACTAGTCAAAGTAGATCACCACAATTGACTTTAACATCTGCTAAGAGTGCTAAATAGACTATCCAGAAAGGCGATTTGTCAGGCTAGGGGCACGTGATTGATGTGGTTGAGAAGCATAATCGTTGTGGATTGGGATATCGTCCTGGTCGTCAATCTAGTTCCTCTGGTCAGAAGCAGTGCAATTTGATCAAGTTCTATAGTGCGGGTTTCTAGCAGGGTGACATCGTGGCAGCTGATGATGATGCTGGTCCTAGTAATCAGATTTCAAGCTTCGTGCGCAAATGTCCGCCGGGTTTCAAGCTCAATAATTGGACATCTACCTTGATTCCTGTGGTTTTCCCATATAACATGTAATGTATTTTGCTTTCTCATTCCCTCGTCCTCGCCCGAGACGAGTGGATAGCTTGTAAAGGGCCTCGCGCTTTTGCAATATTATGTGATCAATAAATATAAGTTTTTGCATTCAAAATCGTGCTCTATTTTCTTTCTTTATTTTACTTTTTCAGAAAACAAATGGCAAAAGTTTCTTTTCTTTTTCACTTTTTAAATGGCTCATTCTAAACATATTCATAAACATGCAGAACTAATAAAAGCATTGATAACAATATGGCAAACATCCATTGTAATTCTGGAATTCCAATTAACCAAGCCGCAGAAGATGGTGAGGAAGATTGTGAATTACCGGCTAACCTGGAAAGGCTCCTTGAGCACGAGCGTAGAGAGATTCAGCCGCACAAAGAGCCAGTGGAAGTAGTTAATCTTGGTACTGATGAGGTCAGAAGAGAAGTCAAGGTTGGCGCATCCCTCGCTAAGCATGTACACGCTGAGTTGGTCAAGTTATTGAAAGAGTATGTCGATATCTTTGCCTGGTCCTATCAAGATATGCCTGGGTTAGATACCAACATCGTTGAACATCACTTGCCACTCAAGCCCAGATGTCCACCTGTCAAGCAAAAGCTCAGGAAGACTAGACCTGACATGGCACTCAAAATCCGAGAAGAGATAAAGAAGCAGTTTGACGCTGGGTTCCTCGCCACTTCCGAGTATCCTGAATGGATTGCCAACATCGTCCCAGTTCCAAAGAAGTACGGTAAAGTCAGAATGTGCATGGATTATCGAGATCTCAACAAGGCGAGCCCGAAGGATGATTTTCCTTTGCCTCATATTGATGTCTTGGTAGACAACACTGCGCAGTTCTCTGTCTTTTCCTTCATGGACGGCTTTTCAGGATATAATCAGATCAAGATGTCCCCAACTGATATGGAGATGACTACATTTATCATGCCATGGGGTACATATTGCTACAAAGTCATGCCATTCGGTCTAAAGAATACAGGGGCAACATACCAGCGTGCCATGGCAACCCTCTTTCACAATATGATTCATAAAGAGATTGAGGTTTACGTGGACGATATGATTGCCAAGTCCAAAACTGAGGATAATCCCTTGTTTCATCTGAAGAAGCTTTTCGACAGACTCTGGAAGTTTAGACTGCGGTTGAATCCTGCGAAGTTCACCTTCGGAGTTCAATATGGTAAACTGTTGGGCTTTATTCTAAGTCAGAAGGGCATTAAAGTTGATCCTGATAAGGTTTGGGCAATTCAGAACATGCCTCCTCCCAAAATAGAAAAAGAAGTCAGTGGCTTTCTGGGCAGACTTAATTACATCTCAAGGTTCATTTCCCATTTAACGGCTACCTGTGAACCCATGTTCAAGTTACTAAGGAAAAATCAATCGGTTGAATGGAATAATGATTGTCAGGAAACATTTGACAAAATAAAACAATACTTGCAAGAACCACCGATCTTAGTACCGCCGGTTCCTGGTAGGCCTTTAATCATGTATCTCACCATTCTCGATGAGTCAATGGGATAGGTATTGGGTCAACATGATGACACTGGCAGAAAAGAACATGCAATTTACTATCTTAGCAAGAAGTTCGCTGATTGTGAGACCAGATACTCACTCTTGAAGAAAACTTGTTGTGCTCTGGTATGGGTTGCTCGACGCCTACGACAATACATGATTTGCCATACTACTTTGTTGATATCCAAAATGGATCCGATAAAGTACATATTCAAAAAGTCTGCTGTCTCTGGAAGGATAGCTCGGTGGCAGATGCTGTTAACTGAGTATGATATCCAACATGTTACCCAGAAAGTAATAAAAGGGAGCGTCTTGTCTGACTACCTTGCTCATCAACCTGTAGAGGGCTATCAACACATGAAGTTTGACTTTCCCGATGAGGATGTTCTGTTTATCGGAGATTATGAGACTCCAGACCCTGATATAGGACCCGAACCAGGGGCGCGATGGACGCTCGTGTTCGACGGTGCCTCCAATTCTAAAGGTCGTGGAATCAGTGCTATCCTCATCTCTCAAACAAGTTTTCACCTTCCCTTCACTGCCAGATTATGCTTTGCATGCACCAACAATATGGATGAATACGAAGCATGTATCTACGGTATTGAAGCGGCTATTGACATAAGAATCAAGATTCTTGAGGTCTATGGAGATTCTGCCTTGGTCATCAGTCAAGTCAGAGGGAACTTTGTGACTCAGGATTCCAAGCTGGTTCCGTACCAATAACACATAGCGAAGTTGATTCCTTACTTTGATGAGATCACTTTTCATCATATTCCCCGAGAGGAAAATTAATTAGCTGATGCTCTTGCAACGTTAGCATCCATGTTCAAGGTCAAGTGGAAGAATGAAGCTCCTCATATCCGCATCGATCACTTGAACAAACCAGCACACTGTTTAGCAATCGAGGATGAGTCTAATGACAAGCCTTGGTTCTATGACATCAAAAGATATCTGGAAAAATAGGAATATCCTGAGGGTATCACTATCACTAACAAGAAGGCTCTTAGGCGGCTTTGCGCCAAATTTTTCTTAAGTGGTGGTATACTGTACAAGAGGAATTATGATTCCGTGCTGCTCAGATGCGTGGATAGACACGAAGCACACATGATCATAAGGTCCATACATGAGGGCTGCGAGGGTGTACATGCTAAAGGTCCTGCTATGGCCAAGAAGATCCTTCGGGCTGGGTATTACTGGACAACAATGGAGGTAGATTGTTACAACTTTGCCAAAATATGTCACAAGTGCCAAATCTTCGGAGACAAGATCCATGTGCCTCCAGCTCCATTGAATGTCTTGACTGTACCTTGTCCATTTTCCATGTGGCGTATAGATATGATTGGAATGATCGAGCCGAAGGCTTCCAACGGTCATCGATTTATTTTGGTTGCTATCAATTACTTCACCAAGTGGGTTGAAGCTGCTTCTTATGCAAACGTTACACGACAAGTGGTTGCTAGATTTATCAAGAAAGAGATTATCTGTCGTTATGACATTCCTAGCAACATTATCACGGACAATGCAAGCAACCTGAACAATAATATGATGAAGGATTTGTGTCAAGAATTTAAGACTGAGCACCATAACTCTTCACCATATCGGCCCAAGATGAATGGCGCCGTTGAAGCAGCAAACAAAAACATCAAGAGGATTGTCCAGAAAATGGTCAAGACTTACATGGATTGGCATGAAATGCTTCCCTTTGCACTTCACGGCTATAGAACTTCAGTTCGCACTTCCACTGGGGCAACTCCGTACTCACTTGTGTATGGTATAGAGGCAGTTCTACCCATCAAAGTCGAAATTCCTTCGCTCGGAGTCATCATGGAAGCAGGTCTTAACAAAGCCGAATGGGTTCAATCCAGATACGACTAACTGAATCTCATCAAAGAGAAGCGCCTTACAGCCGTTTGTCAGGGTCAATTGTATCAGAAACGCCTCAAGCGAGCTTTTGATAAGAAAGTTCTCCCTCGAACATTCTGTGAAGGCGAACTCGTGCTTAAGAGGTATTCACCTGTTCACTCGGATCCACGAGGCAAATGGACTCCAAATTACGAAGGACCTTTTGTTGTCAAGAAAGCCTTCTCAGGAGGAGCCCTGATCCTCACCACAATGGATGGGGAGGAGTTGCCATCGTCCGTGAACTCCGATACAGTCAAAAAATATTATGCCTAAAAAAAATGGATAAAAGTCGGCTAGATTGACATCCGCAAGGACAATCTAGGCAAAAATGGACGTCCCAATGGACCGAAAAAAAGAAATGTCCATGCAAAAGTTAGGGACAATGAAAAAAAACAACAATAGTAGCCCGCTAAGTTGAAAACCCGAAAGGGCGACTTAGGCAAAAATGGGCATCCCGGTGGACGAAAAAAAAAATATGTGAAAACATGTCCAGGCAAAAATTAGGGATAAAGGCATTTGACTGTGAACACTTGATCCTCTTTTCATCACGGCTGGACCTCAGACGGTAACAGAGCAGTCGAATCATCATCAACTGGTGCAAAGAGTTGGAACCTAGACTTATAGTGGATGGTGGCCAATGTTGTAATCAATGCAAAGCATAATTTCCCTTTACCATTTACTTTTGTTTTTCAATTTTTATTGCAAAGTTCCTCATCAAGGAGTTTGCATCCTTGTACACACTTTATGTACAAAATTTTCACATTTAATAAAATGCATTCTTTGTCATCTCAATTTGTTCTCATTCTAGTATTTTGTTTGCAAAATAAACAATTATTTGTGATCACATAATACTAAAAAGCGTTGAGAACAATAAAAAGCTAAATCAATCGAGAAAGCATTATGCATTGCATGTGTTACTGGTAACTCCTGCAGGATAATCAGTAATATCCATTGGTAAGCCTAACGTCTGGCCGGCAGTGCGATGGTTCTGTGAAGCAGTTGTTGTCTCCTTGTCAGTTCCTCAGCAGAGTAATCATTCTCCCCGGCAGGTTGCCGAAGTGTTCCCAGCAAAGATGCTTTGCTCACTTTTCCCCAGCAAGGGTTGTGCATCATCTCCAATGATTTGGAGATATCTGGCCCCAGCAGCAGTGGTCTCCTCAGCTGAGTCAACATGATTCGAAAACTTCTTTTCCCCAGGCAGAGCCAGTCTTGGTAGGAAGGATTGATTTAATTCTTTCGTCCCCAACGGAGAAGCCCATGGTGATTTAGAAACCTGGGATATTCTCAGTTTCTTTTCCCCGGTGGGATCATCATCCTTTGTGAACTCTCTTCTCCAATAGAGTTTGTCTTTATTTGCGGGTCCTCTCCCCGGTCGAGGGTGTCGAAGTCGTTGTGCTACGATTTTTGCCTAACCGCCTTGTTGTGCCTTATCTTGCGCCTTTACATTGCATGATATCAAGCATCATGTAGAAACGCATATATGGCATATACATCGATCATACTCCTTCTCCTTTTGCCTGACTTATCTCCCAGCAGATTTTCAGTCAAACGTTGCACTTTATCTTTTCTACCTTTGCACCGCTCCTTTGTTGCCGTCGGCCAAATTCTCAAGCTACTCTTTTATTTAATCCCCTTTTACCTCGAATCATCGAAAGGCTAGCGCAATTCGTACATTCGGGTCCAAGAGGATTAAATAGGGGTAGCTGTCATAACCCAAAATTTGACCTCCCTCTTTTGCCTTTTGCATAAGCATGCACATCCGCATCGTTAGCATACACATTCGCACTTTTCTCTGTGTGTTTCTTGCCGCAGGATATTCAGGTTTTCCAAGCCTGATTAATCATATCCTCACAAGATCATCGCGTCATCAAAACAAGCACAAAATGAAGGTTTACATACCTATCCATCAAGACAAGAGGTGGAAAACCCCAACCGGGACTCCAGTATCATTTCCTGAGCAATTTGGGCAAAAATTGACTGAAGTAACCGGTTAACTCATGGGGAGTAACCGGTTACTCAGTGCAATTTTGAAGTTCCTGCTGCATTTTTGAGACAGCAGCCATGCACGCTCTTTGGTCATTGATTCTACAGTGTTCTAGCAGTGTGTGGAATATTCTAGAGATCTCTAGACATTTCAAGACATTCCAAGTGCATTTATTCCAATGTTTCACTCTAATTCAAGTGCACCATGTTCCTTGTTTTCCAAGCACATCAACCTCTGGATGATGGAGTGCACCTTGGGATTGTTACCGAGTTGGTTCTAACTAACCGAGTTAACCGCCTTAACTCGGTGAGTCATGTCCAACTAACTCCTAGCCTAGTTCTAAACCCAAAGCTAATTCCAAACCAAATTCCAAACCATCTCACACTCCAAACCTAAAATCTTTATAAACTTACCTTCAACCATTTGCTCCATTTCACTCTCAATTCTCCCATATTCCCTCTGAATTTCTCTACTACATCTTCATCTTTATCTCAATTCTCTTCCAAAACCTCACCAAAGCTCATTTCTACTTTGAAGGATAATCACTTTTACATCAAAAGTGATTATTTCTTGAGCTCAACCTTCATCATTCTTGCTATTACACTTGGATTTCTGGAGTTATTTCAGATTTTGGATTAATCTTGAGTATTTGCTGCAACTTCCAATGGTTCGAATTCGCATTTTGG
Organism: Lathyrus tuberosus; assembly: GCA_022829125.1. Lineage (NCBI taxonomy): Eukaryota > Viridiplantae > Streptophyta > Magnoliopsida > Fabales > Fabaceae > Lathyrus > Lathyrus tuberosus. The sequence continues at coordinate 961,741 of JALAZF010000231.1, read as the reverse complement.
AGCTTTATCGTATTTTGCTCGATTTCGACACGGTTCGTCTACAAATTGAAGATTCCTCTGGTTTTCTTTGATTTTCTGCATCAAGAATCCTTTACAACAATCACCAAGGCACATCTCAGCCTTGTAGGTTGGTGGATCTATCTTTTCTCTCTGTTTCAATTGATTTCTCGCGTTTACGTTGTGATTTTGATCGTGTTCGGTTTGATATACCATGCAATTGTTTGATCTTTGATATTCGTGATTATTGATTTCAAGTTGTGTTTAACTACCCTTACATGATGTAATTTTCGTGCACAAATTTGTATTTAAGCATGTGGTAGTTTGCATAAGTGAATATGTGCTGAGAATCACTTTTGAAAAGTTGTTTTTACTGTTTTTTTACCACTGTTAAGTGGTAACCGGTTAACGTATGGTGGTTAACCGGTTACTCAGTGCAATTTTCACCCAGAACGCTAATTTTCAAGCAAGTAACCGGTTAACGCATGGTGAGTAACCGGTTACCACTGAACAAAATGGCCATTTTCTTGCATTTTTAAGTGTGTTTGCCATGCTTTCTTCATTTTAACTTCCATTGATTATCATGTGATTTTATGGATGTCCTAAATGTCATTTCACTTCTGGTTGAGGCATATTCATGAACTTTCGATGCATATTTTTGATTATTCATTTGTTTCATGTTCTTAGCATTGTATGAAAATAGTAATTCTTGCACTATCTTTGTTCACATGATACATGAGTTTGTGTGGCATTTTGATGATCATTTGGCACTGTTTTGCACCTTCCATTTTAGATTTGCATTAAGGTTATTCTTCATGGATAAACTTAATCTTGTATAATCAATAATTCACTCCTTTTTGCTTTAATGACTTTTCATCCTCTTTGGAAAGTTGTTAGCATGTTTCTCCCTTGATTAATTGATTGAAACACGTTTCGATTAGTTGATCTTCCCCTTTCCTCTCTTTAGGCTTCCTTTAGAGCTTTCTCTCTCGTTCCCCCGTGGAGTTGGAGTTTTGCGCTGTGCCTTGCATCGAAGCACTGTACAAATTGACACAGTTATGCTGTCTTTTTCTCTACGCAGGAGCACTGCACAACTTGGAGCTGTTGTGCCGTCTAGTTCAACTTCCGCATTACACCCTGTGTGTGTTAGGGAAGGAATGAGAAGGGAGAATTCCTACTCTCATTCTGACTACTTCAGGTAGGGGACGAATGACCCTGTGCTTGGCTTAGTCATCTCTATCTCCAGGCGGTAATGAGCTTTCTTTCCCCAGTCGAGTTGATCCTTGATCACTCTTCTCTCTTTGCGATCTCTTTCGATCCTTGATCACTCCTATCTCTTTCAATCTCTCCTTTTGATCAATCACCATCCTTCTTGGTTAAGATCATTATTCTTGTGCTAGCAATCTCTCTTTGCTTTTTGATTCCCCTGAAGAGTCTCAATTCTCTTTCTTTGGTCCAGCACAGTTTTCCTGTCACGACCATTTTTTCCCCAGGAGTTCTCAACCTTCTCTTGGTTCTTCTCCTTTGTTTGGTTAATCACTGCCGGTCAGTTAAAACACCAATGTTTGCACTCCTTCTCAGTTAACCACAGTCTGTCTGTTAAAACACTGAGTTCTTTTGGGTTAATCACCAATTATTGGTTAATCACCCTTTTTCTTCAGTTAACCACAACCTGTCTGTTAAAATATTGAACCCATTTCTTGAGTTAATCACCTCATCTTGGTTAATCATTCATTTCTCTCGGTTAATCACAGTGTTCTGTTAAAAACTGAATCCTTGGCAGTTGGCAACCTTTATTGGTTCGAATACTTGCACCCTTTGGGCTAGTAACCTCTTTTGGTTCAATACCCTTCTTCGTTGGTCAAAGTGTTGTTCGTTCAGTCGTTACCAACATCCCTTTTGGGTTATGTTGTACCCCAAAATTTACCCTCATTTTTCTGCTAGTTGATGTTTTATTCAGTGTTCTCTATTTTAACTCAATATTTATTTTAATATCTTTATCTGTCTTTATTTTAATTTATATTCAATGTGGCCTATTTTTATTTCATTTATATTCAAGTTGTTTTATTTTTACTAATTTAAATTAATCTTAATTTAACTTAATTGTAATAAATAATTAGATTATTTATTCATTTAGTTTATTTTCCTAACTAATTTTAATTTAGAATATTAATTATTTTATTATTATTTTTATTAATCATATCATTAACTCAAAATTCTTTCCAAGTTCTAATGGAAATTTAATTTCTTTCCAAAATTCCATTTTTCAAATCTCAAAGTTCAAGTAGCCAAGCTTCTAATCATTCCAAATTCAAGATTGAATTCATGACCAAAGTTCAAATTTCATGTCAAACTTTTCATCCAAGTTTCAAGTTCATAATCATATTTTGATTTTATTCCAAATTCAAGGTCCCAATTAGATGTCAATTTTTCTTTTGCAAATTTCAAGTTTTATTCACAACTCAAGTCATGTTCATCTTAATTCAAGTTTCAAATCTTCCATACACTTCTTTTTTATAAGCAAAATGCAATTTCAATTTCCATGTCAAGTTACAAACAACAACCATTTTCAAATCAACAAGTAGTTGAGAAGAAAGCCAATCACTCTCATGCAGATAAAACTCTAGTCGACTTCAAGGAACTTCTTCCTTAGGAGCTTGGCGTAGGATTAAGCTCCTCTCTTGCCAGCACTAAATTAAAGATTTGCGTTTTCTCATACAACACAGGACCCACCATCTCTCACACATACAAAAAACATACAACCAAAATTGAAAAAGACCTCCGTCCATAACCGTTCTATCACCTGTAAAAATCACCAACAATCACAACCCAACTCCCTGCTCCTTTCATAATCCTCCTTCAGACAACCAAAAAAAGACCTCCATCCATAACCGTTCCATCACCTGCAAAAATCACCAACAACCTCAAACCGTAAACCCGTTCATCATCACCCTGTTCGAAACCACATCCAACGCTCTCTCAATCTCCCTGAACCCTTCCACCTACCTCCTTTCACAACACCAAATCAACTCGATCCATCTCCTTCCCCCAACCCAGTTTTCCATTGCCTTCTCAAACCCTCAAACCTTCAACCTTCAAACATCCGAAAACCACGCTCAATCAAATACCCAATACAACCTTCAATCCCAAAATCAAACCCAGGAAAGAATCAGAAGAAAGAGATGAAGATGGAAACGATTTTGAATGCAAACCAAATGAACCTTAGATGACGAACCTGAAATCGAACCAACAAGGACATAGCGATTGAGACGAGTTAGCGAATAAGGTCGGAGAGATTTTACTATTGTTCAATTTGTTCTTTTTGTTTTTGTTCACCGTCATCTTCACGCGATCCTCCGCGACGAAACTTTTTCCGGCGACTTAGTTAGGTTTTCGTCAGAGTTTTTGTTCTCTAAAAGGAAAGGAACGAGATAGGAGATAAGGTTTGAAAGAATTGAATGGAAATAGGGTCGGTTGAGAGGCCTCTGCATCTTTTTCTTTTCCGTTTTCGTCGTTTATTTCTCTTGTGTTGTTAAAACGGGATGGTGACAAGTGTCACCATCGTGTCCGTCTGATCTGTGGTCAATTCTGGGACCTTTTTCACATGTTTAGGCGTCCCTTTAGCCCCACCGTGTACCTGCTTTATGGAGCGTTGATTTGTTCCTTTCCTGTTAATCCACGGTTTATGACTGAGTGTGCACGGGAGAGTCTCATTAGACTCTCCCCATGGAATCCACGGGCCAGGTGCTTTTGGGCTGGGGTTTGGAATTGCTGGACGCACCCCCCTCAGAAGGCCCATTTAGACTTCTGTTTTGTTTTCTTACTTGTTTGCACCCCCCATGCGCTTTCTCTTTTATTTATTTTTTTTTACTCCTAATTTTTTTATATATTCAAATCTTTTTTTAAAAACCTTTTTATTTTAGTTTATTTAAACTCTTTTTTTATTTATCTCAAAAAACTCCAAAATATTTTTAATCTTTAATTTCAATTTTAATTAGAAATTTATTTCTTGATTGTTAATTGATTATTTAAGCTTCATTTTAACATGTAATTTATTTCTTCTTTGTTTATGTAAACTTGATAATTAATATGTGAGTTAGTTCTAATTGTTTCTTAATCATTTAAGCTTAATAGTTTCTTAGTATGAGATGTATCTTAATTTCTCTCTTATTTATTCAAGCCTAATTGTTTCTTTTTTATTTCTTAATTGGACTAATTGTTAACATTGTTTATGAATCATCCTTATTGATTATGTGAGTGTTTATTCACTAATACTTGTTTAGGTCTTGAACTAATTCATCCATGTTTGATTTAACACATGTTTGATTTTAATGTGCATGTTATTCTTCTTTAAATATCATCTTAGATTAATATCATCCTCTTTATCTTGTGAGTGTTCTTTATGTTTGTCTTCCTTAAGATTGAAACATATTGATAGGTCTTTATGATGATTATGTCCACTTTTATCCATACTTTATCATGAAGTATCTTGCCATCCTTATGCTTGTGTTGCTTTCATCTCATCATATTGTATAAATGTTTTATCTTTTATCATTTCTTTATCTATTGCTATATTATCCAAATATTCTTATCCCCTATTCCAAAGGAAGGTGATTATTGTTGACTCTTAAAGTCATTGACCTCCCACCTTAACCTAAGTAACCTCTTAGGAGAAACTTCATTTCTTGGCCTCATCAGAGCCATAGAAATTACAACTAGCTTTAGGAGAGTTCTTAAACTCTTAGTGATATTCATCATAATGAATCATCACTTTTCCTTATTGACTAAAACACAACATAGGTCCATTACAACTAGATTTAGAGAGTTCTTAAACTCTACAATGAGCTTGTACTAATTTCCCCTCTGAATATTGACCATAGTCAATAATTCAGTAGACTTAGAACTACGCGTACTCTGATTCTATACCCGAGGATACATAGGCGCAAAGTGCGATGCTTTGTCGAGTATAACTAGATACTAACCCCTAGGGTTTTATCCTTTAGCATAGAACCCTTAGCAAACATAGCATAACATAAATTAAAACAAGAGGTTCCCGTAGAGTACTACGGACGTTTAGGGTGCTAATACCTTCCCTAGGCGTAACTAACCCCCGAACCTTAGATCTCCCCCCTTTAGGTTTTTCTAACGATCTTGAACCTTTCCTTCGGATAAATCAAAGTCGGTTGTAAAAGAAATAAGATGCAAATTAATTAATAATTTGTTATCCGATTTTCACCGCAACAGAAATGGCGACTTCACTGGGGAAAGTTAGACCTATTGCTGGTCCTTTCCTAAGAGGGTTAAGCCTATCTTGTTTTTATGTTATTCATGTTTGCTTATTTACTTGTATATGCTTATGTATGTCATATTTTCTTATATATCTGTATATCTGTTCTTGCTTGACATTTTTCTATTTAATTTGGGTTGACATGATATCTATGAGTGAGATAAGTCCTAACCCGGACTTGAGAGAACACATATGTTTAGGAACCGTGGACATAGTCAAGGGAACTTCGAGGGAGAAATCCCAAAGGAGTGAACTTGAAGTCCACACTCAGTCGAGGCCCTCTCGGAATTGGTATATGTTGAACGAGCAATCGTTAATGCGTTACTACTTTCGACCTGGGTGCCAGGGATACTGATGACCTTTAGTTACCCTTTTACCCCACTTGGCCTATTTAGGACGTAGTGCGATGACTGTGAGGGAGCAATCCCAAATGGTTGCTACGCGATACTACACTCAGACGAGACTCTCTTGAGAATTTTATCGATCACCAAGCAATTGGAAAGTCGATAAAATCCGAAAGATGGGTTGTCGACTCTGGGAACTTCTTAGAACCCTGTTCAGCAGATGAAAACCAGTAGTACACACCTATTGGGATGGGTAGACCATGGCTCCATTCATGAGACCTATAAACCTAGGGTTTGTTTGTTTTGTGTGCATATGTTTGTGCTCGTGTGCTTTGTGCATCTCTACATTCAAGCATTCTTAGCCCTTTAGTTTCGAGGAACTCAAATGTTTGTTTCCTTTTCAAAAAATCAATACAGATCAGAGATTTTAAAAACAAAAACTTTTCAATTTTCCAAAAAGTTTGCAACTTGCCTTTGAGTTCCTTGAAACCATTTGGCTTGCATTAGCATCTCATCTGCATCATGTCATAGCATGTGCATTTCCTCTCTGTCTTCGTCTCATGTCACCGTTTTCCCTTCAGAATCGTCTTTGAATCGTCACCCGAGCCAAACTCGACAAAGGATGTCTGAACAATACTGCGAGATGGACAGAGTTAATAATGAATTGAGTGAGCTCCGAGGAGGAATGGGGAAGATCATGGAAGTTTTGAATGTTATACAAGCAAAGGTGGATACACAGGTCACCGTAGTCTTAGAAGTCGTTGCTACAACTGTAGAACCTCCCGTTACTATTGTGAACCCCACTTTAGGCATGCCTTTTAACTTTATGCGTGCTCCGGCCGTCACTTCTACTCAACAAGTTGTTCCCTTGGTTAATGAGGCTTTTCAAGATATTCCTACCTTCACTCTAGCAGCAGTACAAGCCCAGATGCACCCAGTTTTTCAGAATCCACATCCAGTTCATGATCATGTCAATAGGTCCGAAGAAGGGGATAATCGACATGAAAGGTTGGAGGAAAGTGTAGAGACAATGCGGAGGAAGTTGGAAGCAATGGAGAGGAGCAATGCATCTAATACTAATGTTAAAGACATGTACTTAGTCTCAGGCTTGGTAATTCCACCCAAGTTCAAACTACCCAATTTTGACCTATACTCTGGTGCGACCTGTCCTAAGTCGCATTTGGTTATGTATTACCGACGAATGGCTGCATTTATGGATAATGATAAGTTGATGATCCACTGCTTCCAAGATAGTTTGAAATGGGTTGCCGCAAAGTGGTATTTGACTCTGGACCAATCTAAGATCCAATGTTTTCAAGATGTATCTGATGCTTTTGTGAAGCATTACAGATATAACATGGACCTGGCACCAGATCGCAGACAACTACTGAGTATGTCACAGCGCGATACTGAGTCTTTTAGAGAGTATGCACAAAGATGGAGAGAGCTGGCTTCACAGGTAGAGCCACCTTTATCTGAAAAAGAGTTAACTGATTGGTTTGTCGACACGGTAAGACCGGAATTCTACGAAAGGATGATCAGTAGCGTGTCTGCTAGTTTTTCTGATATTGTGGCTGTGGGGGTTAAAGTAGAGCTTGGTCTGAAAAGTGGAAAAATGACCAAGAGAGCTGGTAGTCCGAGCGATGATGCCAAGAAATCCTTCAAAAGGGAGGGAGATACCAATGTGGTGATGACAAACAAAAAGAGGAAGAATCAATACTGGAAGCGTCAGCAGCAACAACAGTGTTATGCCGTTCAGCAACCTTATGTGGCCGCCATCGCGCTAAATTTCAACCATCAAGCTTCTGTTTATCAGCCAGTTCCTTAACCACTAGTGTATCAACGAATGCCCAACGCTCCTGCTTATCGCCAACAGACTCAAGTTTCTCGTCAGAACATTCCAGGAAAAAGAAAGGGTGGAAGGCCTCCGATTCCTCCCATTCCTATGACGTATACAACATTATATCCTGCCTTGGTGCAACAAGGATTAATAACTACAATGTCATCAGGCCCACCTCCTGATTCGCTTCCACCTTCTTATAATCCCAATGCTCATTGTGCATTCCATGAAGGCGCACCAGGCCACAACTTAGAAGATTGTTTTACTTTGAAGCATATTGTGAAGGACTTAGTAGAGAGAAACATTTTGTCTTTCGACGGCTCCCAACCTATCATTAAGAACAATCCTTACCCGCTCACGAGATAAGTAAAGAATGTATCAAGACAAAGATGGATTAAGGGGTCTGTGATTGAGCTCCTCTTTGATTTTCTGTAGCTGATTCCCTAAAGCTGGCAATCTTTAGGCTGTTTCAGCAAATTTATTGTATTTCCTTTGCACTTTGAATTTGTATTTGCTTATAAGCTTTGTTGTACTTGGCAAGATTAATGAAACGTTTGTGCATCTTTTAGATTAAATCCATTCGTTTCACTCATTTACTATTATTTTCAAAAATAATATTTACCTTGTTTCTCTCCCTTTGTTCAACTGTTTGTTTAACCAAAGATTAGGAAGGATGATGAAAACCTCGTGTTCATAATTTCTGTGGTATGCTTTCAATTAAACCTCGTCGAGGATGTAAGGCATTGTTTCAATTCATCCCTTGTTAACCCCTTTCGAGCCTAGAAGTAGTAGTTTTCTTTCTTTACACGAAAACCTTAAATCTCAACCTTGGGGGCAGGGTAGTTCTCAGTTTAACTCGGTTATGCATTCAAACACGAGCGCTTCATATAAGGCGCCGGTCAGCTTTCAAATCAAGTGACTTTCTACTTTTGGAGATTTGAACGTATATCTTGAGTTAACTGAGCGTAGGATTGGAATTCATCCTTTGTTTCATAAACCATGAACCACACCACATTACAAACCCTAAAAGACCTAATTGAGGTAAGGTTGTTTTGAAAAGCACACTACAGCAAGGTTGAGTAACCTGACTCTTAATAATCTTTGTTACTCGTGTGTGTTGGTCACTTCCTTAATGACTAGACCCACCTTTGTTTTTGCCTATTTAATCATTTCACTGTGCGTTTTTTATCAAAGCTTTGTTTTCAAACTTTGAATAAACTTTGCATTAAATTTTGCCAATTTTAATGAACAACACTTGTTTGCAATACCATTCGATATCAAGGAATCCCAACAAACGCGGTTAGTCAAGGAATTAAACTTGATAAAGGAAATATGACTCAGTCAGGGGCAATCAAGTGTGAGTTGACAAATCAGGGGAAAAATTCTTCAAGTTAAGAATATTGGGGCAAGTCTTCTCCAGGTCATCTTATGACAAGTGTGGACTCCAGTGACCCATCAGCAGGGGCAAGTTTTGTTCCCCAGTCGTTTCTACTACAACTTTAGTGTTACAAATACAGTTGGACTAGGGGCAGTTATGCCATTTCCCCTTTAAAAGTTTGAAGATATTGAGGCATCTGGTATGCCAATTCTTTAGTGAAATCCTTTTGATTACCTATTAGAGGCAGTTAAGTCGAGATTCGGTAAATCTCTAAAAGGCCAATCAGTCTGGGGCATGTCTTCCCCAGTTGTCAACAACCATTCTGAAGAACAAGTTCAAAGGCTTTGTTGTGCAAACCGTAGCGAGCGATTTTGGACGCGGTTCTTAAGCGCTGGTCACTCTCTGTGGTTGAGCTTAAACTACAGGTCGATTCATTTTTTATCCTATTGTGAGCTGACGAAGGAAGGGAAATAGATGTCTCCAATTAACCCTGCTTTGTATACTGAGTTTAAACAGCGGTCTGTTAGGTTACGGATGCGATCAATGTGGGGGGCCTTTGTACTGGTTATTTGTATTTTCACCAATACTATTTTCTTTCTTTTTATCTGGGTAGAAGTTTTCTGGCGGGGAACAAGGATTAGAATGTTAGGACTGATGTTTATGAGAGTATGGGATTTGGGTTTTTTGTTGATTGTGCTCGCTAAGATTTTTCTTTCAATCTTATGCCTACGTATTCCCGTTTACCGAAATAGGGAAATCACTGCGTTCGTAGTTCAAAGCCCAAGATGTGAAGCGAAAGGTGATTTGTATCTTGATCAAAGCCCAAAATATGAAGCTGAAGAGTGTTGACTTTAGAGAGAATTTGTCATCTCTAAAGAAGGGTTTGTCTGTCACAACTGTTGGGTGACTGGTTGTAAAGGAGAATTACTTTAACCGGGATACGCGGATCCTAGCAATGCCATAATTTCCTTTAAAGGAGGTTTTTAACCTGAAGGAGAAGACTTTAACTCGGTTTAGAGCAATGCTATCTTTCCTTAGGAACTTCTCATGCTAAAAGAGGGACAGTGGCATGGATGTAGGTGATCCAGAGGCTTGCCGCTTACAGCGATTAGATGAAGGGGAAGGAGTTGTTGATGTTTGTTACTGTGAACGAGGCACAACTTTGATGCTAAAAGGTTGATTGGATCAACCAGTGGTTTTCTTATACAAATCCTAAGAGGAGGCTAATATGTGTCTCGTACAAAGCCCGAGAGAGAGGCGAAAAGGTTTTGACCCAACGATGGAGTCTTTGTATCTCGTACGAAGCCCGAGATGGAAGCTAGTTGACTCAACAAGAGAGTTTTTGTGTCCCGTACGAAGCCCGAGATGGAGGCTGTTGTTTGTTTGGCTCGATAAGAACCTTTTTGTATCTCGTATAAAGCCCGAGATGAAGGCGAAAGGGGTGATTGACTCAACGAGGAAGTCTCTTTATGTGTCTCGTACAAAGCCCGAGAGAGAGGCTAAACGTTGTTTGACTCCGCTGGGGAGAATCATTGTACAAAGCCCAAGAGGAGGCTATGGTGGCTGTTTTAGTTAAGTGACAGGTCCCGTATGCTGATTTTAAAGAGAAAATCAGTTCTTATATGAGCAACACTGTACTCATGGATTTGATTTGAGGATCCGGGTTATTCATGTTCTTTAAGGAAGCGGGAAGTCCGACGGGTATTGAGACTGTCCGAGTCTACGGGTTTCCTTCCTATTTAACAAATGGGTCGCTTGAGAATGTCTTTGAGACTCAAGGAAGTTTAGACTGTCCAAGTCTAGAGTTTCGCCTTTGGTACTATGCTTTGAGAAACAGTAGTAGACTCTACGACAGGACTGCTCTATGAGGATGACTAGGTTCTGTTCCTATACCTCTAGGAGGTCGTCGGGACAATTTATACGAAGCCCAAGAGGAGGCTGGAAACTTTTAAGAAGCCGACGGGTCCTTGTATGAAGCCCAAGAGGAGGCTATCATTCCCGAAGGAAGAGATCCTTATACGAAGCCTAAGAGGAGGCTGTGAATACTTCTACGAAGCCGTAGGGTCCTTGTACTAAGCCCAAGAGGAGGCTGGGTTGCTTTTAGGAAGCCTGTGGGTCCTTGTACGATGCCCAAGCGGAGGCCGATGCTTTTAAGAAGCCCGTGGGTCCCCAAACCCCGAGAAATTCAAGGCAAGCTATTCACAGGGAATAGATTAAGTCAGGAAAGCTCGAGAATTTGGAAGAAACTCAAAGATGCCATTCACGGAGAATACATTCATCTTTGGGAGTAGAGTTTCTTGACATTTCCTAATGAGGACAGCCGAAGAGAAGACTGTATCTGGTGATCCTATTGGGGATCTAGTTGTCTATTTCTATGAATAAACGAAACGACGTCACCTAGTTCTAGACGTAGTTGCCGGGGAAACTCGAAATATCTATACTATTATTACACAGTTGATATGAGTTTATGAAAGGAGACTTACAATGAAACAGCCCCACAATACAGTTATATGTATATGAAAGCGGTAAATGAAAGCAATAACCACTTACTCGGTTGTAGAGCTTCCATGCTGTTTGGTTAGTTGTTCAACAAAGAAAGATTGAAAACAACAGTATATTCAAAATAAAAGGAGAAAGTGCTTTGAAAAAGAAAGATTTGGGGCTTACAGCTCAGGGAGAGACCCAGGGTTTTATCAGTGAGCGCACTGTTGAATTTGTACAGAGGGACTTATACAAGTGACTGAGGCCCAAAATGTTTTCTGTACAAAGGGGTGGGTCTTACACTCTCTCAAGAGGCCCAAAAAGTTTTAAAGAAAAAGAGTGGGGCTTATAACACGAGGGTAGGCCCAATTGATTTTTCCGTTTAAAATGGCGATCGCGCCGAGGTTTTCTTTTAACGCAGAGGGACTTATACAATAAGTGAGGCCCACAATGTTTTGGTTAAAAGGGGGTTTGGGTCTTACACTCTAATAGAGGCCCAAAAGTGTTTTGAATGGGTCTTATAGCTCGAGGAGAGGCCCAAGGTTATTTTGAAAAGGCGACGATCGCGCCGTTTGTTTTTGAATGTATCGGGACTTATACAATACACTGAGGCCCAAAAATGATTTGGTCAAAAAAAGGATTGGGTCTTACACTCTATTAGAGGCCCAAAAAGTTTTTGAAAATGATTTATGAGGGTTGAATTAATCCAAAAACCCTAGTTTGTTTTCAAAAATGTATTTAATTGAATAAAAATTCAATTAAAATGATCAAAATTGTTTAACATATGAAAAAACAAATTGTGATCTTGGATTAATGCTTCAAAAATTAAGTATTGACCTACAAAATAAATAGAAAGCATTAAAAGTTGCAAAATCAATGTAGAAAAAAATATTTAAAATGTCAAAAACAATTAAAATATTAATTCTTTGCAAAAATATCAATTATATGAAATAAATAATATTTTTGGGATTTTTTGATAAAATAAAATATTTTAACATTTTTGTGAATTATTAAAAAAAGAATCAACTCAAAATCATTAAAACTCAGAGAGAAATTAATTTTTGAATCAATTAAACAAAATCACAAAATTCAAATATTCAAATTATTCAAAAATGGTGCCAAGAACACACCAAGAACACGCGCGTGTTCTGGGTTTGGCTGATTTGCATTTTCTCCTCAATCTCACTGAATACTTGATTATAACATGCAATCCACATATCATTATGCTCGTCTCAACCTCACGATCATGTCTATGTCCATTAATTTCATTTAAATTAAACATAAAACATGAAATGACGAAGAAACCTCAAGAACCCTAATTTCTGCATGAAGGCTATGATATTTGATACACGATTCAAACAATGCAATTAATTGAGGGAAAACATTCCGTGCATGATTATGAACATATGGCCAAATTATTGTGCGAGGAAATATGCATGGATTGAGAGATGACCAAGTATGTGCTTACCTCTAGGCCGTGACAGCAAGTGCAATGTGATTTTTGATTTGGAGGTGTTACAGATGAGTGGTGATGATTTGAACAGCTTCCCTACACCCTATGGATTGTGTTTGAATGCTTGGACTTGATTGAAATTGGCTGGATCATTTTGTGGTACCTCAGCTGCAACTTGTTTGAAAATTTGAGCAACCAGCTGGTGATTTTGTGAAATTGGTGTTTCAGAAGTGATCTAAGTGTTTGATCAGCTCATATGTGATGTATGTGAGGTGTGTGAGTGATTGGTTTGCTTTGGAAAGCTCTCAAACTCAAAACCCGATAGTGACTTGCCTTAGAAGGCAAAAATGGAGTGAAAGAAGAGATTTTGAGGAAAGCATCTGTTTGATGGCTTTGGTGTACTCAAACTGATCACAATTGAGCTCTATTTATATTAGAGCAAGTTTGTTTTGGGATCCACAGTGAATGGCAACTGCAGCAGGTGTTTGTTCAATGTTGGCCAATGGAATTTCAAGTCTCCTCTAGCCATTGACTAGAGGTTAGGGCACAGAGCTTTGGTTCCCTTGGTCTTGGATAAGTCTTGACTGATTTTAGATGAGAATTGCTCAGTCCATGCCACCTTGATGCTTCCATTGAATGCTCCAATCCAAATTTGAAGTCTTGTCCCTATTTTGGCCATTCTAGGTTCAACATGTTATTTCTTGTTCCATGGACTTTGGAGACTTGGCTCAGTGATTGTCCCCTTTAGATTCAATCCTCTGAGGTGTCCAAGTGGATAAGAGCAATTGAATTTGGCTGAGTTTGGCAAATCGAGCAAAGTTGCCAATTCTGCCTTGCCTTGACAGATTTCAGCAAGGCAACTTTCCAATGTCATATCTCATGGTGAAGTTGAATTTGGCAATGTTCTTGATCATTTTGGAAAGCCCTTACATCATATAACAACTGTTTAAACATGTTTGGTTTTGATCTCTTTTGAATACAAGTGAAAAATCCCCCTACATTTGGCAAAAAGTGAAGACAAATTTGGACTTAGTGAAAATTTCACTAAGTGTTGGAAAAAGTGACATTTTCACTTTTCAGCCATTTTGATCACTCCATAACCCAAAATCCTTAATGATTGGACTTAGGTCTAGTTGAAGTTTTTGTAGAGGGTAATGGGGGCTACAAATCCATCTTTGGATGAGAGAAAATGGCCCTGTGGTTTAGGAGTTATGGTCCTCCAAAGTTGGTACCTTTGTCACTTTATTTTTAACTTAGAAAATTTTCTAAGTTTTTATGGTTACCCCTTTTACAAGTTATCCAAATTTTCTTGATTTTTATTAATGAATGATGATTCAAATCATATATTAACATCATTTTAGGGTTAAAAATCCATTTTGGTGAAAAATCTCAAAAAGTCAAAGTTGACTTTTGGTGCACAGTTGACTTTTTATCAGATGAATTCCAAACTGTGCAATTCTTCAGGAAATCATGTCCTTGACCTAAATAAAACTTGATGGACATGTTCCATGGGTGTCATGGGGTATATTGAGGTATGTCCTAGGGTTTGGGAGCATGTCCTGGTCAAAAGTCAAAGTTACAGTTGACTTTTTCCTTAAAACCCTAACTGTGGTGCCGATGAAATTGAGACTTGTTGCTCAAGCTTCTTGGATTAATCCATTGTTCCAAATGGATCAATATAGTTCATTAGAGACCCTCAAACCCTCTCTTGAGGTCTTGGCTCATGATTTGTCCCAAAAGTCAACTTAGGGGTGAATTAGGTTAAGAAACCCTAATTCCTGATTTTTGATGTATGCATCCTCTGAGGCAAAATTGACTTGATGAATGGGTCCATGAGGTTCCATGGAGTATATTAGGTTATGTTTTGGATCATTGGCTTGTGCCCAGATGAAAATTTCCATCTGGAGGCCCTGGTCGACCAAAACCCTAATTTGGTGACACTGTTGATCTTGAGACTAGATCCACCTAGAAGGGAGCAACTTTGTGCTTAATCCTTGGAGTGGGAGTCCTTTTTGATCCTTTGTGGATGTTTGAGAGGTTAGACAAGTTGAAGATCATGTCATTCCTTGATTGATATTTTGTCTAAGGCTCTGAGAGGGCTTGAAACCCTAATTTTGATTGTAGTGGGTGCTCACCCATCTTTGGGGAGACATGACAAGGTATGATGGTTCCCCCATATTGTGATGATGATTTGAACAATGATGGGAAATCTTAGTGGTCAAAATTTGGGGTATGACACAAAAGAGGTTAATCTGGGGCAGTTACGCCGAGATCTCTCCAAGAGTTTGAAATATTGAAACACCTTGTATGCCAATACTTCTATAAAATCCTCTTGTTATCGTCTTCCGACAAACCATATAGCCTGGGGCAGATAAGATTTGAAGATGATCATTATACCGGTATCCTTTGCTAGCTCCCCAATAAGATGTTACTTCAGCTAATCTTGACAAATTCTCCATGGATCCTCTACCAACAAAGAGATCATGCTCATGATGGCAATCCTCATGATGTTATACCGCAAGTGGAATACTCTTTTCACCAGTGAGGTTGTTGATCCTTCCTCATCCCCAGTATTGGTCCAGCCCTTTGAGTTTGGCTGGGTATCCTTGTCGAGACATTTTCTTCGTCTCCAGTTTCGCTTGTCTATTTTGTCAGCATAAGCATGGTATAAGCACTCATATGCATAGCATCTTAGCATTCCTGTTTCCTTTTCTGGTGTTTTCCTGTTTCTGTTCACTTTGGTGTTTGTCTCCCCAAGTGACTGGGTTTGTCTATTCTCTCCAGTAGAGTTGTCAGCCCTAGGCATAAAGTGCCCATTCTTTTCTGAATTCCCCACAGAGTTTTATCCTCGTGAAGACATAATTATTTCTCCAACAGTATTGTGATATCAACATATCTTTGAAGCAGCAATCTCTTGAAGAAGCTTGGCAGTCTCTTATAAGCAGCTTATCTATCTCTGGTACTATTCAACCTCTTCGCAACCGTAATTGGGTATTCCCCAGGAAGCCTTATCTTCAGTTACGCAACCCCGGTACTAACCTATCACATTCTATACCTTTATTGGGGCCCATTTCTTGGTTCAATCTCCAATAAGGTTCTTCTTTTTCCAAAGTGCCAACCGGTCATACTTGAACCTGTTGTTCCATCACTTCGGATGTCTTTTCCCAGTGAAGACCATTTTTCGGTTCAACCTTCATTGTGGATTCTTTCTAGAATGTCATCTAGCCTTGATGATCAATCATTCTAGATACCTTATTGGAGCCCATTTCTTGGTTCTATCTCCAACAAGGTTACTTCTAAAGCACCAACCGGTCATGCCTAAACCTGTTGTTCCATCACTTTAGAGGTTACTTCTAAAGAGCCAACCGGTCATACTTGAACCTATTGTTCCATCACTTTAGAGGTGTTTCTAGGATGTCATTTAGTCACGTTAGACTTGATGATCAATCATTCTAGATACTTTATTGAGGCCCATTTCTTGGTTCAATCTCCAATAAGGTTCTTCTTTTTCCAAAGTGCCAACCGGTCATACTTGAACCTGTTGTTCCATCACTTTGGATGTCTTTTCCCAGTGAAGACCGTTTTTCGGTTCAACCTTCATTGCGGATCCTTTCTAGAATGTCATCTAGTCACGTTTAGCCTTGATGATCAATCATTCTAGATACCTTTATTGGAGCCCATTTCTTGGTTCTATCTCCAATGAGGTTACCTTTCTGGCTCCTACCAGTCTTCCTTCATGAAGCAGATTATGTGTTATCTCAACCAACTCTTATATGGATACCAGAGTCTATTCTTGGCTCATTAACCTTGCTCCCATTTAAACTCCAGTTGTTTATCATCGGTTATCGTGAAATGTTTGCTTATATCAGGTTATCTTGAACTTGTATTGCTCATTTCAGGTGTTTTTATCTGGCGCGCAGAGTTTGTCTCTGTCTTTTCAGGCTTTTCTTGAAGATCCCATCTTGAACTCTTCGGTATAGGATCCCCAGGAAGTCTTTGCTTGGTTGTCTATCTTTTTTAGACTGATTCCTAGTGATCAGGTTTTTCTTTCTGGTTTCATGCCCAGGAAGAATGTAGGTTTGTTTTGTCCCCAGTAGTCTATCTCCCCAGATCTTTCCCCAGTGAAGATTGTCTGTGGTATTTTCCCCAGTGTTTCTTTGGAGTCTCCCCGGTGGGTCTCTTTTGTTGGTTGGCTTGTATCCCCAGTGAGTGTTTCTCATGGATACTAACCTTCTTCCTTCCCCGGTGAAGCTCATCTTTTTGCTTCCTGTTTGTCCTTTGGTGTTTCGTTGTGTCTGCATCTTTGCATCTTCTCGGCATCATGTCTATTGCATTGCATGTCTGTGCATCTGAGGGTAAAATTTTCGGTTATCTGTATTTAAATATCTTTCACCTTTGATCCCATGAGGATCTTCATCTCTCATGTCGTCCGGTGAAGATATTTAAATAGGGGCAACTGTTGTACCCCAAATTTTACCCTCATTTTTCGGCTAGTTAATGTTTTATTCAGTGTTCTCTATTTTAACTCAATATTTATTTTAATATCTTTATCTGTCTTTATTTTAATTTATATTCAATGTGGCCTATTTTTATTTTATTTATATTCAAGTTGTTTTATTTTTACTAATTTAAATTAATCTTAATTTAACTTAATTTTAATAAATAATTAGATTATTTATTCATTTAGTTTATTTTCCTAAATAATTTTAATTTAGAATATTAATTAGTTTATTATTATTTTTATTAATCATATCATTAACTCAAAATTCTTTCCAAGTTCTAATGGAAATTTAATTTCTTTCCAAAATTCCATTTTTCAAATCTCAAAGTTCAAGTAGCCAAGCTTCTATTCATTCCAAATTCAAGATTGAATTCATGACCAAAGTTCAAATTTCATGTCAAACTTTTCATCCAAGTTTCAAGTTCATAATCATATTTTGATTTTATTCCAAATTCAAGGTCCCAATTAGATGTCAATTTTTCTTTTGCAAATTTCAAGTTTTATTCACAACTCAAGTCATGTTCATCTTAATTCAAGTTTCAAATCTTCCATACACTTCTTTTTTATAAGCAAAATGCAATTTCAATTTCCATGTCAAGTTACAAACAACAACCATTTTCAAATCAACAAGTAGTTGAGAAGAAAGCCAATCACTCTCATGCAGATAAAACTCTAGTCGACTTCAAGGAACTTCTTCCTTAGGAGCTTGGCGTAGGATTAAGCTCCTCTCTTGCCAGCACTAAATTAAAGCATTGTGTTTTCTCATACAACACAGGACCCACCATCTCTCACACATACAAAAAGCATACAACCAAAATTGAAAAAGACCTCCGTCCATAACCGTTCCATCACCTGCAAAAACCACCAACAATCACAACCCAACTCCCTGCTCCTTTCATAATCCTCCTTCAGACAACCAAAAAAAGACCTCCGTCCATAACCGTTCCATCACCTGCAAAAATCACCAACAACCTCAAACCATAAACCCGTTCATCATCACCCTGTTCGAAACCACATCCAACACTCTCTCAATCTCCCTGAACCCTTCCACCTACCTCCTTTCACAACACCAAATCAACTCGATCCATATCCTTCCCCCAACCCAGTTTTCATTGCCTTCTAAAACCCTCAAACCTTCAACCTTCAAACAGCCGAAAACCACGCTCAATCAAATACCCAATACAACCTTCAATCCCAAAATCAAACCCAGGAAAGAATCAGAAGAAAGAGATGAAGATGGAAACGATTTTGAATGCAAACCAAATGAACCTTAGATGACGAACCTGAAATCGAACCAACACGGACATAGCGATTGAGATGAGTTAGCGAATAAGGTCGGAGAGATTTTACTATTGTTCAATTTGTTCTTTTTGTTTTTGTTCACCGTCATCTTCACGCGATCCTCCGCGACGAAACTTTTTCCGGCGACTTAGTTAGGTTTCCGTCAGAGTTTTTGTTCTCTAGAAGGAGAGGAACGAGATAGGAGATAAGGTTTGAAGGAAGTGAATGGAAATAGGGTCGGTTGAGAGGCCTCTGCATCTTTTTCTTTTCCGTATTCATCGTTTATTTCTCTTGTGTTGTTAAAACGGGATGGTGACAAGTGTCACCATCGTGTCCGTCTGATCTGTGGCCAATTCTGGGACCTTTTTCACATGTGTAGGCGTCCCTTTAGCCCCACCGTGTACCTGCTTTATGGAGCGTTGATTTGTTCCTTTCCCGTTAATCCACGGTTTGTGACTGAGTGTGCACGGGAGAGTCTCATTAGACTCTCCCCATGGAATCCACGGGCCAAGTGCTTTTGGGCTGGGGTTTGGAATTGTTGGACGCACCCCCCTCAGAAGGCCCATTTAGACTTCTGTTTTGTTTTCTTACTTGTTTGCACCCCCCATGCGCTTTCTCTTTTATTTATTTTTTTTACTCCTAATTTTTTTATATATTCAAATCTTTTTTTAAAAACCTTTTTATTTTAGTTTATTTAAACTCTTTTTTTATTTATCTCAAAAAACTCCAAAATATTTTTAATCTTTAATTTCAATTTTAATTAGCAATTTATTTCTTGATTGTTAATTGATTATTTAAGCTTAATTTTAATATGTAATTTATTTCTTCTTTGTTTATGTAAACTTGATAATTAATATGTGAGTTAGTTCTAATTATTTCTTAATCATTTAAGCTTAATTGTTTCTTAGTATGAGATGTATCTTAATTTCTCTCTTGTTTATTCAAGCCTAATTGTTTCTTGTTTATTTCTTAATTGGACTAATTGTTAACATTGTTTTTGAATCATCCTTATTGATTATGTGAGTGTTTATTCACTAATATTTGTTTAGGTCTTGAACTAATTCATCCATGTTTGATTTAACACTTGTTTGATTTTAATGTGCATGTTATTCTTATTTAAATATCATCTTAGACTAACATCATCCTCTTTATCTTGTGAGTGTTCTTTATGTTTGTCTTCCTTAAGATTGAAACATATTGATAGGTCTTTATGATGATTATGTCCACTTTTATCCATACTTTATCATGAAGCATCTTTCCATCCTTATGCTTGTGTTGCTTTCATCTCATCATATTGTATAAATGTTTTATCTTTTATCATGTCTTTATCTATTGCTATATTATCTAACTATTCTTATCCCCTATTCCAAAGGAAGGTGATTATTGTTGACTCTTAAAGTCATTGACCTCCCACCTTAACCTAAGTAACCTCTTAGGAGAAACTTCATTTCTTGGCCTCATCAGAGCCATAGAAATTACAACTAGCTTTAGGAGAGTTTTTAAACTCTTAGTGATATTCATCATAATGAATCATCACTTTTCCTTATTGACTAAAACACAACATAGGTCCATTACAACTAGATTTAGAGAGTTCTTAAACTCTACAATGAGCTTGTACTCATTTCCCCTCTGAATATTGACCATAGTCAATAATTCAGTAGACTTAGAACTACGCGTACTCTGATTCTATACCTGAGGATACGTAGGCGCAAAGTGCGATGCTTTGTCGAGTATAACTAGATACTAACCCCTAGGGTTTCATCCTTTAGCATAGAACCCTTAGCAAACATAGCATAACATAAATTAAAACAAGAGGTTCCCGTAGAGTACTACGGACGTTTAGGGTGCTAATACCTTCCCTAGGCGTAACTAACCCCCGAACCTTAGATCTCCCCCCTTTAGGTTTTTCTAACGATCTTGAACCTTTCATCGGATAAATCAAAGTCGGTTGTAAAAGAAACATGATGCAAATTAATTAATAATTTGTTATCCGATTTTCACCGCAACAGGTTACGAACTTCGATCGGTCCTACACCTGTTCTTCTGGTTAATCACAGTTTCCTCTGTTAAAACCAATGCTTTTCTACCCCCACAGAGTTGCAGTCCTTTCTTTCCTCGGTTAACCACTGTTCATCAGTTAATATACCGACGCCCCCTGCAGAGTCAAATACCTTCTCTTGGTTCAGCACTCTCTCTCTTGGTCTATCACAGCCGGTCTGTTGACACTAACTTTCTTTTCCCCGCCAGAGTCTTACTCTCTTTCTTCGGCTAACCACTGCCAGTCAGTTAACATACCGCTACCCCTCAGAGTCAAACCTTTCTCTCTTATTCCCTTACTCTCTTGGTTATGACACCATTTCTTTTGCATCCCCAGCGGATCTTTCTCTATCTCTTGCTCTTGGTTTTGACACCACCTCTTTCATCCCCTTATTTCTTCCTTATTTTGTTTTCCATTCAGTTCCCCGAACTAAGGAAGCTCTGATTCTGCATTCTTTCGAATGTATGATACGTAGGCATGAGATCGCTATGATCTCGGTGAGCACACTTCCACCTTTCTTTCCTTCTCCCTTTCTTCCTTCCTTTTTGCCCCCTGGTTCCATGAACTACGACACTCTGACTTCCTCATTGCACTATGAGGGTACGTAGGAACGAGGACTTCGTTCCTCCACGAGCACTTTCTTTCTTTCTTTTCTTTTTCCCCCCTCTCTCTCTCCTTCTTTTAGCTAGAAACCTTTAGATAGATAACCCATCCGAGCCTAGAAGCAAGCGAAATGGTTCCGTCGAGTACGACGGATGCGTTAGGTGCTAATACCTTCCTTTCACATAACCGACCCCCTGTTCCCGTTTCTCTTCCCCTTGGGTTTTATCGATATTTTCCCTGTCCTTTGGGACTAAATAAAGTTCGGTGGCGACTCTGTTGTTATCTTTGAGTGTGCGATTCACTCAGTTAGAAACCAACCATCTTCACATACCATCGACCAGAAGAACACCAGTAATAGAAGGAAGGTTACCATTACCAAAAGTTCCAGAGCCAATGATTTTTCCTATCTGGTTTCCTCCGTAACCATCGAAGCCTCCAGGCTTAAGTTCCAGACTTTGGAACATATGCCTTCTTCCCGTCATGTGTGGCGAGCAACCACTGTCTAGGAACCATGATTGGTGTTTCAACTGAGCTGCCAAGGATATCTGCAACATAGATTATCTAGTCCTTAGGTACCCACTTTCTGGGTCCTCTCTTGTTAGTTTTCCTAGAGTGTTTGAGAACTTTGGGCTTATGTGCAACATGATAATCAAGTGGAATTTGTGCATGATATTTGACTTTAGAAATAGATTTATGTGTCAGTGGGGGTTTATGTGCAATCTCAGAGCAAACGAGCTCAGTGCCAGAAGGCACAAAATGGTCATAGAGAGGTTTTTGTTTAACAGGCTGACTTTCGTCAATTTCAAATGTTTCTGTACACCCCAAACCTTTCTTACCATTTCTGCTAACTCCATAGATCATGGAAGCTATTATGCTTTTATCTATGCTTTTAGCTAGAAAATACTGGAATGCTCTATCATACTTGTTGATACAGTTTGTGTCAGAGACATTGGAGATTAATTCTTCTTCTAATTTAGAAATTTTGCTTTTCAAGGCACAATTACTATTTTTTAAGGAAAAAATGTTTTCATTTAGAGAAGAATTATTCTGCTCAAGCTTATCTTTTGCCACAGAAGCATTTAGAGTTTGATATTTTTCCAGCATTTCTGAAAGACATGACTCTAATTCACAACGAGAGAGTTTAGATAATACCTCTGAGTCAGAGTCAGAGTCTGATTCTGGTTCTGATGATATTCTGTCTTCTGGTTCTCCAGAAACTTTAGCGTCAATTATTTCTACCAGTGCAACGTTTGCTTGTTCTTCATTAGAGTCTTCTTCTTTAGAATCAGAGTCATCCCAAATTGACATGAGTCCCTTCTTCGTTTTGGAGAAGTTCTTCTTAGGCTTCTTGTCTTTCTTAAGATTTGGACACTCGTTCTTGTAATGACATGGCTTATTACACTCATAGCAGATAACTTCTTTTCCGAAACTCTGCTTCTTTTGTCCAGATGATGACTCAGAATGACTTTTGTTTCTTCTCGATCCTCTGAAGTTTCCTTGCCTATGCTTCTAGAGTTTGTTGATCCTTCAGGAGATAAGTGACAACTCATCTTCTGATTCTTCATAAGAATCTTCTGATTCTTCCTCAGCTTGATAAGCCTTTGCCTTTTTCAGTTTTAGACTTAAGAGCAATAAATTTACTTTTTTTCTGAGGTTCATCTTCTTCCAGCTCTATCTCATGACTTCTTAAAGAACTAACAGGTTCTTCAAGAATTATACTGTTAAGATCCTTGGATAGCTTTAGAGTTGTTACCATAGGTCTCCATTTCTTGGAAAGACTTCTGATGATCTTTTTAACATGATCAGTAGTTGAGTAACCTTTGTCCGAAACTTTAAGTCTTACGACTAGCATTTGAAACCTTGAAAACATAGTCTCAACTGTTTCATCATCCTCCATTCTGAATGCCTCATATTTCTGGATTAGGGTAAGTGCCTTTGTCTCCTTAACTTGAGCATTTCCTTCATGAGTCATTCTCAGAGAATAAAAAATGGATTTGGCAGTTTCTCTATCTGTTATCTTCTCATACTCAGTATAAGAGATAACATTTAGCATTATGGTTCTTTCCTTGTGATGATTCTTGTAATCTTTCTTTTGTTGGTTGGTCATAGCACTTCTAGACACTTTGACTCTTGTAGCATCAACTGGATGAGTGTAGCCATCGACTACAAGATCCCAAAGATCTACATCATAACCAAGAAAGAAACTTTCAATTCTATCTTTCTAGAAGTCAAACTTTTCACCATCAAAGACTGGTGGTTTGGCACTGTAATGATCTTTCTCTTCTACAATAGGATTAACATTAGGTGCAACCATGATATCTCACACAAATACTGGATCAGTACTGAACATGGTGAAGTGATGATAAATCTTTTTATCAAAATCAGAATCAGAGCTATGATGCCAATTGAAGGTGTGAGAAAACACAAGAAATGGGGGTTTGAATTGGGTTTTCAAAATGAAAGATTTTTGTGAAACTCAAACAAAGATCACAAATAAACTAGTAATAGAGAAAGACGCACGATATATCCTAGTTCACTTGAAAACTATCAAGTTAATCCAGTCCACCCGCCAAGGTGATTTTGCCTTATACACAAGGACTTAATCCATTATAAGCAAACTGATTACACTGCACTAGCAACTCCTGGTGACTAACATACACAGACTAACCGTCTCTTCTTAAGGATTCTGACCCAACTGGTCCCTTAAGTAATAAAAACAATTATTTGAAAAATTTTAATGTTTACAATTAATTGCTTCTACACAAGCTGATATAAACACTATGAATAGCTCACATAAAATCTATACAGTATGAACAATATATTTTCTTTGTATTGTGGTGCTTTACTATTCAAGAATTTGTCTCTCATGTATTTTTGTGTTTCTTTCTCGTATGTATCAGTGTTTCTATTTTTCCACACATGTATCAATGTCATGTCATATTCTTCTTTGAGTCATCAAGTCCTTATATAGCCAGAAAAAGATTCGTTGAAGGGAAGATCAGGAATATCAGTAAAATTACTGGCGACTTGAAATAATGTCATTATGTTGGGATGAAAATCGTACACAAATGTTGTCCTTTGTACCACCAATTCAGGGTAGTAGAATAGTAGTGGAAAAGAACGTGTTTGATATGTACTATGTACTATTTTCCCTCGCAAATGTTTCATCTTCTTTTATTCATCAGAGGCTTCTGAGTAGATATGATTGAAGCATGATCAGAAGAATTGATCACTGGGTCTTCAGAGTCTTGAGTCTTCAGAGTCTTCAGAACTTGTTCAGTAGAACTTTGTCTTCAGAGTCTTCAGCACTCCTTCTTCAAAACCCTTGGTTATCAAAAACTTAAGTTTTCAGAGTCTTCAGAACGTTGTTCAGCAGAACCTTGTCTTCAGAGTCTTCAGTACTTAGTCTTCAGAAACTTAAGTCTTCAGAGTCTTCAGAACGTTGTTCAGCAGATCCTTGTCTTCAGAGTCTTTAGCACTTAGTCTTCAGAAGATAATTATCAGATTCATATTCAGAGCCAGAATCCAAGAGAACATTGTAGCAGCAACATATTGTCTTCTTAGACTCTTTCTGAAGTAGAGCAGGTCAGAAGCAAACTTGCTTCTTTGACACAGAAGTGACTTTTGATCAATTGAGAGTGACGTTCCACATGATCTCTATCAGAGTTAGAGCTATCTTTATCAGAGTCAGATCTTGTTTGTCAATACTTTAGAAAACAAACGTTAGAGTACCAAATTTGTTCTCGCACAATTACTACTTTGTTATTATCAAAACTTAGAGATATCTTGCAGAACCAAATCTTGTTTTAACAAGATGAAATAAACATCTCGACATAGATACTCGGCCAATCTTCACAATATAGAAACATCATTGGAGATGAACGGGGAAGCCACATATGGAACCAAGTTCTGCTTCAAGGCTTCAAATCTCTCAGGGGGAAGGAAAGTACTCCAATTGGGGATATAACATCATGACTTCACTTAGGGGATTGTCAAAATGATTTTGGCTTCCTGAAGAAGAGGAAGATTTCACGGGGGAAGAATCACCCAAAGACTGGAGAAAGGTTTCGTAGGGGATAAAATAAATATCCATATTCTGAATGAAAGTTGTAATTGGAGATGCTAGAGCTGAGGCCTCACAGGGGATAAAATAAATATCCATTTCATTGAGGTAGCTTGGATCAACGTTGGAGCTGTAGATGTCCGAGTTGAGACTTCATGAGGAATGAAATAAACATTCACTTCGCTGGGGAAGATCGAAGTCAATAGGAACTAACCAAAGAAGTCTTGCATCAAACATACCATAACTGCTTGAAGTAGAGACCTGCCAAAGAATTACCATGAACACCTAAAGTAGAGACTTACTGGGGACATGGGTAATGGATGCTATGAGAACAATGTAGTTCTACACTTCAAAGTCTACCATTCTTCAAGAACTGTTAATACCCTTTTTGGGTGTTCACGAGTCAAAGTAAAACACACACGCATTTTAGAAAACAATTTTAAAACTCATTTCAAAAATTGCTATCAATAATAAAAGACATTTTACAAGATAGAAATAAACATCAGAGTTGCAAACAAAAATGGATAAGGCTCAAATTTTATTAATTGAATGGTAGTTTGCAAATGGTGTAACTCCATGAATCATTACAAAGTTTGAAAAATGGTAAATAATGGAAAAGGTTACATAAAAAACAACGACTACTATCATCCTAAATAACTTTGAGTTCCATATGCTCTGAACTTCTAACGATTTGACTGATGAGTCCTTGATGATAGAAGTGGCTTTTGACAATCCAATCTGATTTAACGCAGTTGACTAGCCTTATCCCTAACTTTTTCCTAGATTGCATTTTTAGGTTTTCAATCTACCGAGATGATTTTTTCTGTTTTATGTCTCTAATTTTTTCCTGGACCACCCTTTCGGGTTTTCAGTCCACCGTGATGCTCATTTTTTCCTAAGCCGCTCTTTCAGGTTTTCGACATAGCGAGCTGTTCTTTTCATTTCTTTAGGCATATTACTTTTAACTGCATCAATATTCACAGGACGAGTGATCTCCTCCCCATCCATAGTTGCGAGAATTACTGCACCGCTTGAGAAGGCTTTCTTAACAACGTATGAGGCATCATAGTTAGGAGTCCACTTTCCCCTAGAATATGTGATGAAAGATTGGATCTTCTTAAGCACATGGTCACTCTCTCTGAATTCTCGAGGCCAAATCTTCTTGTCAAAAGCTTTCTTCTTCCTCTACTGGTATAGCTGACCGTGGCATAAAGTCGTTATCCTCTTTTCTTCAATTAAGTTCAGTTGGTCATATCTGTTTTGACACCATTTAGCCTCTGATAGTTTAGCCTCCATCAGAACTCGCATAGAAGGAATCTCAACTTCTACTGGGAGTACAACTTCCATACCATAAACAAGCGAGAAAGGAGTTGCCCATGTTGATGTGTGTACTGAAGCACGATACCCGTGTAAAGCAAATGGGAGCATCTCATGCCAGCCCTTGTATGTGACAACCATTTTCTTAATGATCTTCTTTATGTTCTTATTTACATCCTCAACATCGCCATTCATCTTTTGGTCTGTAAGGATAAGAGTTATGCAATCTTGAACTCCTCACACAACTCCTTCATCATTCTGTTGTTCAAATTTGACCCATTGTTAGTGATGATTTTACTTGGCACACTATAACGGCAGATGAATTGATTCTTGATAAATCTGACGACCACTTGTTTGGTGACATTTGCATATGAAGCAGCTTTTACCCATTTGGTAAAGTAATCAATCGCCACTAAGATAAAGCGATGTCCATTATAAGCTTTTGGCTCTATCATGCCAATCATGTCGATGTCCCACATGGAGAAAAGCCACAGAGAAGAGATGACATTAAGAAGAGTTGGCAGTACAAGAATTTTGTCGGCGTAGATTTGGCATTTGTGGAATTTCTTAGCAAACTTGCAACAATCAGACTCCATTGTCATCCAATAGTAGCCTTCTCTTAAAAGCTTCTCCGCCATTGCATGTCCATTGGCATGGGTGCCAAAGGGTCCTTCATGAATTTCATTCATTAACATGTCTGTTTCTTGTTTATCATCACATCTTAGCAAGACCATGTCAAAGTTTCTTTTGTATAACACATCATTGTTAAAAAAGAAGTTACTAGCCAATCTTCTTAATGTCTTCTTATCTTTGTTTGATGCCCCATGTGGGTACTCTTGTTTTCGGAGAAAAAGCTCAATATCATGATACCATCACTGACCTTTTCTATTGCAAACACATGAGCGGGTCTATCAAGACACATAACATTAATGTTGGGAATATCATTCCAACGGTTCACTACAATCATAGAAGCTAAGGTTGCTAAAGCATCCGCCATTCTATTTCCGTCACGAGGAACATTATGAAACTCAACTTTGTTAAAGAAAGGGAGTAATCTTCTTGCATAATCTCGTTAAGGAATCAAGAAGTTTTGATGAGTTTCCCACCCTGCCTTGATCTGGTTGATCACTTGAGCAGAGTCTCCATACATATCTAGATTCTTGATCCTCAAATCAATCGCCTCCTCAAGGCCCATGATACACGCTTCGTACTCAGCCATGTTGTTTGTACATGCGAAAGTCAATCTAGCAGTGAATGGGATATGAGATCCATGAGGAGTTACGATAATTGCCCCAATCCCTCTTCCATAAGCATTTACACCACCATAAAAAATTAAACCCCATTGGGAATCTGGCTCAGGTCCCTCGTCTGGCAATGGCTCTTCACAATTTTTCATCTTTAAATACATCACGTCTTCATGGGGAAATGATCCTGGAAAAACTGTTAATCCTCAATAGGTTAATGAGCTAGGTGATCAGCCAAGACACTTCCATTAATGGCTTTTTGAGTGTGGTACTCGATGTCATACTCTGACAATAACATTTTCCATCTGGCGATTCTTCCAGTCAAAACAGGCTTCTCAAAAATGTATTTGATCGTATCCATCTTAGAAACTAGCCAACTTGTGAGGGTTAGCATGTACTGACGCTGACGCCATGTATCCCAAGCTAAAGCGCATCAAGTTTTCTCAAGAATTGAGTATCGAGATTCACAGTCAGTGAATTTCTTACTCAAGTAGTAAATAATATGCTCTTTCTTTCCTGTCTCATCTTGTTGACCGAGCACAACCCCATGGAGTCATCCAAAATAGTCAAATACATGATCAATGGTCTTTCTTCAACCGAAGGAATCAGAATGGGAGTCTCAAGGAGGTATTCTTTAATGCTGTCAAATGTTTTCTGGCAATCATCAGTCCAAACACAACCCTGGTCTTTTCTGAGAAGCTTGAATATTGGTCCACAAGTGGCAGCCATGTGCGAGATAAAATGAGAGATGTAATTCAGATGCCCTAAGAAACCTATAACTTTCTTTTTTGTAGTTGGAGCTGGCATCTCTTGTATGGCTTTAACTTTTTCGGGATCCACTTCAATTCCTCTTTGGATAACAATGAAACCTAAGAGCTTTCCTGGACAAACACCAAATGTGCACTTGTTAGGGTTCAAACGGAGTTGGTATTTCCTCAACCGTTGAAACAACTTCAACAAATATTCAACATGGTCTTATTCAATCTTAGACTTAGCAATCATGTAGTCCACATGAACTTCAATCTCCTTGTGCATCATATCATGGAAAAGGGTAGTCATGGCCCTTTGATATGTCGCGCTAGCATTCTTCAGACCAAAAGGCATCACTCTATAGAAAAAGTGCCCCAAGGTGTAATGAATAATGTCTTCTCCATATCTTCAGGAGCCATCCTGATTTGGTTGTAACCTGAGAAACCATCAATAAAAGAGAATACCTTATATTTTGCAGTGCTGTCGGCCAACATGTAAATGTGTGGCAGAGGAAAGTCATCCTTCGGACTGGTTTTGTTCAAGTCTCGGTAATCAACGCAGATGCGGACCTTACCATCTTTCTTTGGAATGGGTACAATGTTGGCTAACCACTATGGATATTCATACGCGACAAGGAAACCTACATCAATCTGCTTTTGTACCTCTTCTTTAATCTTTAAGGCCATGTCTGGACTAGTCCTTCTGTGCTTCTGTTTGACTGGCGAATACTCTAGCTTCAAAGGCAATCGATGCTCCACTATATCAGTGTCAAGACCGGGCATATCTTGGTATGACCAAGTAAACACATTAGCATACTCCTTGAGTAGCTCAATCAATCTTTCTTTTACAGCAGGCACAAGCAATGCTCCAACCTTCACTTCTTTACAGTCTTCTTCTGTACTCAAATTGATGACCTCTACAGGCTTTTTGTGGGAGCTAAATAGCTTTGTCTTCATTTTCAAACAGGGAGATCTCATCAGGAATTTCCTCTTCTTCCTCTTGTTCGGCTTTGAACACAGGAATCTCAAAGTTTGATGAATGCACTGGGTTATTGTTTTCGATTGTTTGTTCGTGCAATAATCTGCACATGTGATTTTTCTTTATTTAGAATTAGTGAGCATGAAAGTGTGTGCAAAATATGCAAGGTGATTAGATTTTTGGTTTTTTATGATTACCATTTTCCAGAAAGCAGAAAAGTAAAAATAAATAAGATGGAATCACAAAATGATAATTTTATTGATGATATAAATTTTGAAACAAAAGCCCTAACACAACTACGTCTTTGCTTTGGGCAGAGCAAAGGGAAATTATGAAAATAAAGCCCACACGATAACTTTTTCGCCTTGGGCAGAATGAGGAGTTGAAAAACAACAATAAAAGAAAGATTACTTAGACAAATGAACAATGGTAAGGACATCAACAACACTCTAGTTCTGGCATATTGCTCCATGCATCACAAAGTCGGGCAAATCTTCATCGGATTCATCTTCAATTATGGCATCGACTTCGGGTGGATTGATGAACCCTCCATTTGAAAAGTTTTTTGAATTGGTTGAATGATCATATCCTTCACAGCAGCCTTGGTGGAATCAATAGCTGAGAAGCCAAGACCTTCTCTGTTCTTATTTTCAGGAAAGGTCAGAACTTGTCCCCACCCTTCATTAGAACCACTTTCTACGGCATGCTGAGCGTCTTTGAGAGACGAAATGGAAACCCCACTCTTTTTGGCGCTACTTCCAACGATAGAAAGATCTTGGAATTGGGTTCCAATTTCTTCATCTGCGTCAATATATGAAAAGGAAGAGAGGTGGCTTACCACCAGGGCATGCTCTCCACAAACCACGACCAATTTTCCTTCGCGAACAAACTTGAGCTTCTAGTGTAGCAGTGACATGACCACCCCTGCTTCATGTATCCATTGTCGAACTAACAAGCAACTGTATGCCGCACGAATGTCCATTACTTGAAAGGTGATTTGGAAAGTGTGGGGTCCAATAGTCATAGGCAGATCAACCTCCCCAATAAAAGTCTTCCTCGACCAATCAAAGGCTTTGACAATGATTCCGCTCGATCTCATAGGAATTCCCTGAAACGACAATCTTGCTAAAGTTGTTTTAGGCATCACATTCAATGATGATCCAGTGTCAACCAGCACACTGGATAATGCATCATTCATGCAATTCATAGAAATGTGTAATGCCAAGTTGTGGTTCCTCCCCTTCTCTGGGAGCTCTTCCTCACAAAATCCAAGATTATTGCAATAGGTAATATTTCTTACAATCCCATCGAATTGATCAACAGTCACGTCATGATCAACATAGGCTTGCTCGAGAACCTTCTACGGTGCCTCTTTGTGTGCTTCTGAACTCATCAATAGTTGCATCACAGAGATCTTGGATGGCATCTGTAGAAGTTGGTCCACTATCTTGTATTCACTCTTTTTAATTAGCTTCAGCACTTCGTCAGAACTAGAAATGGGATCAGTCCCACTAGAATGTCCTATGGTGGAATCATTCATTTGCAGTTGCTCAAAAGAAATCTCATTCCTCTTCAGAGGCATTGCGGAGGATACACGATTGCTTCTTGTGACCCCGTTGACATCGAAAATATTAACAACAGATAGTAAGACAGGCAAGGGTACCTCCTTTCCATTCTCCAGCATGGTTGCATTGTATTTGTATGGAACTTCCCTATCAGAGACATAGGGACTTGGGCCTGGCATGTTGATAATCAGAGGAGTCATTGAAGATCTTCTGGTATCATATGTAATTTCCACATGCTCCACTTCATTAAAATGAGGCACTATCATAAACAATTCTTCATCTTCATCCATGGCATCCGGATTTCTATCATAAGTGATGGTAATAGTCCTCCTATCCAATAGATCTTGAATATCATTCCTCACAAGGCGACAACCTCGCGAATTCACAGAATAGACACGACAGGCTGCATAGTTATGATTATTAGGTCTGAAGAAGGTCATTCTAGTTAAACCACCATGCATCCTTACCAAGGACTCTTGGATAAATCTGACATCAAAAACAACATATTTCCCTAGGCATCCATGAACCATGTTGACATGAGGATAAAACTGAGGGGCATCCCTGTTTATATAACAATTGATAATCCCTCTGTCCAATAGATCTTGAAGGCTGTATCTCACGAGGCGACAACCCCATCTTGGACTTCTTGTGCAAACTCTACAGGCGGTATAATCATGTGGTTGCAAGAAACCACGTTTGACCATCCTCTCGTGCATTATGACCAAGTTATCATTCAAATACAATACATTATAAATTCTAAAATCAAAGGGGCAACCGTATACCATATTTACACTTGTTGCTCCATGTTGTGGAAAAGGAATAACTTTAACGTTTGGGTTAGTGTCCTTGAAGGAAAAAATCCCACACTTAATCAGTCTTTAGACGTATGCCTTCAGCCCAAAGCAATTTTCTATGTTGTGACCGGGAGCACCTTGATGGTATGGACATAGTTGATCTTCTTTATACTAGTAAGGAATTTCCTTGGGAACTGCTAGAGGAGACTTGGTCTAAATATTCCCTTTTAGAAAAAAGGCCAGGAATAACTCTGCGTAAGACATAGGAGTCGAATCATAACTCGGCTTCCTCTACATACGGTTTTGATTGTTGAAAGATGGACGAGCCTGTTAGAAAGGCTGTTGATTTTGTTGATGATGAAGTTATTGTTGTTGTGGTTGAACTTGTTGTGGTGGTTGATATTGTTGTGGCTTGACACGCGGTTGAGTGAACTGCGGTTGGTAGGCGGGAGTGTTGATGATTAGAGAGATAGCTGCAATATGCTATTGTTGGTATCTTCTTCTTGTTCGGCCATGATGCACAACACTCACATCTTGCTCCTTCTTCTTTGTAAAGCTACTTCCATGCTTCTTTAAGCAACTAGAAGTACTTCCTTCCTTGGCCAACCTTCCCTCATGAACCCCTTCTACCAAGGGCATCCTCGTGTTTACTATTTCGGTAAAATCACTAGGAGCACTGACGATCATTCTCTCATAGAAAAATGAACTCAACATCTTCAAAAAGATCTTTTTCCTCTAAAGGGGCCTGATTTGAGCAGCCACCTCGCGCCAGCATTGTGCATACTCCTTTAAGCTTTCTTTATCCTTTTAGGCCATAACTCTCAATTGATCTATATCTGGTGCCATATCAACATTGTACATATACCGCCTAATGAATGCTTCACCAAGATCATTAAAAGTTCAAATATTTGCACTGTCTAGACCCATATACCACTTCAGGGTGGCACCGGTCAGACTATCTTGAAAATATTGAATAAGCAACTGATGATTATCTGTCTGAGTAGACATCTTACTCGCACACATCACAAGATGGCTCTGGAGGCAAGAATTTCCTTTATATTTCTTGAAGTCGGGAACCTTGAATTTAGGAGGAATTTTAAAATTAGGAACCAAACAAAGGTCTGAAGCATTCTTCCCAAAAAAATCTCTTCCTCGGAGGGCCTTGATCTCTTTTTGCATCTCAAGAAATTGATCTTGGAACTCATCTAGTCTTTCATCCACTCCCACACTCTCACTCGAGCGGTATGAAACACGAGCTCTTCATGATAAGGGTTGACATGTACCACAAGAGGTGGTATAGACATCACAACGGTAATGGCCGGTGCTTCGGTAGCTTGAGGTCGATATCCTGTTGGCATAAAGTGAGGAGGCATGCCCCAAAGGAAGCTGGAAGGCATGGTGTACTGAGGATCACTGACCGGGGCCACAGAGATAGGCATGGAGAAAATTTTAGAAATAACCGCCCTTTGAGCAGTTTCTTGGGAATTGGGTGATTGATTTTGAGCAGCCTCCATAGCTTCCATCATGTTGGTGAGTCTTTCCAAGTTGTCTTTCAGAGTAGTGACTTCCTCCCTCAGCTCTCTATTTTCCTGTTCTAATTGATCTATTCTTCTTTTCTGACCGGCTCGAGTATTATACTGATGATTTAGCTTGTCTATTAGAGCAAGAGACAAGAGTGAGCACCTGGAATGCAAAAATGCAATTCCATATGATGCATGTTATGAAAAAAAGAAATTCAAGGAACTTTATAGTTATATTTGCAAACACCATAGAATGGATAGCGCTTTTAGATAACTAAAAATCTCATTTCATTAATAAACTTTGAAGGATTACAAAATGGAGTACAACTTTCAAAAGTCCTAACAAAGTGGACACTACAAGAAAATGGAAACTAGAAGTCCTAAGCAATCCAGCCTCTCCTTGCATCCTTCTAGTAAGCCTCTTGATCTGCTCCTTCATCTCAGCCTTCTAAAGTATGAGCTTGTCAACGACCAACTTCCACGCAATTGATGACGGAGGAGTGTCTGAACTTTGAATAGTGGGAGCTGATAAAATGCCAGAGGAAAATAAATCCTCTTGCATCTTCCTCTTCTTAGTAGAGCCTTCTTCACTCTTCTGGTTCAAAATCTTATGAATTTCCGCATTCTCATTGTTGACAACTTGGTATTTGTTCTTCCAAGTGTCTTTTTCTCACTTATCTTTGTCCAAGGCAATTTGGAGCTTTTCTGCGTCACTCATGAAAATCAAGGTAGGCTCTCTAGCAGTTATAGGTAGAGGTTCGTGATGGGGGTAAGGCATCTTCAACTTGATGGCCCTATCTTGTACCTGTCATACTCCAAATTTTGACCCTAGATGTCATCATCATTCTAGGAACATCACACCTTGCATTGCTAACCCTAATATTGTTCAAATTGCTTTCTTGTCTTGTTACAAGTTCTTTGAAGCTCAAATTCATCTGGTCAACAATTAGGGTTTTGTCTAGAAAAGTCAATTGTGCCTTTGACTTTTGATCAAAGCATGATCCCAATCCTTGGGACATGATTCAAGACACTCAAATACATCCTTGGAGTTCATCCATGATGTTTTAAAAGTTCAAGAATTCAAGATCATTGAAGATCACATAGTTGAATTCATCTGATACACAAGCTTTATCTGACAAATTCAACTCTTTGACTTTTAGGAATTTTGGTCAAAATGGAAGTCCTCAAGTTAAATTTTATCAAGACATGTTTGATCAATGAGTTTGAGCATGAAAAATCAAGATTTGAAAGGTTTCTTGCAAAAGGGGCGCACAAAGTTAAGAAACTTGAATTTTTTTTCCTAAGTATGGAGGAAAAACCCTAATTTTGTGCCAACTTTGAAAGATCTTAACTTCCAATCTAGACATCCATTTTTATGTTCCAAAGATCAAATTGAAGCCCTCGCAACATACTACAACTTTGTTAATTTGAGTCAATCCCCAAAAAGTGCTTAGGTTTTGAGTTATGGAGCCATCAAGTTGTGAAAAATATTCCCACACTTGGAAATTTTTCAAGGCAGGTTTTGTTCATGAAAAGTACCAATCTTTGGAGCTAGTTTTCAGCATGATCCATTGATATTCAAGAAGTTCATCAAACATGAACATTGTAGAGCATGTTTGGGGCTTTTCAAAAAGTATAAGAACTCCTCCATAGCATTTTTGAGCTAGGAGTTTCGAAGAGAGAAAGATGGCCTTCCATACTTGAAGTTTTGGCCATTTTCATGACAAGGGCAAGTTGTAAAACCAATTCAAATATGCCAAATCCTTGATTACAGGCTATTTAACTTGCAAATCACACTTAAATTAGACAAGTACAATTGCTTTTGGTGTATTATCCAAGTGATTATGACTTTGTTCACTAGTTCATTCCATTTTTGGCACAAAGTTAACACTTTCATTTCCATAAAGACACTTTTATAACGATGTCAACCCTTCTTGAGCTTTTAAATGGTTTTTCTCTGCATAAAACTTTTCCTTTGCACAGAAGCAAAGTATCTGATCACTCAACAACTCTAGGATAGTTTGTACAATGCATTGGAACCTCAAATTTTCATGAAACTACACATTGCATTCCAACCAAACCATGAACCATACTATTTGTAATTCTGCAGAGCCTCAAGCCTCAATCTTTCCCTATAAATAGAGGCTCATCCCAAGCCTCTAACACATAACAAAAACCTCATAAACTCCTCCTCAAAACCTCCCAAACCAGTAACTTGCCTATCGCTTCCTTTTGTGCGAAGAAACTTCATCTTGCACAAACTTTCAATCTGTTTTCTCCAAACCTCAAACAACTCAAACACTTGTCCAAACACATCACAAATCACCCCTTGAAGGTGTCTAAGCCTTCATCTTCACCCCAAACCTACTAAACCAGAAAGTCAACCTTCAAAACCTCATTTCTTTTACTTTTTGCATTTTTCAAATCAAGTCTTGATTATGACCATTTCCAAACACTCCAAAACTTCCAACACACCCTATAAAATTTCCCTAATATGTTCCAAACATGGTTGTGCATCTGTAACTTCATTTAACTAAAGTTCCATTTTGGTCACTTTTGACACTTTTGCAAGAAGGAGGCACATTCTGTTCTAGCTGGTTTTCTTAAGTTCCAAGCATTCAAAAAGCTTCTTAGAGGTATATTGGAGGTGTCTAAAGCATCAAGTTATTCCTGTAACAAGTCTTGTGGAATTTTCAAGTGTGCTTCAAGAGGTAAGTTTCCAAAAACCATGAACTTGTTAAAATATGCCATGCCTTGATGTGAACTGATTATGGACATGTTTGATATGATATATGTGACATGTTTGAACCATTTTTGGTTGCTATTCATGACTGTGTAAGACCGCGCCTTAGAAAATGCAAAAATGAGCCATTGTGGATATTTCTATCATGTTTTAAAATAGGGACACTTTTAGAAAAAACCAACACCACCACTAAATTCCTTGTGAAATTTCATGCAAGATTGATCTCTATTTCATCAATTTTCATGGAGTTTTGAGTGAGATAGAGTTGTTTTTACAAAACTGAAAACTTGAGGGTGAGGGCAAGGTCATGGCCATGGCGCATTTTGGTTCTGGTAATAGGTCACTTTTAGGTACCTTTTTTTTTAAATTTTGGGAGGTGATACAATGGATGTATCACCACCCCAGTGGTTTAACCTGCTTGCCTTTAATACCTTGAACCATTAGAACAGGGGTTCGAATTCCCCTCGCCCCAGTTCTTTTATTTTTTCTGAACTTTAAGGTGAGTTACATATATTATCATGTGGTTCCATCCTTAGTCACAATGCACGCGTTGGTTGGTTGGTTGGTCATTGTTTTGACCTGCAAGCATACTGGCCTGGGTTCAACACCCATGAAGGCCATTTCTCTTATTTTTTGGCACCTAGTTCTTTTTATTTTCTTTGCAATTTCAAATGGTTATATCTTCCTCATTTTTAATCATTTTTGGGCCATTCTTTTTGCAAAATGTTCATGATATTGCTATTTTCTGTTTGTGAAAATAAAATACCAAAAATATTTATTTTTGATACACTTATGGGTGCTTAAATTGAATGATGTTTTTAAGGTTTATTAAGACTTCTTTTGTTTCTTGTGAATGATCCCTTGATTTCTTTTGTACATATGGACATGTATGAACCATATACATCTTGTATAAACTTTTTATGACATTGTGAACTTATACATTGTGTTTTTACTTGAGCTTGATGCCTTTTTGATGTATGTTTACATGTTAAAAGTGTATGTTGAAACTTTGTTCATACCATGAGCTTTTGCTTGATTATTTTTTCCCTAACATGTGACCTCCTTCCATGTTTACATGACTTTGATATGTACATATGTCTTTGTGTTGACCATACCATGTTTGTGTGTTCTTAAACACTTGAATTTTTCCTTGAATGTGCCTTTGAATACATGTTTGTGTGCTTGAACCTTTGTGGTGTTTCCTACTTGTTTAAGACCATGATTGAACCCTAACATGTATGTTTGGTTGTTACCAACTTGTCTTAACATGTTCAACTTGTATCCATGCTTAAATGTTCATGTAATGTCTGAACTTGTTCATATGATGTTTGAACTTTAACTTGTCATCTTTGAGCCTACTCACATGGCATCCATTGTATGTTTGCATCTTCACCCACATGTTATTGTCATAAACATATTCTTTTCCTCAAGTATGCTTGGTTGTTACCTTTACTTGTTTATATTAAATTGTATTCATGATTAAGGGTGTTTTAACTTATGCATGTTTAACTTGAACTTTGAATGATACCATGTTAAGTAATGTTTTAACTTGTACATGCCTTTCCTCATCTTTGAACTTTCTCCATGTTTAAGTGTTGTTATAACTTTTACATGTTAACTTAAACTTTGTTTACATCCATGTTTAAGTGTTGTTATAACTTATACATGTCATGCTTGAATCTTGAACCATACCATGCTTAAGTATTGTAATAACTTATTCATGCTTGAATTTTAAATTGTATTCATGATTAAGTGTTGTTATAACTTATCCATACTTGTCTTTTATTCATGATTAAGTGGTGTTAATAAACCCTAATGCATGCTTGCCTTAATTTTGAACTTATCTTGTTATCCATGATGCTTTAGTCTTGTTAGAACTATACTTCATGAATGTTTAGATGTTGTAACATCTTTGTTTATCTTGGTTGTCACCATGTTGTTTTGAACTTCTTCAAACTCTGAATATGCTTGGTTGTTACCTTGTTGTCTTATGACTTTGTCAAGTATTTACCTTAGATGTTGTTACACCTATTCTTATGCTTTAGTTGTAACCTTGTGCATTATTTTTGTCATACAAATGTCATGTTTGAATATTACTTTGAATCCTTGCATTGATATCATGTTTGAATATCATACTTGCTCATCTCATCCATATCTATTCATACCTCTTGAAAGCTCTTTTGGTTTGACAAAATTTTGGTAAAACATAATGTTGGGAAAGATGTTCCAACATGAAGGTTTCAGCCCCAGACTGAAGATGTCGAGTGAAATA
This sequence comes from Lathyrus tuberosus, assembly GCA_022829125.1. Classification (NCBI taxonomy): domain Eukaryota; kingdom Viridiplantae; phylum Streptophyta; class Magnoliopsida; order Fabales; family Fabaceae; genus Lathyrus; species Lathyrus tuberosus. Next base: position 923,292 of record JALAZF010000231.1, on the reverse strand, counting down.
TCACAACATGAAGGTTCGACGTCCTAACTATAATAGCAGGTTTGTTTTAAATCTGTTCCAAGATTCGAGGCATGATTGACAATGGATCAAGGATAAAAGATATGAAGCCCAAATCAGCAGAAGACTATAAAAGAAGACCAAGACCTAGACAGAAAAGGGGGAGAGGACAACATAGACTTAGGAATCCTATTTTGTAAAGTAGGGTTTAGGTTTGAGAGTCGTAGGTTTCTCTTGTAAGCCTCCCTCTCTATCGATTTGATGCAGTGTGGTAGACATAGGAACTTGTACAGATTTAGAAGCTCGTAGGTAATGAATCGTGAGTGTTCTTGGATGAAGCTTTGAAGCAAATCCAAGGTAACTTGTTAGTCAAGGATGCTTGACTAAATTTTGTATTAGAAGGGGTGTCTTTCAATAGGGTAGATACAGTTATGGTGTAGTAACTATTAGATAATCACAGGTTGTGATTTAGGAAGTGAGAGGGGATTCTCTTATCATTTAGATGTGACTTCTAATGATAAAGTCTTCATTGGGTAGTGATAGGTTAGCGTGGGTGCTTTCTGCAAACCTGAGGTTGTTTGCATAAAACTATACTACTGATAGTGATTACTTCTTCCTGGATTGGTATCCCCCAGATGTAGGTGAGTTACACCAAGCTGGGTTAACAATTTCTGTGTGTTATTTATCATTCTGCTTTTTCAGTTCAATCTTGATTAACATGTTGGATCAGATGTCGTGACATCTGTGATTTTGCAGTTCTGATATTCAAGGTATCAGAGCAGGCATCTTGTCTGGGTCTGGATGAGATCTTTGGGAGATACTTTCTGGCATTTAAACAAGGAGGAGTTTTGAAGATTAGATCAATCAACTCAGACACACTCAAGAGTATTAATGGATGAGATGGATGTTCTGGATCGAAGGAAACAACCCAGAGGTTGTTCATGTTACTGAGGAGGTTCTACAACAACTGTAGGAGAAGTGGCTAGTTCTCTTGTTGGGGTGTCTTTTAAGATGTTCTAACATCTTATTAGGGAAAGCAGGATTTGTTCCTTGGTGGTTCCGCTGCATGTGTTTCTGATGGAAGAGCTCTAGAATTATGGGATTCTGGAGTCGTTACTAAAGACAGTTAGTGGAAGATCTCAATCATCGGCCTCCATATGTGAAGATATCTGCATTCTTTTATTCCAAAGTCAGGAGCGATGGAATGAAGGGAGTTGTTGGAAGATGTCTGGTATGATGACTTAGTACTTGGAAGCTTGGTTTCTTGGTGCAGTTGAAGTCAGTTGAAGAGGAGAGGAGTTGAGTTTAAGTTCATCAAGTTCTTGCTCTGGGAGTTTGATAAATTATTGATCGGCTAGGTTGTCAAAGATACTTGAGAATTCTCTCAAGTCCACTCATAAAGGCGTCTAAGTTGTGCATCTGGAGTCTTCTAGTTATTCTTCTGACTAGAAGGTGTTTCTTTGAAACACTATCTGAAGAAAGTGGAGGTGATTTATTTTCACTATCCAAAAACAGCAAGGAAGGATTCATCTCTCTTAACCCTAAGAGTGGATCTAATCTGATTGGAGCTTTTAGAATTGTTGAGGTAAATAAGGTTCGTTCAGAGAGAATCTTAGTTACTTGAGTCAAGGGTGGCAACCTTGGTATCTCAACACTGTTTGTCAAAGAAGATACTTGCAAAGGATTGAATACTTGATAAGTGTTCATGAAGTGATTTGATGGAGCTTAGCTACAACGGTGAAGAAGGGCTATTGGACAAGGATTTATGATCAATTGCTATTTGTGGAATCCACAAGTATTTAATTGATTATCCTTGAAAGTCAAGATTGCTGATGTTCAACAAGATGTTGGAACATCTCATCATCAGAGTTTGTGCAGAATCATGGGAGGGGTAATGCATACACTTTAGCATTTGTTTTAGTCTTAGGTGTTGACCTAAGAATGGGCTTCAATCGGGTGTGACAGAAGCATGTGTTCTCCGGAGAGTTTCCTGGCAAGAAACTGGTATGGACTTTGATGCTGTTAAAGATGAAGATGAAGACATCATAATCTTGATGGTTACTGCTTGGATCAGTTTATTTCTGATCTAGGTACTTTGGAGCATGGATCTTGCTTTTCTTGGAAGGTCAAAGTTAAGTGGCAGTTATCTCTGAATTTCTACAGTCTGCTCTACTAAGGAAAGTGTCATTCTTTGGTATGGCTATGGTGTAGTCTTGGACTACTTATCTTCTAAAGATTCAGACGTGGAAGGTGTGAAGTCTTTGGAGTTTCAAAGCAGGATGCAGGTTGTCTACTCAAACTTAGTTGTTGAATCAAGTCTATGAGAGCATGGAACTCTTGTTCTGTAATAGGGAGGAGGTTCTTCTATGTGGCAGAAGGAGGAGCTAAATTCAGCAGTTGGATGTCGTATCAAAATGTTCTGACATCTAGCTTAACATCAGAGTCTCAGCTGGTGATGTGGCACATCAGCTTAAGATAAGGTGATCTACAGGAGAATGGAAGTTATGGATGCTTCAAAAAGGTCTATCTCATGCAGTTTGCGGGAGCTGTGGATGGGAAGATGTTACATGTCTAAGAGGCTTGGTGGATCCAATATGTCTTGCTATGATGCAAGTAGTTCATGTGACTTGAAGATCTGATTTCATTGGTGGATCAGTGTATCTTGTGGGAGTTCTGAAGAAGAGTGAGATCAATCAAAAGGTGGCATTTGGTTGGTCTCATAGTGTGCATTCAAGCAGGATGCTTGAAACTGATTGCTCTTGTGCAGAAGGGTAGTTAGTTGAAAACGTAAAGAGGATCTTTCTGTACTTTTATTTTTTATGTTTTATCTATGTGGCAAAGCCACTAGCCTTAACAGTGTCAAGCTCTATGTAAAATATCTTAGAAGCATATGTATGTGAAAGACAAGAGGATGAAATTTGCAAGCAAGCAAAAGCCTCGAGTTGATGAAGAGGTTGAACCCAAAGTTGAAGAGGCTCTTCTTGTCGAGCCTGTAGATGTGTTGATGGTTGGTATCACTAATGACATTGATACGAAGGAGGTCGAAGCCAGTTATGAAGATCAAATGAAGGTAGTTTTTCCTAAAATAGAGGAAGAACTTATTAATTTTCTGAACATGTGTAAGCTAAAGGACTCTAAGGTCATGTTGTGCCCACATTGCAGTGTCATTTTTTATAAGGATGATGCAAAGGAGTTGTAAAATATTAACCCTTATCAATAAATAAGTAGTGGTCGACAAGACAAACAGAGTTTTTCTTCAACAAGAGAGGAGTGCTTCAAAAAACCATTAAAGAAGGACATATGTTCCTTTTTCCAATGTTCCCCCTAAGGAGTGGATTGAACTTATAGCTAGTGATGACTCGATTCCGTATCGTTTATTTCGATTCAATTCGTGCATGTTTTATTGTATTTTTATCGAGTCATTATCGTTTTATGCATTATTTACTTATGTTTTCTTTCATTTTCCATTTACAGGTCCTATATCAGCTCCATAGAAGGAAAGATCAAGAACTGAGCTAAAAGAGAAGAAAAAGTGAAGAAATTGCAAGTTTCTGCCTCATCCAGATGAATGGCGCTCGCCATCTTCCCAGTTCAAAAGGAATGGCGTTCGCCATAGAAGAAAAGGAGGGAAGTTCAAAGTTCAAGTGAATGGCGACCGCCATTAGGCCTACGGTGTCCGCCATTGGTTCGAGGGAGCAGTTTGGCAGTTTTGCAAGTTCACTTCAAATTTTGAATTTATGTTCTTGGAGCCAACCTTTTCCTATAAATAGACCATCAGAGGTCTGCATTTGAGAGATCCAAGAACCCTGTGGAAGCGCTGCCGAAATTTCTAGCCTACCTACTTACATTACCTTCCAAAGTATTGATCACTCACAATGAGGGATTGATACCTCTGCTGTACTTTTCTTCTCTATGTTGCTGATGTACACTTGGATCAATTGCTATTGATAGAAGATTTGTTTTTCATTTAATTACTTCACATTTCAGGTTATTTACATTTTGTCTATCTTACTGCATTATTTAATCTTACTTTTATGCAATATAACTTGTTTCACCATTAAATTGTAAATCTGAACTTAATAAAAAACTAATCGTTATGTATGTCTTAAAATTCAGAAATGTTAACGCCTTAGTATTAAGTTTAAAAATGTCTGAGTAAATTTGCATGAGTCCATAGATTGAGGATCGTCGTTCCGACGGGACTCTATAGAGCCATCTGTGTTTAACTTAATGTTTCCAAAATTCTGGTTTTGGTGTCTAATCTGAATTTAGGTAGCCTTGTCGTGAGAGCGAGAGGCCGTTTAATAGTGTTTCGTCACGAGAAAGAGAAACGCACCAAGGCGTGTCCAATAGAGCGAGAGTTTGAGGTAATCACCGGATAGTAGGCATCGGACATTGAGCCTAAATGTAGCGAGAGCGCTTTAGGGCATCATTTAGGTTATGTTAGTTTTCAAAGCGCACCTTTTAATTACCGAGCGAGCGAGAGCAAAATCTTGGGGTCATTAGGCGTGGCTTGTTTAATACCACGAGAGTGTGAGATCGAGCCTTTAAACTGGTATATCCTTCAGATCCATTTCAAGACCTTTGTTAACACCCGGATTTTACGGAGTCCCCAAGGAGCACGGAAATCATTCTCCGGTCTCGTCTTTATTGCTGTTTTTCAAATCCCGTTAAAAACCAAGTTTTCTTTTACCACCAAATCTAGCCTTAGCTTTACACCGCAATAATCAATCATTCTAGGTTAATTATTAGTCCCTGTGGGTTCGACAATCTTTTAAAACTACGCGATAAGCTGTATACTTGCAGCGGTAATCCGACCAATACGCAAAGTCGCGATCAAGTTTTTGGCGCCATTGCCGGGGACTAATTAGTCAATATTGTGATACTTTTGTTGCACACTATAGACTAAGGAAACTTTTTATTTTTCCTTTTCGATTAGTCAATTGTATGCCAAACACTCGCTCACAAGGCGAAGAGTTGGAGCAACCAATCAACGAAATCGAACGTTACATCCTTCTGAGACGCTGAATTAACGAATTCCTTCTTAGATATAACATCCCAGATCCTCTTATTCCCTACTCAGATTTGGAAACCGAATCAGAACCAGAACAAAACATGGCCGAAGGACCGAGAGACCGTCCTCTAAAGTATTATGTTGTTCCATCACAAGAAGAACCACATAACAGCATTGCTGCCCCAGCTATTAACCGTAATGATTTCGAGCTGAAACCTTCGCTAATATCCACAGTTCAACAAAACCAATTCTCAGGTAATGCTTCGGATGACCCGAACCTTCATTTATCAATATTCGTGCAATATGCAGACACCGTAAAAGCCAATGGAGTTAGTCAAGAAGCAATTACACTAAGACTTTTTCCGTTCTCCTTGAGAGATAGAGCTAGAGCTTGGCTCCAGTCTCTACCATCCCACTCAGTGACGACATGGGACGAGTTGAAGAAAGTCTTCTTTGCCAGATATTTCCCAACAAGCAAGACAGTTATGCTGAGAGCCCAAATTAACGGATTTAAACAAAAAGACAACGAATCTTTATTCGATGTTTGGGAGAGATACAAGGACATGTTGAGGTTATGCCCGCACCATGGACTTGAAGAATGGATGATAATACATACCTTTTACGGCGGATTATTGTACAATACCAAAATGAATCTGTGCGCTGCCGCAGGCGGCGCTCTAATGGATAAACCGTATGCAGAAGCTTATGAACTCATAGAGACTATGGTTCAAAACCATTTCCAATGGGGAGGTGAACGCGCTGGAGTAGAGAAACCAACTCCGAAAGGAGGAATGCACGAAGTTAACGGTGTAGACCGAGTCAATGTTAAAGTGGACGCGCTTGCTCAAAAGATCGAAAGTCTAACGATGGCACCACCACCAGCTACCGTAGATGCGGTAACACCAAATTGCGAAATATGCGGAAACCCTGGGCATACAAACGCTGAATGTCAAGTGTTGGCTAGTACTCCTACCGACCAAGTAAATTATGCTCAAGGGAACCCATATTCAAACACTTACAATCTTGGCTAGAGAAATCACCCGAACTTTTCATATAAGAATAACAATGCCTTACATCCACCTAACCCAACACCTGCTATTCCACCTGGATTTCAGAAAGAAACGCAACCTGCTCCACCACTACAAAAAAAATCAAATCTTGAAATCATGATGGAAAACTTTATGAATGCTCAAGCTCAGCAAAACAGGGATTTCGCAAATCAAAACGCTCACACGAGTGAATTGATGAAACAATTATTAAGCAAGCTTGATGCTATGGCTACTCATAATAAAATGTTAGAAACCCAAATCACTCAAGTAGCCCAACAACAATTAACTAACGCAGATCCCGCTGGAACATTTCCTGGCCAACCACAACCAAACCCAAAAGGTCATGCTAACGCTATTACTTTGCGAAGCGGAACAGAATACGATGGACACGTTGACCTGAGACTCCAAAATTCAGCCATGCACCAAAATTTACCGAAGGGAACCGAGAAAATAAGAGAACCTAACACGGAGAAGGAAGATGAAAGCGGAAAGGGCGCAGAGAAAGAGACACCCTATGTGCCTCCGCCGCCATACAAACCACCTGTGCCTTATCCCCAAAGACTAGCTAAATCCAAAAATGAAGGACAGTTTAAGAAATTCGTAGAGCTTCTAAAACAACTGAATATAATGATACCTTTCACAGAAGTTATTACGCAAATGCCCTCATATGCCAAATTCCTTAAAGAGATCCTATCAAACAAGAAAAAGTTAGAGGACAACGAAACCGTTATGCTCACTGCTGAATGTAGTGCCATACTTCAAAATAACATACCTCCTAAACTAAAAGATCCAGGTAGCTTTTCCATACCTTGTGTAATCGGAAAGTCTGTCATAGACAAAGCGTTATGTGACTTAGGAGCCAGTGTTAGCCTAATGCCCCTATCCACATGTAAGAAGCTTGACTTAGGAGACCTGAGGCCAACGAAGATGTCTCTACAACTAGCAGACCGTTCTGTGAAGTATCTAGTAGGTATGCTAGAAAACGTGCCAGTTCGCATAGGTCAGTTTTATATCCGGACAGATTTCATGATAATGGACATTAAGGAAGACTCTAATATACCAATTATCTTAGGTAGACCGTCTTTAGCAACAGCTGGAGCTATAATAGATGTGAAGAAGGGAAAGTTAACCTTTGAAGTTGGGGAAGAAAAAGTAGAATTCATCTTAGCCCAATTCCTAAAAGCCCCTGTTTTAGATGATTCATGCTATTTTCTAGACGTTATCGACGAATGCGTCAGAGAAATGGAGAAGGAACCGAGAAGGTACACGAAAGTACTAAAGATTCCATCCCCTCCAATATTCGAGGATGATAACTGGTGTGAGCCATATAAAGATGACAGTCTAAGAGAATGCCTAGCACTCACACCCGATCCTATGCCTTGCCCAAAGAAACCATCCGTAGAAATCAAAACATTACCCAAAGATTTAAGGTACGACTTCCTAGACACTGAACTCGAAAAACCCATAATAGTTAATGCTGATTTAGGACAAATAGAAACCGAGAAACTATTGGAAGTCTTGAGGAAATATCCCACAGCTCTTGGATATAACATCTTCGATCTAAAAGGGATAAGTCCCTCTATATGTATGCATTGCATCATGATGGAGGAAGACTGTAAGACATCCAGAGAACATCAAAGACGATTGAACCCTGTCCTAAGCGATGTAGTCAAGAGAGAAGTGCAAAAACTGTTGGAAGCAGGAATCATATATCCGATATCTGACAGCAAATGGGTCAGCCCAGTGCATGTCGTACCAAAGAAGGGTGGTGTTACGGTTGTAACTAACAAAAAAGGCGAGTCCATAGCCAAAAGGCGAGTCCCGCAACATTTTAGAGATGCATGATGTCGATCTTTGCAGATTTCATAGACGATATAATAGAAGTCTTTATGGACGATTTCTCTGTCTGTGGGGGAAGTTTCGAACACTGTCTATCAAACCTTGAGATGGTACTTGAACGATGCGTCAAAGTGAACCTTGTACTAAATTGGGAGAAGTGTCATTTCATGGTGCGATAAGGTATAGTTCTTAGACATGTAGTATCCGATAGAGGTGTTGAAGTAGACAAAGCAAAGATAGAAATCATAGAAAACCTTCAACCACCAAAAATAGTTAGAGAAGTACGAAGCTTTTTAGGACATGTCGGTTTTTACCGACGATTCATTAAAGACTTCTCTAAGATTACAAAACCTTTTACTGGACTACTAATGAAAGAAGCTGAATTCATATTCGATGAAGAATGCTTGAAAGCATTTAAACATCTGAAGAATGCTCTTATTACCGCACCAATTATGCAACCACCTGATTGGAGTTTACCATTTGAAATAATGTGCGACGCTAGCAACTATGTTGTAGGCGTTGTCTTAGGACAAAGAAAGGATAAAAGGCTTCATGCTATTTGTAACACCCTAAACCCCCGCGAGAATTTAAACATAATTTATCAAAGTAAAAATAGAATACATGGATTTAGGATGCTACATTAACTACTCAACTTAGCATGCACACAATAATAACACTGCGATATTATAATTAAACATGGCATTTCAACATTCATGCACAGCGGAAAATCAATGCAAATGGAAACATGTTTAGTCACACATAATCTCCTTAATTTAAACAATAATAACATATAACAGAATTTAAAAGACTCTAGCGTTCCGACACCCCCGGTGTTACAAAACAGAGCAGACGCGACTCGATAAACCACACCAGAAGACCTCGTCTTCACTACTCCACCTGCGAACTACTCCTACTTATCTGCATGTTACCCACGTAGAGGTAACATTCAAACAGAAGGGGTGAGATTCCCAAATCAATATAAGAATGCATATCATAAGTATGAAAGCATAAAAATATACATAATTCACCCTATCAACACACATCAACACAACTGCATTTATCACACCACAAATGATCAACACACAATAACTCAATACAATGAGACAACGGCACGACTCAATGAATGTGGTACCAATCGACCCCCGTTTCATGGTCACAATCCCCGTCGGGACGTCATATTAGTCGCTCACACCCCACATGGGCACACGACATCTGTAATCGCTCACATCCCACATGGGCACGCGATTACCACAACAACGATTCTATTTAAGAATCCAGATAAGATGCTCACACCCCACATGGGCACACGTCTATCCCACACTTATGCAACATGTCATGCATGCAAACAACAACACACAACAACAACATACCATGACGAATACAACGTGCATATGACAACCAACACATCAATACATCATAATACAATGATACAACAATAGTTTATACCTGCCACAACAGCAATATACTACGCTACAACAGCAATATACAACGATATCAGACATACACATCAACGACTATATCATCTCCCCTTATTACACCACTACAGCATACACATAATCCAACCAACGCATGGAAAGGTTGGAATCCTGGTTCGAAATTAGTTTTAATGAAAAGTAGGTGAAACCAGCTTCCCAACGCTTTAGACGGCGACTCAAACGGACTTACAGACTAATAGTTATGCAATTCTGAAGTTTCGGAACAATTCAGCCCGTGCAGCAAAATTTTGCTACTGCCACTGTTCGCCTTGGATTCGCAGTGAATCCTTGTTCGCCAAAGGTTCGCTTAGTGAACTGGCCAGCGAACACCTCGCCAGAGGTTTGCTTAGCGAGCTTGCCAACGAAGGCCTCCCTTCCATACAAAAACCAGAGAGTCCACTTTCTGCCGTCCTTCGCTACCCCTTCGCTCCAGCAAATTGGGGCTTCGCCAGAAGATTCGCTTAGCGAACCTTCGCCCAGCGAATCATTCATTCACTTAGCGAACATCGCGAACCTGCTCTTCTGCAGTAGCGACGATCGCACCATTCCAGGCCCAATCTCTCTCGAATTTGGTCCCCAAACAACCCAATCATGCACATACAACTACACATATTCATATGGACAATTAGAAACACAAAATCATGACTCAATCTATCAATTTTCATGTTATTCCTCTAATCATACCCTCTGACCCAACAATCTCAATTCCCAAATTTCCACAACACAAAACAGGGACGATCTTATTATCTTACTACCCTCATACAAATGATATGCAATCCCTAAGAGATTAGATAGTCCCACCCTTACCTCAGAAATTCTTCTTCAACAATTGCTCCTTCTCTGACCTAGCTTCTTCTGCTATTCTCTTTTCTTTTCCAAATACGTACTGACCAACCTTCCCTTTCTAATCCTCTTTCTTATTTATATTTCCTTATTATCCAAATATTATTATTGTCTAATATTATTATTATTATTTAGATATTATTATTATTTCACCAAATTAAATAATAAAAACAATATCCTCAATAATTCAAATAATAATATTAACCAACTACCCTTCTTTCGACACCCTATCCTTCATAATTCTAAGGGCACTACCCCACCCTAAGGGTAACCCAAACTTGACCAAAATACACCAACACACTCTACATACAACAATATTCAATTTAATCACGAGAAATAATTAAATTAAATCGGGGTGTTACACTATTTACTACACAAGTAGAACCTTGGACAACGCACAGATGAACTATACGACCACATAAAAGGCGTCCGACATCAACTTCACCGTTTCGGTAGTTTGCTGAACAATCTCCGGTCCAAGCACTACACTCTCACCAGATTCGCGCCAACACAAAGGCGTCCGACATCTCCGACCATACAACGCTTCGAAATGTGCCATTCCTATACTGGAATGATAACTATTATTATAAGTGAACTCAATCAACGGCAAATAACTATCCCAAGCACCTCCTTATTCAAGCACACATGCCCTCAACAAATCTTCCAAAGACTATATAGTTCTTTTCGTCTGACCATCCGTCTGCGGATGATAAGCCGAACTCAACCTCTACTTCAAGCCCAAAGCTTCCTGCAAACTCTCCCAGAATCTGGAAGTGAACCTTGGATCTCGATCCGACACAATGCTCAACGAAATTCCATGCAGCTTCACAATCACCTGAATATAAATATCTGCCAACTTCTGCAAAGGAAAACTAATATTAATCAGAATGAAATGTGCCGACTTCGTCAGTCTATCCACTAAGCTACTACCCAGATCGAATCATGTCCTCTCGGCGTATTAGGTACTCCGGTCACAAAGTCCATAAAAATGTTGTCCCACTTCCACTCTGGAATATCTAACGGTTGCATCATACCAGCAGGTTTCTGATGTTCCACTTTTGACTTCTGACAAGTCAAACAAGCATACACAAACTGAGCCACATCGCGTTTCAATCCAAGCCACCAAATTATCTTCTTCAAGTCTTGATACATCTTTGTAGCTCCTGGATGGATACTCAAACTACTCCGATGACCTTCTTCTAAAATCATTCTTTTCAATTCAGGATTATCAGGAATGCAAATCCTGTCACAGAATCTCAACACACCTTGTTCATCCACCCTGTACTCATTACCTTCTGCTTGGTTATCTCCAATCATCAAATCTACTAGTTTCAATTCTAACCTCTGACTTTCTCTGATATTATTAAGAAATTCATTGGTGATCGTTAGCATACCCAACATAACACTATGCGGTGTCTGTTCACAAGACAAACTCATATCTCTGAACTGTTCAATCAATTCTAACTCTTTAACCATTATAACAGACATATGCAAGGATTTTCGACTCAGAGCATCAGCCACGACGTTAGCTTTGCTGGGATGATAGTTCAAGCCAAAATCATAATCCTTCAAGAATTCTAACCATCTTCTTTGCCTCATATTCAATTCCTACTGATCAAACAGATACCTCAAGCTCTTATGATAACTATACACTTCAAATCTGGAACCATAGAGATAATGCCTCCAAATCTTCAATACAAATACCACTGCAGCTAACTCCAAATCATGAGTCGGATAATTCCTCTCATGTACCCTCAACTGTCAGGAAGCATAAGCTACAACCTTACCATCTTGCATCAGCACACCTCCTAAGCCATCAGAGAAGCATCACAATACACTATAAACCGTTCATTCAGTTCAGGTAGAATCAACACTGGAGCTGTAGTCAATCTCTTCTTTAGCTCGATGAAACTCTTCTCACAATGAACATCCCACACAAATGCTTTACCCTTGCACGTCAACTGAGTCAATGGAAGTTCCAACTTCGAAAATCCTTTGATAAACCTTCTGTAATAACTAGCCAAACCCAAGAAACTTCTAATCTCGGTCACCGACTTCGGAGCCTCCCATTGTAGGACGACATCTATCTTGGATGGGTCTACAGCAATGCCATCACCAGAAATAACATGACCAAGAAAACTTACCTCTCTCAACTAGAATTCACACTTAGACAACTTGGCATAGAGCTTCTTCTCTTTCAACACTTGCAACACAATCCGCAAATGTTCAGCGTGTTCTTCTTCTGACTTAGAATAGATTAGAATATCGTCAATACAGACAACCACGAACAGATCCAAATATTCATAAAAGATACAATTCATATATTCCATGAATACACAATGCGCATTAGTAACTCCGAACGGCATCACCACATACTCATAATGTCCATATTGTGTCCTGAAAGTCGTCTTCTGAATGTCTTCGTCTTTTACCCGTATCTGATGATAACCCAATCTCAAGTCAATCTTACTAAATACACAGGCACCCACTAATTGATCCATCAAGTCATCTATTCTCGGAAGTGGATACTTATTCTTAATCGTCACTTTATTCAGCTGTTTGTAATCGATGCACAACCTCATACTACCATCCTTTTTCTTTACCAATAACACTGGAGCTCCCCAAGGTGATACACTTGGTCTCATAAATTTTTTTCTAACAAGTCTTCCAGTTGCTTCTTCAGCTCTGACAACTCAGATGCCGACATCATGTATGGTGCCATAGAGATAGGTCTGGTACCAGGGACAAGATCAATAGCAAATTCTACTTCTCTCTCTGGTGGCACATCAGTAATGTCATCTGGAAACACTTCAGGGAATTCATGCACCACTTGTAATTCATTAATCACTAAATTACTCTCCACTGACAAAGATGCAAATAATGCAAACACCTGAACTTATTCTTCCAAGAGCTCCTTCAACTCTCTAGCAGACAGAAAACCATCTTCTCCCGCTTCCTCAAGAGTAAGAAATCGAACTGACTTGTTAAAATAGTTAATATGAACATGATTGAAATCCAACCAGTCCATACCTAAGATCACATCGAGACCTCCCAACGGCAAACAAATCAGATCCACACCAAAGTCCTTACAAAAGATTGATAATGGACAATTCGAACAGACTAAATAAGTAGTCACCGATCCCTCAGCAGGAGTTTCGATAACCATCTCTCCCTTCATAGGAGAAATAACAAGGCCTAGCCTTCTTACACAATCAGCAGCAATGAAAGAGTGAGTAGCACCAGTATCAATAATAGTAATCAAAGGCGTATTATTAATATAACATGTACCTCTGATCAATCTGTCCTCACTGGAAGTCTGAGTCCCTGCGAAAGCGAACAATTTCCCTCCAGTCGAAGCTTGGTTTGGTTTCTGACAACGAGTACTAATATGGCCCTGTTCCCCACAATTGTAACAAGTAACCACATTAGCTCTACAGTCAGCAATCAGATGTCCTGTCTGTCCACACTTGAAGCACTTCTTCACATCACTCGTGCACTCACTGACACGATGTCCCAACTCACCACACCTATAGCACTTAAGAGGAGCAGAAGCACCTCCCCCACTTGGCTTCTTGCCACCAGCATGTTTCTGTTTACCTTTATCAGCTGGTTTTGCATAAGGCTTTCCACGATTCACCGGCTGTTTTCCTCTTCTCTCAGCTAGCCCCTTATAATGAGCCAATCGAACCTTGCTATCCTCTTCAAATATCCTACAACAATCCACTAGATCAAGAAATCTTCTGATCCGCTGATACCCAATTGCCTATTTGATCTCAGGCCTTAAACCATTCTCAAACTTGACACACTTCGAGAACTCAGCAGTTGCCACACTGTAGTGAGGATAAAACTTAGCCAAATCTGAGAATTTAGCAGCATACTCTGTAACCGTCATATTACCCTGCTTCAGCTCCAAAAATTCAATCTCCTTCTTTCCTCAGACATCCTCAGGAAAATACTTCCTTAAGAACTCTCTACTAAACACATCCCAAGTAATAGCCTCACCGGCTGCTCCCAACACTTGACGAGTACCAACCCACCAATCATCAGCCTCCTCAGCTAACATATAAGTACCCAAAAGCACCTTCTATGCTTCAGGACATTCCATAACCCGAAAGATTCTCTCAATCTCCTTGAGCCAAGCCTGTGCTCCATCTGGATCATATCTTCATTTGAAAGTAGGCGGTTTGTTCTTCCAAAACTCGTCATTCTCGTTAGCATGCGGTTGTTGTTCTGTACCGCTTGAGCCATAGCTTGCAGAGGAGCCGCAAGAGCAACATCGTTCCTTCCAGCCATTCTAAATCTGTCACACACCAACAACAGAACACAATGGTTAAGGAACCGACACCGACACTAAGAAACTAACACACGACAACGACTCGACAACTTGGTCGGACGGACCGACCTACTCTGATACCACTTGTAACACCCCAAACCCCCGCGACAATTTAAACATAATTTATCAGAGTAAAAATAAAATACACGGATTTAGGATGCTACATCAACTACTCAACTTAGCATGCACACAATAATAACACCGTGATATTATAATTAAACATGGCATTTCAACATTCATGCACAGCGGAAAATCAACGCAAATGGAAACATGTTTAGTCACACATAATCTCCTTAATTGAAACAATAATAACATATAACAGAATTTAAATGACTCAAGAGTTCCGACACCCCCGGTGTTACAAAACAGAGCAGACGTGACTCGATAACCCACACCAGAAGACCTCGTCTTCACTACTCCACCTGCAAACTACTCCTGCTTATCTGCACGTTACCCACGTAGAGGTAACATTCAAACAGAAGGGGTGAGATTCTCAAATCAATATAAAGAATGCATAGCATAAGTATGAAAGCATAAAAACATACAGAATTCACCCTATCAACACACATCAACACAACTGTATTTATCACACCAGAGATTATCAACACACAATAACGTAATTCAATGAGACCACGACACGACTCAATGAATGTGGTACCAATTGACCCCTGTTTCATGGTCACAATCCCCGTCGGGACGTCATATTAGTCGGTCACACCCCACATGGGCACACGACATCCGTAATCGCTCACACCCCACATGGGCACATGATTACCACTGCAACAATTCTATTTAAGAATCTGGATAAGACGCTCACACCCCACATGGGCACACATCTATCCCACACTTATGCAACATGTCATGCATGCAAACAACAACACACAACAACAACATAGCACGATGAATACAATGTGCATATGACAACCAACACATCAATACATCATAATACAATGATACAACAACAGTTTATACCTGCCACAACAGCAATATACTATGCTACAACAACAATATACAACGATATCAGGCATACACATCAACGACTCTATCATCTCCCCTTACTACACCACTACAGCATACACATAATCCAATCAATGCGCCGAAGGGTTAGAATCCTAGTTCGAAATTAGTTTTAAAGAAAAGTAGGTGAAACCAGCTTCCCAACGCTTCAGACGGCGACTCAAACGGACTTACGGACTAATAGTTATGCAATTTCATGCAGCAGAATTTCGTTACTGCCACTCTTAGCCTGCGAATCCTCGTTCGCCAAAGGTTCGCTTAGCAAACTGGCCAGCAAACACCTCACCAGAGGTTCGCTTAGCGAGCTTGCCAGCGAAGGCCTCCCTTCCATACAAAAACCAGAGTCCACTTTCTGCCCTCCCTTGCTACCCCCTTCGCTCCAGCGAATCGGGGCTTCGCTAGAAGATTCGCTTAGCGAATCTGGGGCGAACCTTCGCCTATCGAATCATTCATTTGCTTAGTGAACATTGCAAACCTGCACTTCTGCAATAGTGACGATCGCACCACTCCAGACCCCATCCCTCTCGAATTTTGTCCCCAAACAACCTAATCATGCACATACAACCACAAATTTTCATATACACAATTAGAAACACAAAATCATGACTCAATCTATCAATTTTCATGTTATTCCTCTAATCAGACCCTCTGACCCAACGATCTCAATTCCCAAATTTCCACAACATAGAATAGGGACGATCCTATTATCTTACTACCCTCATACAAACAATATGCAATCCCTAAGAGATTAGATAGTCCCACCCTTACCTCAGAAATTCTTCTTCAACAATTGCTCCTTCTCTAACTTAGCTTCTTCTGCTCTTCTCTTTTCTTTTCCAAATACGTACTGACCAACCTTCCCTTTCTAATCCTCTTTCTTATTTATATTTCCTTATTATCCAAATATTATTATTGCCTAATGTTATTATTATTATTATTATTATTATTATTATTTAGATATTATTATTATTATTTCACCAAATTAAATAATAAAAACAATATCCTCAATAATTCAAATAATAATATTAACCAGCTACCCTTCTTTCGACACCCTGTCCTTCATAATTCTAAGGGCACTACCCCACCCTAAGGGTAACCCAAACTTGACCAAAATACACCAACACACTCTACATACAACAATATTCAATTTAATCACGAGAAATAATTAAATTAAATCAGGGTGTTACACTATTTACTACGCAAGTAGAACCTTGGACAACGCACAGATGAACTATGCGACAACAGAAAATGAACTCCTGGCTGTTGTGTTAGCCTTAGATAAATTTCGTTCCTATCTGGTAGGAGCAAAAATTATTATCTATACCGATCACGCCGCTATTAGGTACCTGTTGACTAAGAAGGATGCCAAACAAAGACTCTTGAGATGGATCTTGCTTTTGAAAGAATTTGATTTAGAGATTAAAGATAAGTAAGGTACCGAAAACGTGGTAGCAGATTATCTCTCTAGTATTGAGGATCTAAAGCCCGAAAAGGTGCCTATAAATGATGATTTTCCTTACGACAGACTAGTAGCCCAGTTGGAAAGGGAAAGCAAAACTGTAGAATGTTCCTTGTTATTTAACGATGCAGAGACAAATGAAGTAGTAGAAGCAATCTATACAAAAACCACATTGCCAAGCTATGCTGACTTTGTCAACTACCTAGCAGCCAAGGTGCTTCCACCGGATCTAACATACCAACAGAAGAAGAAATTTTTCCATGACCTTAAACAATATTATTGGGATGAACCCCTATTATTCAAGAGAGGCACCGATGGAATATTTCGTCGATGTGTCCCTGAATCGGAAGTAGAGGATGTCATATCCCAATGACATGCTGCACTATATAGAGGGCACGCCAGTTCATCAAAAACATGCGCAAAGATATTACAATCTGGCCTCTTTTGGCCAAACCTTTGGAAGGACGTTCACATTGCCGTTATGAACTGTGACCGGTGCCAACGCACTGGAAATGTTTCTAGACGCGATGAGATGCAACAAAAGGGAATTTTGGAAGTTGAAGTATTTGATGTATGGGGTATTTATTTCATGGGACCTTTTCCATCTTCTTTTGGAAACAAATACATACTCGTCGCAGTTGATTACGTATCAAAATGGATTGAGGTGATAGCTTCATCTACAAATGATGCACGAGTGGTGGTGAAACTTTTCAAGAACATAATCTTTCCCAGATTCGGTGTACCAAGAATTGTCATTAGTGATGGCGGTTCCCATTTCATTTCGAATGTTTTCGGGAAACTATTGCTTAAATACGGAGTACAACACCGAGTAGCAACGCCCTATCACCCTCAAACTAGTGGACAGGTAGAGGTGTCGAATAGGGAGATCAAGCAGATTTTAGAGAAAACCGTTGCAACCTCTAGAAAGGATTGGTCTACTATACTTCATGAAGCTCTGTAGGCTTACAGAACATCCTACAAGACCCCCATAGGAACCACACCGTACAAACTAGTTTATGGAAAGTCATGCCATCTGCCTGTGGAACTTGAGCATAAGCTTATTGGGCCATTAAGACCCTGAATATGAATTATAAGGCAGCAGGCGAGAAAAGGATTCTAGATATCCATGAACTAGAGGAACTAAGGCTTGATGCCTATGAAAATGCCAAAATATACAAAGAAAGAACCAAGAAGTGGCATGATAAAAGGATAACAAAGAAGGAGTTTAACGAAGGAGATATAGTTCTTCTCTTTAACTCTAGGCTTAAACTCTTTCCCGAAAAATTACGTTCTAGATGGCCTGGTCCTTTCGAAATTACAAAAGTCCTACCAAGTGGAGCAGTTGAAATTAGAGGAAAGTCGAATGAGACGTCTTTGTGAACGGTCAGAGACTCAAGCACTACCACTTAGTAGAAAACAAGGAATTCATCACTAGTTACAAGTTGGAAGAGCTTCCCGCTCTTCCCGATAAATGATTCCCTTTTCAATTCTAATGTCGAGCTTCCGACATTAAACAAAGCGCTCCGTGGGAGCTAAACCACGATTTATGTTGTTTTTATTTTTTGTGTGTTAGCTTTAGGATACTAGATGCATGTTTAGTATAAAGTCTTTGCAATATGCATCACTATTTGTTGCATCTCATTATTGTTGCTATCATTATCAGTATTATGATTATTATTACTATTTTTATCTTACTAACGCGTAGCTAATAGTATTATTTCCCTAATAGTGTATTATTTTTTAAATTTTTCAAGATACCCTTCTCTAAGAAACATTTGGCCAAAAACCATGCAGACATTTGAGAACCGTGTCGTTGTTTTCAAGAACGATGTCCAGAGACGTCGATTTTAGGCTTTGTCTCAAAGAGACTTTGGTCTGTCCATCTACCCTGACAACTCGGCTATGCGAACCCTTAGCATCCGAGACAATGTTGTTTTCCTTTTGAGTCAAATAGGCTGGTCTCACTTTGCTTTAGAGAAGAGATTTAGATCTTACCGTAGCCTGACCTTGGAGTTCCTAAGCTCCCTCTACTCTGATGCCACCCGTGGTTTCAGATTTGGCCGTGGATTGGCTACCTTCAGGTTATTTCGAAACAAGTACAGATTCACCCCCCATGAATTCGCTGAATTATTGGGTTTTCCTAATGAACCCGATGATATGACCAGAACCCCTACTGATTCCTTCACTAGCTATGATCTTCAACATTTCTGGGGTACCATAGCTGGAAACGGTACTGCCGAACCTGATGCCTTATTTTCTGAAAACATCCACAACCCTGGATGGAGATATTTCCATAAGGTTCTTGCTCACACCTTCTTTGGCAAAGAAGAGAACATTACATCTGTATCGAGGGATGAACTATATATCATGCTCTGCGCATCCCAAGGAAAGCCTGTCAATGCAGCCCCGTATTTGCTTGCTAATTTCAGTCGTATTTCCCGTGATTCCTTTGAACCAATCTTAATAAGTGGGCTGGTGACTATGATTGCTGATGCAATTGGGATGAGGTACCATTTGAACCGTTCCTTTGCTTTCGGTGGTTTTCGCCCGATGGACATTTGTTTTTGCTTCAATAGAGGCATTATTGCTAACCTTGGCCCAGTTGAATTTAAGTTACTTATCGATAATGCTGTAGTCCATACTTTCACCTTACCCAACCATGAAAAAACCAATGTGCACCATAAGGACAATTGGCTCTATGATTTGGAGTCATTAATGAGTTTCTGACTCCACCCGACTCTCCTCAGGCTTACCAAAACCGAGATAACGTTATGTCTGCCAAGGCCACTCAAGGTTCCAAGGTCGATCCTGATATACTACCTTTGAATGTAGCTGCCGCTATTAATGCTCCCCAGTCTGAAGTGGATTCCTTCCGAGATGAGATTTCCTCTCTCCTAGTGAACTTCATTGGACTTATGGATGTTGTACATGAAGAGTTGGACCATATGTTCCAAATTGTCTACTCTCTTAGACAACATCATGGATGATCCATTAGCTGCACCTATTTCCCTATTTTTCTTAGGATAGTTTGTTTACATGTATAGTGTTTCCCTTTCTTGTATCGTTTATACTGTTAATTTCCATTCCACTGTGTACCGTCGGGATGCCGACGTGTAAATGTAATGCACTACTGTTCCGTTTAATGCAAGTTTCCTCTCCTTTAAGCGTTTTTAATGTTTAGCTTATTGTGTTTTGTCAATAAAATAAGAAAAACCCAAAAATATGTCACAACACTGCATTCTGTAGGAGTGAGGACACAAAATTCGTGTCTGAAGCAAATGGCGCTCGCCATTATGCATAAGGCATTCGCCATTCCTTTAAACAGACAGAACGCGTGTTTTGCTTCTAAGACACGATTCATTTAAAACATTCTTGCATGTTCCCTAGACCCCCTAAGCACCTAGTAAACCTCTCATTATCCTACATTAAATTCCAACCATCCATATTCATCCATTTAATCCTTATTTAATCTCACTAATCCACACATTTCCAATCATCTCTCTCAAAACCCACTTTCCATTCTCTACCCATTTCAGAAAAATATTCACAAACATCATCCTCCTAAGAAACAACTATGGAAGCTAACCAAGAGATAAATTACATGGGCATTGAGTTCCCCGAAGGAACAATTGGAGCCACCATGCGTTCGAACTTTCTCTGAGTATCCAAAAGGCCAGTCCATGCCACAAGATATCCAGAGCCGGAAACTCTTCGCACCTTAGGTCTTTATGATAGCATCTCGTGGATGCTCAGGAACTTAGGTATGACTCGTTTCTGCTCCATGTTTTATCCCTCTTCCGTTAGATTTACTTATGAATTTCTTAGTTCAGTCCGCTATGTCCATGATATTAACCGCACCACCGGAACCATTTACTTCAGAATGTTTAACGTAGATTATTCGCTAACTCATGAGCAGATAACTGAATATTATGGTTTTCCTACCGGTGAGGGTCTTGCGACTCAAGCACCCTTGGACAGTGACTGGGAGGAAGGAGCCTTCCAATTTTGGCATCAAATAACCAACACAAGAATCACCAAATGGGAGGGTTTGAAAGTCACGACCATCCATAACCCTGCTATTCGTTACTTTCACCACACCCTCGCCCCCACCATTTTCGGACGAGAAAACCTAGGGAACGTGAATTCTAAAGATCTGTTCTTTATTCACTGTGCACTTTTCCAAACCCGTGTGAATCCTACACCGTTCCTCCTAGCCCATTTTATTAGTGTAGCGAACAGAGCGGTTCCATCTGCATAGGCGGTATCATTACTGCCATAGCTATCTCTTTAGATTTAGAGGCCAACTTGGAAAATGAAGAGAGCATACCTTGTCTCTATGATGACATTGACTTTTTCCGTAATGCGCGGGTTGTCAAGAGTGTGCATCGTAACAAGTATCACTTTATGGTCCGGTCACATGAGTTCCGAGGTTTTTCTCTGCCAAATGCTGAGCGCATAAATGTGCATCAAAGCGCCAATTGCCTATTTGATTTAGGAGCTCGTGATGTAGAGGCAGAGAGCGACGAGAGGCACTATCGTGATGTCATGAGGCAGCATTTTGAGCAGTTCCGTACTCATAGCCATACCACTGACATACCTGGGTCTAGCACCCAAGCACACACGACACCTTTTTCTGATTTTGCAGGTATTCGTTCGTCATTGGATGAAGTTCTGTCAGAGCTTAGACAGCAGAGAGAGAGAGAGAGATGCCACGCGTGATGTGCAGATGCATGAGTTCGAGAGGAGGCAGTACGAGTTTATGGCCAGGGCTGTAACACCCCTAATCTACACCCCCAAATAACTAAAGCGGTAAAAGAAAATTCAAAATTTCATCAGAGTATATTTAAATTATCATGGCATAGACGGGGGAAATCACATTATATTGAAACAAATCACACAACACCTGCCCATAAAGATATGCAACAGTGGGGTAGCAATCAACAGAGGAACTCAGTTCCTTACACCCACATTTCAGATTTTAGAATAAAAGCGGAAAATCTAAAACTGAATATCATATATATATACGGTTCTCACCACAACTCATACCAGTATTCAAACACAAGGCAACACAATGTATAATTCATATTTCCATCACCGAGGTATACCAATCATACACCGTACAAGTATCACCAACACATACCCATATATTAATTTATCATTTTATCCGCAATTCCACACATAACCAAACCATTAATGATTTATGCAAATGCAAGAGACCGACACAACGACTCTATGCATATGCACATGTGGTACTGACTTCCAATGTTTCTCATCACTAGTTCACTCAGGAACTCTACTGGAATCACCGCTCGTTACTTAATGTAACTCCCCGTCGGGCATACGATGTTCCCCGTCGCTCACACCTCTTGGTATAAGGCACACGACGTTTATGGATCGCTCACACCTCTTTGTATAAGGCACATGACCCGATCGCTCACACCTCTTTGTATAAGGCACACGATCGTCTATAATCATGGCTCACACCCCACACGGGCAAACGACATTATAGCGGATTCCCTCTGGAATCAATCTGTCACTCAGGACGTCACAACAATGCATACCATGAAACCCCGCATACCATGACTCATGACATTCAAATGCACACATATATGCAACCATCTCACTTAACATAAATCATGCTTTGCAAATTAAGCCCAAAACAATGCATTTATATCTCACAACAGCACGCAAATCATACCATAACCATATCAACAGCACATTGCATGATACACACCAATTACACACAATTATAACGACAAAAGTCGACAAAACTACACTATTCCAAATTCCCGACATAATTTAATCGGCTAACAAATTCCAAATCATCATAATAAGAAAGTACAGCTCAATAGCCTTCCAACGATACCAAGAATGTAAAAATCGGATAAACGGAATATAAGTTACGAAAGAAAAACGAAAATGATATTTTGAAAAGTCCCATTTTACAATTGTCCTGAACATACGCGTATTGCCCTGAGCCATACGCGTATGGGCAGAGACTCATTTTTCCCAAAATTCACGTGTAAAAGTCCATACGCGTAATGCCCAACACCGTACGCATATGCCCTAAAATGTTACGCGTACCATACGCAAATGGGCAGATGGCCGAGAAAATTAAAGATCCATACGCGTATTGGCCCATGTCTCGCCCATGTTACGCGTAATGCCAAAGTCCATACGCGTATGAACATGACCCATACGCGTATGACCTGGAAAAACCAGAAAAAAAATCTACAGAAAATTGTGTTACGGGTTTCAACCCAAAATCCTCCAAATCATCATCCAATACTAAAAAAAACACCAATACCATGTCTAACAACATGTATCTATCATGTACCATCAATAATGAACACTAAAAACATGATTTCCAACACATTTAATCGGTTTCTAATCAATTTACATAATATGGGTTTTTACTAAATTTTTTCCATTCAATCCAATAACAACCACAAACACACCTACATAATCATACACAAGTATACAATAATTGAGTTTCGCACCTTTACCCGATTTAATCCATTCTAGAAGTTGTTTTCTTGATTTTCCAAGATTTTTCTCACTTTTTCTTCTCTTCTTCTCTTTTCTTCCCTTTTTCCTTCTTCTCTTTTTCTTTCTCTCTATTTTTCTCTCTTTCTATTTTCTATCCCTTCTACTTAATGAAAAATATCATGAAATGACCAAAATACCCCCACACTCAAATATCTCGCAAACGTTCCCAAAACCCGATAAAATATATTCACGATGAAAAATAACCTATTTTCACATAAAAGTCGAAAATAAAATAAAATAATAATAAAATAATCACACGACTCGATTAAATAAAAACTGACAAAACTGGGGCGTTACAACTCTCCCCCACTTAGAAATTTTCGTCCTCGAAAATATACCTGAGACGAACAACTCTGGATACGACTCCCGCATCCGTCTCTCCAACTCCCAAGTCGAATTGCCCTCAGCAGCGCCTCCCCTCGCCACTTTCACAAGTGCAATATCCTTGCCTCTCAACCGTTTCACCTCTCGATCCAAAATCCTAACTGGTAATGCCTCAACCGTAAGGTTCTCCCTTACCTTCACCTCATCCATCGGAATCACATGCGATGGATCCGGAACATACTTCCGAAGCTGTGAAACATGGAACACATCGTGCAAATTCGACAGATTCGGCGGTAACGCCACCCTATAAGCCACAACACCCACTCTCGCGGATATCTGGTATGGACCAATAAACCGAGAAGTAAGTTTCTTCGATTTCAATGCACGACCCACATCCGTTACCGGTGTAACTCTCAAAAATAGATGATCACCCTCTTGAAACTCAAGATCTTTCCGCCTCCGGTCATGATAACTCTTTTGTCTACTCTGAGAAGCCTTCATTTTCTCACGAATAAGCTTCACTTTTTCCGTCGTCTGTTGCACCAACTCTGGTCCAACCACCGAACTCTCACCAGATTCGTGCCAACACAACGGTGTTCGACACCTTCGTCCATACAGTGCTTCAAACGGTGCCATTCCAATACTAGAATGAAAACTGTTATTATACGTTAATTCAATCAATGCAAGATAACTATCCCATGCACCACCTTGCTCAAGAACACAAGCTCGTAACAAATCTTCCAACGACTAAATCGTTCTCTCCGTCTGACCATCCGTCTGCAGATGATAAGCCGAACTCAATCTCAATTTAGAACCCAACGCCTTCTGTAAACTTTCCCAAAATCTCGAGGTAAATCTAGGATCTCGATCCGAAACAATACTCAACGGAACTCCATGCAACTTCACAATCACACTGATGTAAATCTCCACCAACCTCTCCAAAGTAAAACTGATGTCAAACGGAATGAAATGAGCCGATTTAGTCAGCCTATCAACAACCACCCAAATAGCATTATGCCCTCGGTGTGTATTTGGCAACCCTGTCACAAAATCCATGGAAATGATATCCCACTTCCACTCAGGAATATCCAACGGTTGCAACAAACCACTAGGCCTCAGATGTTCCACCTTCGATTTCTGACAAGTCAAACATGCATAAACAAACTGAGCCACATCTCTTTTCAATCCAGACCACCAGAAAATATTTTTCAAATCTTGGTACATCTTATTCGCTCCCGGATGTATACTCAAATTACTCCGGTGTCCTTCCTCCAAAATCATCTTTTTCAACTCCGCATCATCAGGAATACAAATCCGACCTCGGAACCTCAAAACACCATTAATATCCACTTTAAAATCACTATTCGCATATTTTTCTCCAACCAACATCAAATCCACAAATTTCACATCCAGCTTTTGTTTCTCACTAACAGACATCAGAAAATCATTAGTAATCGTTAGCATTCCAAGCCTCACGCTATCTGACGTCACTTCACAAACCAAACTCAAATCTCGAAACGATTCCAAAAGTTCCCACTCCTTAACCATTAAAGCGGGCATATGAACGATTTCCGACTCAACGCATCGGCTACCACATTAGCTTTACCAGGATGGTAATTCAAGCCAAAGTCGTAGTCCTTCAGAAATTCCAACCATCTACGTTGCCTCATATTTAGCTCTTTCTGATCAAACAAATATTTCAAACTTTTATGATCACTAAAGAGTTCAAACCTTGCACCGTAGAGATAATGCCTCCAAATCTTCAACACAAAAACCACAGCCGCTAATTCAAGATCATGAGTAGGATAATTTTTCTCATGCACTCTCAACTATCTTGAAGCATAAGCAACGACCTTACCTTCCTGCATCAGAACACCACCTAGACCAATCAAAGACGCATCATAATAAACCACAAATGGTTCATTAGGACTCGGCAAAATCAAAATCGGAGCTGTCGTCAATCTTCTCTTCAGCTCATTAAAACTTTCCTCACACCAAATATCCTAAATGAACGCTTGCCCCTTACAAGTCAACTGGGTCAAAGGAAGTGCTAGCTTAGAAAAACCTTCGATAAACCTTCGATAATATCCAGCCAAACCCAAAAAGCTTCGAATTTCAGTAACAGATTTTGGAGCCTCCCATTGTAGAACTGCTTCTACTTTAGATGGATCCACAGAAATACCATTACCTGAAATCACGTGTCCAAGAAAACTCACTTCCGACAACCAGAATTCACACTTAGACAATTTGGAAAAAAACTTCCTTTCCTTCAAAACCTGCAAAACAATACGCAAATGCTCCGCGTGCTCCTCCCGAGACTTAGAATAAATCAAAATGTCATCAATAAATACAACAACAAATTGATCCAAATTCTCGTGGAAAATACGATTCATGTACTCCATAAACACGCCTGGCGCATTAGAAACCCCGAACGACATCACAGCATATTCATAATGACTGTAACGTGTCCTAAAAGCCGTCTTTTGAATATCTTCCTCTTTCACCCTAATCTGATGATACCCTGACCTCAAGTCAATCTTACTAAACACACACGCACCAACCAACTGATCCATCAGATCATCAATCCTTGGAAGAGGATACTTATTCTTAATCGTCACCTTATTCAACTGGCGATAATCAATACACAACCGCATACTTCTATCTTTCTTTTTCACCAATAAAACTGGAGCACCCCAAGGAGAAACGCTTGGTCTTACAAACCTCTTTTCCAACAACTCATTCAACTGTTTCTTTAACTCAACCAACTCAGATGCCGACATATGATAAGGTGCGATAGAAACAGGTCTAGTACCAGGAACTAGATCTATAGAAAACTCCACCTCTCTCTCTGGCGGCAAGTCTAAAATATCCTCAGGAAACACTTCCAGAAATTCACACACAACAGGAAACACATCTAGTGAAACTTGACTATCCACAGTCAAAGATGCAAACAACCCAAACAACTGAGCTTCATCCGCCAAAAGTCTCTTCAACTCTTTGGTAG
Organism: Lathyrus tuberosus; assembly: GCA_022829125.1. Taxonomy (NCBI): domain Eukaryota; kingdom Viridiplantae; phylum Streptophyta; class Magnoliopsida; order Fabales; family Fabaceae; genus Lathyrus; species Lathyrus tuberosus. The sequence continues at coordinate 896,389 of JALAZF010000231.1, read as the reverse complement.
ATAAGAAACTCGAGTCTTCGTCTTCCTCAAGAGAAGGAAACCTTACCAACTTATGATAACAATCAATATGAACCCGATTGAATTGCAACCAATTCATTCCTAGAACCACATCTAAACCCTCCAACGGCAAACACACCAAATCCATCTCAAAGTCTTTACCATAAATGGTCAAAGGACAACTTAGACAAACCAAAGAAGTAGTTACTGACCCCGTTGCTGAAATATCAATAACCATTTCACCACCCATCGAAGACAACATAAGATTCAAACGCTTCGCGCACTCAGACGAAATAAACGAATGAGTCGCTCCAGTATCAATAATAGCAACTAAAGGAGTACTATTAATAAAACAAGTACCTCTGATCAGACGATCTGCACTTGAAGTCTGAGTTCCCGCCAAGGCAAACACTTTCCCACCAGCTGGAGCTTGCTTCGGTTTCGGACACTTTGTACTAACATGTCCAAGCTCACCACAATTAAAGCACTTCACCACGTTCCTCTTACAATCAGCTGCAATGTTTCATACACCTCCACAGTTAGAACACTTCCTAAAATCTTTCTTACATTCGAACTGACGATGTCCCACTTCACCATACCTATAACATCTCAAAGGACCAGACATTCCTCCTCCACTTGACCTTTTCTCAAAATTACCCCTTTGTTTACCCTTATCAGCTGGTGTTACATAAGGACCACCACGGAACTGTTGCTTCCCTTTCCTCTCGCTCACACTCTTATAGTGAGTAGAACGAGCCTTACTATCTTCCTCATAAATCCTACAACAATCCACCAAATCAGAAAACCTCCGAATCCTTTGATAACCAATTGCCTGCTTTATCTCAGGACGCAATCCATTTTCATACTTTACACACTTAGAAAACTCCGCAGTCGCTTCAGCATAATGAGGATAAAACTGCACAAGTTCCACAAACTTAGTAGTATAATCAACAACATACATATTACCTTGTTTCAGTTCCAAGAACTCAATTTCCTTCTTTCCTCTTACATCTTCAGGAAAATACCTCCTTAGAAACTCAATGCTAAACACAGCCCAAGTGATCTCCTCATCTGCATCTTCCAACACACGACGAGTACTAACCCACCAATCATCAGCTTCTTCCAGTAACATGTGAGTACCCAGTCTCACCTTCTGATCCTCAGCACAATCTATAACCCAGAAAATCCTTTCAATCTCTTTAAGCCAAATCTGTGCACCATCCGGATCATATCTTCCTTTGAAGACAGGCGGTTTATTCTTCCTGAACTCATCATTACCTGCAGCATTAGGTGCACCCTGCACAGCTCGAGCCATAGCTTGCATAGCAGTAGCCAAAGCAGCGTCATTCCTACCAGCCATATTCTGTTCATTTCCAATAACAACAACTATGGTTAAACAAATAGCTCGTCCAAACACCAAGACCGACAAGGACTGACACAACTGACACGGACTGGCACAAACTGACACGAACTGGCTCTGATACCACTTAATGTAACACCCCTAATCTACACCCCCAAATAACTAAAGCGGTAAAAGAAAATTCAAAATTTCATCAGAGTATATTTAAATTATCATGGCATAGACGGGGGAAATCACATTATATTAAAACAAATCACACAACACCTGCCCATAAAGATATGCAATAGTGGGGTAGCAATCAACAGAGGAACTCAGTTCTTTACACCCACATTTCAGATTTTAGAATAAAAGCGGAAAATCTAAAACTGAATATCATATATATATACGGTTCTCACCACAACTCATACCAGTATTCAAACACAAGGCAACACAATGTATAATTCATATTTCCATCACCAAGGTATACCAATCATACACCGTACAAGTATCACCAACACATACCCATATATCAATTTATCATTTTATCTGCAATTCCACACATAACCAAACCATTAATGATTTATGTAAATGCAAGAGACTGACACAACGACTCTATGCATATGCACATGCGGTACCGACTTCCTATGTTTCTCATCACTAGTTCACTCAGGAACTCTGCTGGAATCACCGCTCGTTACTTAATGTAACTCCCCGTCGGGCATACAATGTTCCCCGTCGCTCACACCTCTTGGTATAAGGCACGCGACGTTTATGGATCGCTCACACCTCTTTGTATAAGGCACATGACCCGATCGCTCATACCTCTTTGTATAAGGCACACGATCGTCTATAATCATCGCTCACACCCCACACGGGCACACGACGTTATAGCGGATTCCCTCTGGAATCAATCCGTCACTCAGGACGTCACAACAATGCATACCATGATGCTCCCCATACCATGACTCATGACATTCAAATGCACACATATATGCAACCATCTCACTTAACATAAATCATGCTTTGCAAATTAAGCCTAAAACAATGCATTTATATCTCATAACAGCATGCAAATTATACCATAACCATATCAACAACACATTGCATGATACACACCAATTACACACAATTATAGCGACAAAAGTCGACAAAATGACACTATTCCAAATTCCCGACATAATTTAATCGGCTAACAAATTCCAAATCATCATAATAAGAAAGTACAGCTCAATAGCTTTCCAACGATACCAAGAATGTAAAAATCGGATAAACGGAATATATGTTACGAAAGAAAAACGAAAACGATATTTTGAAAAGTCCCATTTTACAATTGTCCTGAACATACGCATATTGCCCTGAGCCATACGCGTATGGGCAGAGACTCATTTTCCCCAAAATTCACGTGTAAAAGTCCATACGCGTAATGCCCAACACCGTACGCATATGCCCTAAAATGTTATGCGTACCATACGCAAATGGGCAGATGGCCGAGAAAATTGAAGATCCATACGCGTATTGGCCCATGTCTCGCCCATGTTACGCGTAATGCCAAAGTCCATATATGACCTGGAAAAACCAGAAAAAAAATCTGCAGAAAATTGTGTTACGGGTTTCAAACCAAAATCCTCCAAATCATCATCCAATACTCAGAAAAACACCAATACCATGTCTAACAACATGTATCTATCATGTACCATCAATAATGAACACTAAAAACATGATTTCCAACACATTTAATCGGTTTCTAATCAATTTACATAATATGGGTTTTTACTAAATTTTTTCCATTCAATCCAATAACAACCACAAACACACCTACATAATCATACACAAGTATACAATAATTGAGTTTCGCACCCTTACCCGATTTAATCGATTCTAGAAGTTGTTTTCTTGATTTTCCAAGATTTTTCTCACTTTTTCTTCTCTTCTTCTCTTTTCTTCCTTTTTTCCTTCTTCTCTTTTTCTTTCTCTCTATTTTTCTCTCTTTCTATTTTCTATCCCTTCTACTTAATGAAAAATATCATGAAATGACCAAAATACCCCCACACTCAAATATCTCGCAAACGTTCCCAAAACTCGATAAAATATATTTACGATGAAAAATAACCTATTTTCACATAAAAGTCGAAAATAAAATAAAATAATAATAAAATAATCACACGACTCGATTAAATAAAAACTGACAAAACTGGGGCGTTACAAGGGCCGAGTCGGATTTGAGAGATGTTGTCTCAAAGATGGCGGGACTGCGTAGGGAGGTAAACCGAATTGCAGATTGTGTCCAACATGTCCCACAGGACAACCCAACCATCAGGCAGGACAGACACCCTCGTGGAGGGCGTGTTCGCTATCATTGATGTATCCAGGTTTTATCGTTCCTTCTTTCACCTTAGGCTAAGACATTGAGGACAATGTCTAGTTTAAGTGTGGGGGAGGAACCGTTTATTACTTTTATTTATTTCTTGCTTTCTAGTTTAGTTTGTTTTTCATTATCGAGTCATATGCAGGTTTGAGTCGTTTTTACTTTACGTTTTTCCTGTGTCTAATAACTCCCGTATTTGACCCCAATTTCAAAATTTTTTGTTTAGACTCAAAGTCATGACACGTATAGTATAGGTTATTTCATTCTTTGATTTAGGCTAGGTAGGAGGACTTGGGAAAGTTTTGAAAATATCGGTACCGTTCCTACACCTTAGATTCCCTAAATATGTGATATTGATTTAAATAGACATTATGCCATGACCTTATGCCTAGTTTCTTAGAAGTAACCTCTTTATTAGTTTATACTAGCAGTCATCACCATCCGTGTGTACGAACTAAGTAACGAACTGATGCAAATATGTGTGATCTCAAAAGTTGATTTACGTGATTTTTATAGGAAAAAAAATGAATGAAAGACATGTTCCCGCTAAGTTAGGTGGTCCTCACCCGACCATTTAGCCTAAAGGTTCGGACTCTTGAAATTCGTAACCAAAAGAAAGCATAATGTGCGAAAAAGAAAAAAAATTGTGTTGAATAAGAGATCATAAACACTAACAGGTTTGCTTACCATGTAAGTACACAGGATAACGGGCTTAATGTGATTGCGCTCGAATGAAAAAGAGGTGAAATAAGATGAAGGATATAGGTCTAGTTATAATGTCATGATTTAAATTGGTATTGCATAGGAAGGGAGTATTCGTCCGCTTTTGTGGAGTCGTGTCATTACGTTATCCTTGTTTTCACTATCCAGTACCTATCCGTTTCACTTTAGCCTAGCAACCTTGTGCTTAGATTGTTTTTGTTGTGCCTAAGAGTCAAAACATCATGCTTACTGTTTGATTACATTGGGAGTTTGCTTGAGGACAAGCAAAAGTCTTAGTGTGGGGGAGTTTGATGACTCGATTTCGTATCGTTTATTTTGATTCAATTCGTGCATGTCTTATTGTATTTTTATCGAGTCATTATCGTTTTATGCATTATTTACTTATGTTTTCTTTCATTTTCCATTTACAGGTCCTATATCAGCTCCATAGAAGGAAAGATCAAGAACTGAGCTAAAAGAGAAGAAAAGTGAAGGAATTTCAAGTTTCTGCCTCATCCAGATGAATGGCGCTCGCCATCTTGCCAGTTCAAAAGGAATGGCGCTCGCCATAGCAGAAAAGGAGGGAAATTCAAAGTTCAACTGAATGGCGACCGCCATTAGGCCTACTGCGACCGCCATTGGTTCGCGAGAGCAGTTTCCAGACAGCAGTTTGGCAGTTTTGCAAGTTCACTTCAAATTTCGAAGTTATGTTCTTGGAGCCAACCTTTTCCTATAAATAGACCATCAGAGGTTTGCATTTGAGAGATCCAAGAACCCTGCGGAAGCGCTGCTAAAATTTCTAGCCTACCTACTTACATTACCTTCCAAAGTATTGATCACTCACACTGAGGGATTGATACCTCTGCTGTACTTTTCTTCTCTATGTTGCTGATGTACACTTGGATCAATTGCTATTAATAGAAGATTTGTTTTTTGTTTAATTACTTTGCATTTCAGGTTATTTACATTTTGTCTATCTTACTGTATTATTTAATCTGACTTTGCAATATAACTTGTTTCACCATTAAATTGTAAATCTGAACTTAATCGAAAACTAATCGTTATGTATGTCTTAAAATTCATAAATGTTAACGCCTTAGTATTAAGTTTAAATATGTCTGAGTAAATTTGCATGAGTTCGTATATTGAGGACTGTCGCTCCGACGGGACTCTATAGAGCCATCTGTGTTTAACTTAATGCTTTCAAAATTCTGGTTTTGGTGTCTAATCTGAATTTAGGCAGCCTTGTCGTGAGAGCGAGAGGCCGTTTAACAGTGTTTCGTCACAAGAGTGAGAAACACACCAAGGTGTGTCCAATAGAGCGAGAGTTTGAGGTAATCGCCGGATAGTAGGCATCGGACATTGAGCCTAAATGCAGCGAGAGCGCTTTAGGGCCTCATTTAGGTTATGTTAGTTTTCAAAGCGCACCTTTTAATTACCGAGCGAGCGAGAGCAAAATCTTAGGGTCATTAGGCGTGGCTTGTTTAATACCGCGAGAGCGTGAGATCGAGCCTTTAAACTGGTATATCCTTCAGATCCATTTCGAGACCTTTGTTAACACCCGGATTTTACGGAGTCCCCAAGGAGCACGGAAATCATTCTTCGGTCTCGTCTTTATTGTTGTTTTTCAAATCCCGTTAAAAACCAAGTTTTCTTTTACCTCCAAATCTAGCCTTAGCTTTACACCGCAATAATTGATCACTCTAGGTTGAATATTAGTCCCTGTGGGTTCGACAATCTTTTAAAACTACACGATAAGCTATATACTTGCAGCGGTAATCCGACCAATACGCAAAGTCGCGATCATCTAGGAAGATCAACTACTGAAAAAGGCATGTGGATGTTAATAGAAGTTGGTGCGGGATCTTGGTACCACTACAACTTCCAAGCATTTAAGAAGTATTCTTACATTTCCAAGAACTACATGGGAAAAATCCCATCACTAGAACACAATGGAAATGGCATCAGCGGAATAAGAAAGCTACCTTCAAAGCAGGAATTATGAGTAAAAGTAGCAATGTCCAAGTGATGACTTCTCGGCAAGTGTGTTAATAATGTTGCAGTAATAAAAATATCGAACCCGCAAGGACTGTGTTCAACCAAGATAATGATTTGTGCAATTTAAAGTAAAAATAGTAAAAAAAAGGGGGGTTTTTTCAAGTTTCAGTGCAAAAGGTAAATAAACGAGAAAACAATGTCACAAAAATGGCCAGGTTGTGTTTTAGAATCCCCTTATACTCTCTTGTTAATGTAGGTTGCCTTGTATAAATGGTCTTATCCTTATAATCTAACGGTGAGTTAACAAAACCGTTATAGCCAGTCCCTCATGAAATGATCCACTAACAACTACTCAGAGCTTTCTACCCCTAGTCCGCCAGCGTAAGCAGTGTTAAGCGATTTACAGACCGTTAATTCCCTATGCCATTACTCGGGGTCTCCTATCCCTATTCAACCAACATAAGTAGAATAGTTGCCATAGGTCCAACATACAGGCTACGGGTTAAGAATCCGTATATGTCTAACATAACACAGTGTCTCAAATGAAAAGTATTAAGCATCAACAACAACTGAATAAAATTATAATTCAATGGATTCATACAAAGTCAAACCAACATATAATTCCAACAAGTTTGAATAAGATTCATCATCACACAACCTAACATAAGAGAATTTAGCTACACATTATTCAGATAAAAATACCATAATTGATTGATAAAAATAACATGAGAAGTCCCTTGAAGAGATGGCCTCCAATGGCTTCAAATGCTCTAAAAATCTCCTTTTGTTCTCCCAAATTTGTGTTCTTCTCTCCATAATTCATAACCCTTATCACAAAGTAGAAAACCCCCTTTTAAAGTTGTCACAAAAGCCCAGAAAAAGCAATCATCGCATGCATTATAAAAGCATCATGTGTGATGCATCGTTTTTGCCTCTATCACACGCGCGATGGCGTATGTGATTATTCCAGTACCCTTTATTCATCACACCTTTTTGTTAGTACTAGAGATTTGTGACCCTTCTTACAATGTCATTCTTTTTCTTTTTTCATTTATTCCTTTTTTTTTTGAAAAATTGCATTTTTCCACTTCCTTTACTCAACAAATTTTTAAACTTTGGATCAAATTCTCTAGTACCCCAACCCCAAACTTAAAACGTTTCTCACTTCCAAGAGCAACCCCAAACTTAATCTTTTCCATACACTTTAAGAACTATACTTCTACCTTACTCTAAAGAGAGGATGGAAAGAAAAGATCTTTCAAGTAATATGGATAAGAATCTAAGGCTACGTCACCAAAAGAAAGGCTTAAGCTCAAAGTGTTTAGCAAAGGATAATCCTACAATTAAAGGGTGGTTTACAAAGGCTCAGGGTTATATAGAAAAAATTGCCTTAGTGTGTATTGATCAAACTTGATAACTTAATCGGAAATAAATCAAACCAACAAAAAGAATAATGCATGGATACACTCCAAGAAAGAAAAAGTGGATAATGGAAATATTTAGGCTCAAACCTTACCATATGAGGTGTGTCGCGGTGAGAATCAGATACCAAAGCTATCAGATCAGCTTGGCTTGAAAAATAAAGATATCACCACCGAACTTTTATTTTATCCAAGGGAAGGGAGAAAAGATCGAACAAAAACCCTAAGTAAAAAATGCAAAGCAAAAAGCAAGGCCTAAAGCTAAGCAAAGAGAGATCAAAGGTACGGGGGTTGGTTATACTAAGGGAAGGTATTAGAACCCTAAGTATCTATAGTACTCTATAGGAACCTCTTGTTGAATTGTGTTATATGTAAGTTGTTTACTATTTGAGATTGATTAGGGAGATGAGAAGATGAATGTTTTTATTGTTTTTGTGTTTGGAAAGACACAAAGTCTTGTGCCTACGTACCAATAAAGGATCAACACCTCGTAGTTCGGGGTAAAAATTGAAAAGGGTTTGCTATGGTGGATTTTATTGAAGAGACAAGTTGTCATCTTAAGGAGAATACTTAACTGATCCACCACACACATGTGGAAGAGGGATCTTTGCTTCACATTGAGAGAAGGGCTCCAACTTGGATGTATAATCAACAAGTATGCCATATACCTATCTCAAGTGGAAAAGAATCAACATTTTTCTCAACAAGTCACGGGGTAGGAGATTTATATCTCAACTAAGGATAACTAATGTCTAATCTACTTTGAAAAGGTTTTAAATTGAAAAACCAAAGTGGCAAAAGATTTGAATTGAATTTATGTTTTTTAGTCTTTGTGAAAGAGTTTTGGATATGCTTAAGGTATTTTGAAGCAATTGTTAAGAAAAAGTTTGAAAAGATCAATGACCTAAGTCAAGGTTTTTATTGAAAGTGGTTTTGAGTTGTGAAAGGGGGAAACCCTAATTGAAGGTGTATAAGTTGAAGGTAATCCTAAGGGAGACTTTCTAAGGGATAGCAAGTTCTAGGATTACATGAGAGATATATGTACAAGAAGATGTAAAGATGCAAACTCAAATGACAAAGATGTCAACAACAAGCCCCTCCCCTGGAAAGGATAGCAATGATTGATCATATAAACATGAATTGATAAACATCATGAACAAAACATTAACATGCTTTTAGACATGGTGAGCAAAGGTTTACATAACATCACAAGAAATAACTCATGAACAAACATAAGACAAGGGGCATGCTTAACATTGCAGAAGTTTATGAAGGAAATACTTGTGAACATGGTGGACATCACAAAAGTAAAAGACATATGTCAAAGCACATAAGTGTAAACAAGCATCATAATGAGCATGGTGAAAACAACACTTAGTCCTAAAAGGGAATCAACATACACACAAGTCAAAGGAAGGAAACAAGAGCATGTTAGATGCAAAAAATCAATCCTAAACCCTAGGAGATATAAGCATACGTCAACAAATAAGAGTTTATGAAAGAAATACTTGAAAACTTGTCAACAATTAATAAAGTGAGCATAATGAACAAGACATTAAGATGTGGTTGAATCAAAGATTAAATACCAAACTCAAGTGGAAGTCCTAAACATGCATCAAGAGGTTTCAAATGGTCAAGCAAGATTAAACCCTAATGTCACACCCCAAATTTTACCCTCAGATTCGTTGATGTTTATCATCTCATCATAAGTTAGCCTTCTCGCATTTTTAGTTAAACATCTCATTAATCATGCATTTTAGCCGATTTTATCATTCCATTGCCATTTAGATAATTGTCTTAGATTATGTTTTCTAATTCAGTTTTTATTTTAGTATTGGTTCATATTTTAGTTTAAGTTTCAGTTAAATTTACTTTCTATACTTGAATTTATATTTTAATCTAATTTAATTAGTCATGTTTAATTTAGTTTAATTCCAGTTTTTAAATTTGTTCATTTCGATCTGGTTTCATTTAAATATAGTTTATTTTTCATTAGTTCAAATTTAATTTAGTTTATTTGTATTTTTTAGTATATTTGTAATTTAATTTTTAATTTTAGTTTAGCTTTTATTTTAGTCTAGTTTAAATTAGATTAATTATATTTTTAATTTAGTTTATATTAGTTTTAATTTCTGACTTAATTAAATTTTAATAGTGGTTTAGCTTTTATTTTTTATTTGAGTTTAGTTTTAATTAGGTTAATTTTTCTTAATTTAGTTTAATTTAATTAGCTTTTATTTAATTATTTTTCTTGTGTTAAATTTTTTTAAGATATAGAGCCCATTCTAATTTTCAAAACAAAAAAAAATCAAATAAAATAACGCTCTCTCCAACAACTCTGCAGCATCAACCTGCGATTTCCTTTCACAAAACCATGTTAACTCCCCTGCTATCATCTGCTGCCAACAACCTGCAATGTCAGTGCCAAACTAGTGAAAATCCTGCGCAACTTGTAAAAACCCAAGCAACAACGTACATCCGCTGCTGTTGTACACACCATTGACCCTGCAGCAAGAAGCCAAACACAATAGACCTTGCTACTACCCAAAAAAACAAACAAAATTGCCTGCTATTCCAAGACATCCTGAAACCTCTGTGTATCTGCAACATTTGACCTAGCCCTGTGCTACTTGAAAGTGACTGAACCTACACATCAAAACAAAACTTGTGTTGTGAAAAGAACAACAAGAGCAGCGATTAAGTTTAAAAAAAGGAGGAGATAAAAACACTCTAAAAAAATCAAAGAGAGAGCATACCTAAAAAAATCTTTTTTGCTTTAAAACTATGAATCCAATTTCTGAACCTTCTTCTCTGTTTTCGTAAAAAATCACCTACTATGAATAACATAAGACACCATCCATTTCCTTCTTTCCCCACATCATCTTCTGTTCCGACAACAAACAATAATCAAGAACCTTCAATCACCTCTATCTACTTTCAAAAAACCATAACAACTCCTTCAAGCTTCATCACTCACAACAACCAAAAACTCACAAAACCTATTTTCAGAAAAAAAAAGCCTCCTCAAATAACAACAACCAAACGAACCATTTTTCGTTTCCCCAATCCAATACTCCATCGACACACCCACACGAAGCCACCACGGGACCAAACAGAAAGTGAAAGCAGGACTGTGTTGAGGAATCAGACGTCCAGTCTTGTCTTCTCCCTAAAAAAGTCGAGTTGTGTCATCAGTATTGCATTTGCATTTTATCATATATCATAGCATAATTCATATACCATTGCATAACATGGGTGTTTCATCCTTATTTGCATTTCTCCCGAGGTCGTGTTGTTAACCGCATCTTACCTTGTGGTCAAAGTCCAACTCACTTGGCGCCTACCAAAAAAATATTGTCGTGTTTATCCAATGCTTTATTGGGTATCTCCTTGTTCACATTCATCTAATGCTTTCTTGGATATTGTGATTCCTTTTATCCAATGCTTTCTTGGGTATCTCCTTGTTCACATTCCTCCCATGCTTTCTTGGATATTCTGGTTTCTTTACATCCGATGCCTTCTTAGATTTCACCTTTTATCTCATTTACATCTGATGCCTTCTCAGATATTATGAGTGTACCTTTCATTCAAATCCATTATTGGATGACTGGTGTCTTTACATCCAATGCCTTCTTGGATTATCCTTTTTATCTCATTTTCATCTGATGTCTTCTCAAATATTATGAGTTTACCTTTCATTCTAAACCATTATTGGATGACAGGTGTCATCCTGTCCAATGCCTTCTTGGATTACCCTTTTTTTTTCTCATTGATGCTTTCTCATATATTATGAGTTTACCTTTCATTCAAAGCCATTATTGGATGTCTGGTGTCTTTCCATCCAATGCCTTCTTGGATTACCCTTTTTATCTCATTTGCATCTGATGCCTTCTCAGATATTATGAGTTTTCCTTTCACTCAAAGCCATTATTGGATAACTGGTTTCTTTGCATCCAATGCCTTCTTGGATTACCATTTTTTTATCCCATCCTCATCTGATGCCTTCTCAGATATTATGAGTTATACCTTTCATTCAAACCCATTATTTGATGACTGTTTTCTTTGCATTGGATTACACTTTTATCTCATTCTGATCTGATGCCTTCTCACACCCCAAATTTTACCCTCAGATTCGTTGATGTTTATCATATCATCTCATTAGTCATGCATTTTAGCCGATTTTATCATTCCATTGCCATTTAGATAATTTGTCTTAGATTATGTTTTCTAATTCAGTTTTTATTTTAGTATTGGTTCATATTTTAGTTTAAGTTTCAGTTAAGTTTATGTTCTATAGTTGAATTTATATTTTAATCTAATTTAATTAGTCATGTTTAATTTAGTTTAATTCCTGTTTTTAAATTAGTTCATTTCCATCTGGTTTCTTTTAAATATAGTTTATTTTACCTTAGTTCAAATTTAATTTAGTTTATTTGTATTTTTTAGTATATTTGTAATTTAATTTTTAATTTTAGTTTAGCTTTTATTTTAGTCTAGTTTAAATTAGATTAATTATATTTTTAATTTAGTTTATATTAGTTTTAATTTCTAACTTAATTAAATTTTAATAGTAGTTTACCTTTTATTTTTTATTTGAGTTTAGTTTTAATTAGGTTAATTTCTTTTAATTTAATTTAATTTAATTAGCTTTTATTTAATTATTTTTCTTGTGTTAATTTTTTTTTTAAAGATATAGAGCCCATTCTAATTTTCAAAACAAAAAAAAAATCAAAGAAAATAATGCTCTCTACAACAACCCTGCAGCGTCTACCTGCAATTTCCTTTCACAAAACCATGTTAACTCCCCTGATATCATCTGCTGCCAACAACCTGCAATGCCAGTGCCTAACTAGTGAAAATCCTGCGCAACCTGTAAAAACCCAAGCAACAACGAACATCCGCAGATGTTGTACACACCATTGACCCTGCAGCAAGAAGCCAAACACAATAGACCCTGCTACTAACCAACAAAACAAACAAAACTGCCTCCTATTCCAAGACATCCCAAAACTTCTGTGTATCTGCAACATTTGACCAAGCCCTGCGCTACTTGAAAGTGACTGAACCTACACATCAAAACAAAACTTGTGTTGTGAAAAGAACAACAAGAGCAGCGATTAAGTTTAAAAAAAGGAGGAGAGAAAAACACTCTGAAAAAAAATCAAAGAGAGAGCATACCTAAAAAAATCCTTTTTGCTATAAAACTATGAATCCAATCTCTGAACCTTCTTCTCTGTTTTCGTCACAAAATACCTACTTTGAATAACATAAGACACCATCCATTTCCTTCTTTCCCCACATCATCTTCTGTTCCGACAACAAACAACAATCAAGAACCTTCAATCACCTCTATCTACTTTCAACAAACCATAACAACTCCTTCAAGCTTCATCACACACAACAACCAAAAACTCACAAAACCTATTTTCAGAAGAAAAAAATCCTCCTCAAATAACAATAACCAAATGAACCATTTTTCATTTCCCCAATCCAATACTCCATCGACACACCCACACGAAGCCACCACGGGACCAAATAGAAAGTGAAAGCGAAACCGAGGGAAGAAGAAGAAGAGACGAGAGCGGAACGAGAGAGATCTTGCGAGCGAGGGAGCAGTTTTTTTTAGAGTCCGATTGAATTTGGAATCGCGAGAAAGATTAGAGAGAGATTGAGATAGGGGGTTTTGAGACGTAATCTGGGGAAGCGTTTGGCTTTCGATGTAGTTTCTGAAGTTTTGTTCGGTAGTTTTGGAATGTACTAAGGTGTTTTTGATTGTGTGAAGAAAACCAAAGCCAACCGTTTCTCATTTTGATTCCTTAGCTAGGTTTGTTTCTTCTCCCTTAGCCTTGTATTGTAAAGCTGGGTCAAATCTGACCCACCCCTGGCCCATGATATTTTTTTTAGTTTTAGGAATTCAGGTTATTAAGTTATTTAGTTTTCTTTTAGTTTAATATTTATCTTATTTGTTTTTTTTTATATTTTTAGATTTAGTTAATCATTATATTTATTTGGATTTTAATTGTAATTAGCTAATTAGTTTTTTATTAGAATTAGAATTAGTTTTTTTTTTAATTAGATTTTGTTTAGTTAGTTTATTAATTAGTTTTTTTAGAATTTAGTCAAATAGGTTTTTATTAGACTATAATTTAATTAGTTATTTAGTCTTTAATTAGAATTAGTTTTTATTTATTTAGAATTAGCTTTTATTTAGAATTGGTTACTTAGACTTAGTTATTTATTTTTAGAATTAGTGAACTAGTTTTTTTATTAGAATTAGTGAATTAGTCTTTTTAATTAGTTTTTACTTATTTAACTTTTTAATTAGGTTTTAATCTTTTTTAGTTTAATTAGATTTTGGTTTGTTGGACTTTATTTGATTTCTAATTTATTTCGACATTTTCCTACTTTTATTAATTCCTGGCATTCGGTTTCTCATTTGACTTTTGATACTTGTTGTATATATATTGCTATTCATTTTATTTTTGATACTCGAGGTTTTCCTCTTCGTCCCTCTATTTCTTATCCCCCATTCCAAAGGAAAGGGTCGTTCCCGTTGACTGCCACGTCATTTAGGATAACCTTGTCCATCATTTCCTTATCTCACGTCGCCGCCCGATCGAGACTTGCCTTCCCTTTTAACCTAACCTTAGGTTTAGAGTCACCGTGCTCTATTTAGATGTTCCACTGTGGACACTTCTTTCCCCTTTTACCTAGCCTTAGGTTTGGAGTCGCCGCACTCCATGTAGGTGTCTTGCCATAGGCACTTACCTTCCCTTGGAACCTTGACCACAATCAAGAGTTCCTAACCCCCATTGAGGGGAACTACGAACGCTCTGATTTCTCAAGTTCATCTTGAGAATAAGTAGGCATAGGATTGCGAGATCCTAGTGAGCTACCTTTTTATTTTTCCACCTTTTCTTTCTCACCCTTTTACCCCGTAGTGAGGGGAACTACGAATGCTCTTATTCCCTTCCCGTCAGGATACGTAGGCATGAGATGCGATGTCTTGGCGAGCATACATAGTGTATGTACCCCTAGGTCTTTACCTTAGCACATTTCCCTTAGCAAGTAAACTTTAGCATAACACAAATACTAACAAGAGGTTCTTGTAGAGTACTACAGATACTTAGGATGCTAAAACCTTCCCTAAGTATAACCAACCCTCGAACCTTAGATCTCTTAGTTGTGTTCCTACATAGCGCACTTAGGGTTTTTTCGATCTTTACCCTTTCCTTTGGATAAATCAAAGCTCGGTGGTGAACTTCATGATTTGTGATTCAAGTTAATCAATAGCTTGATATCGGATTCTCACCGCGACAGAAATGGCGACTTCACTAGGGATTACTTCCCCTAAGAGGGTTAAGCCTATCTTGTTTACATTTGTGTTGTTTATATGTTTGCTTGCTTGTATATCTGTACATATTTATCTCTGTATATATACCTGTTGTGCTTGGGTTTCTCTGTGTGCAAGGTTGCTACTTTTGAGTGGTGAGGATAAGTCCTAACCCGGACTTGAGTGTACACTTATGATAGGATGATGGATATAGTCAAGGAGACTTCGAGGGAGTAATCCCAAAGGAGTTGACTTGAGATTCCCCGCTCAGTCGAGGCCCCCTTGAGGGTGGTATATGTTGAACAAGCAATCATGAATGCGTTGCCACTTTTGACCTAGAAGCCCGTGACGCTGAGGACCTTTAGTTACCTTTTACCCCCACTTGGCCTCTTAGGACCTAGTGCGATGACTATGAGGGAGTAGTCCCAAAGTAGTTGATACGCGTTACTACACTCAGACGAGACTCTCTTGAGAATATTATTGACTACCGAGTAATTGGGAAATCGATAATATCCGAAAGATGGGTTGTTGACTCTTGGAACTCTTTAGAACCCTATTCTACGGATACATTAAACCATGTACACACCCTGTGGTTGGCTCTTTACCCAGACTCCATGTTGTGATCTCGAACCTTTGATCCTGTTGCACGTGTTTTGCATCCTGTTTGCATTGCATTGCATATCATTTGCATCTTTGCATGATTCATTGCATACGTCTGTTAGTCCAGCAAATCATCTCTAGCTGTCTCTATCTTCCAGTGTCACCTGTGAGTCGTCAAGCTGATTCCTCGACACAAATACCGGACTAGAGCTAACTACAGCGCAAGATGTCAGAGCAAGAGGTACACAATGCTGAGATTAGAATGGAGATCAATGACCTTAAGTCAAGCATGACTAAATTCATTGAGATGCTTCAAGTTTTGGTTGCTAGAGGAGAGCAACCTCAAAGGACAGTCATCCAGGAAGTTTCAAGCGCTGATCTTCCACCGATAGCATCTACTTCTATGATTGGTCAGACTGCTAGACCAGTTTTCCAAGCTCCAGTTTTCACTGAGCCTAGACCTGTGGTCCATGCTATTACCCAAACTGTTCGAGCTCCCTTTGAGAATCCCCTCTATGAGTAAAATGCTGCCAGTGCTCAGGGTGAAGACCCTGGAGACTTTGTTGAACCTGAAGTTATCTGTGAGCAGTTTCAAACCATTGACAAAAGACTTAAAGTCGTGGAGGGCAATGACTTTTTTAATGTGGATGCAGACAGCATGTGCTTAGTGTCTGACCTTGTTATGCATGCTAAGTTCAAAGTTCCCGAGTTTGTGAAGTATAAGGGGCACTCTTGTCCAAGGGCTCATTTGGTCATGTATTTTCGCAAGATGGCTGCTTATACCAATAATTAGATACTGCTTATCTACTATTTTCAAGACAGCTTGAGTGAAGCCTTACTCAAATTGTATATGAGTCTAAACTTCATCCACTGCTTCTAAGATCTCGTAAATGCCTTCATGAAGCAGTATAAGTATAACCTCGACATGGCTCCTGATCACCGCCAGCTTTAAAACATGACTCAACATGAGAAGGAATCTTTTAAGGAGTATGCTCAGCGCTGGAAAGAGTTGGCTTCCCAAGTTGAACCTCTTTTGGCCGAGAAAGAATTGACTGGAATGTTCATTGACACTCTGCCTCCATTCTATTGGGAGAAGATGATTGGAAGTGTGTCCTCCAACTTCACGGATTTGGTTACTATCGTCCAAAGACTCGAGGAAGGACTCAAGAACGGTAAAGTGTCCAAGGCCACTTAATCATCCAATGGCGTGAAGAAATCTTATGGGAACTTCCAAAAGAAGAGGGAAGATCAGACTAATGCTATCATGTTTGAAACAAGAAAGCCTCGTCCCCAACCTCGGTATGCTATTCATCCTGTTGTTACTGCTGTTACTCTCGTGGTTACTACTCCACGACCAGCTCAAGCTCCCCAACGTCCAGTTGTAGGATAGAACCAGTACCGTAATAGGAATCAATTTGATCCTATTCCCGTGACATACACTGAACTTTATCCTGGTCTGGTTCAAAAAGGTTTGATTACCACAAGGACTATGCCTCCTCCTTCAAATCCTCTTACAGCCGGCTATAGGGTTGATCTTCATTATGAATACCATTAAGGTGGTGCAGGCCATAACTTGGAAGGTTGCTTTGCGTTTAAGGCTAGAGTACAAGAGCTGATCAGAAATAAAATCCTCTCCTTTCGAGACTCCAATCCTAATGTCTAGAACAACCCTTTGCCAGGGCACGCCAAGTGAAGCTTCAGTCGATTTCAACAAATTATCCTCCTGAAAGCCAGTGTTTCAGACAGGCCGGCTCACCCGTGTTGCTGATTAGTCACTAGGTCTTGTTTCTTGTTGTTTGCATTTTCTTTATTTTGTAATGGTTGTTTGCCTTCAAACTATGTCTGTACTTTTGGTGATTAATGAAATGAGCATTGCAACTTTTGGATTCAATTCATTTGTGTTTGCTATTTAAACTTTTATGCTTTCTTTTCAAAAAATATTTTATCTCTTTTCCACTTTCTTTTTTATTATGCAAAGATTGGAGAGAGGATAACGAAAATGATATACTCATAATTGTTGGTATGCTTTCAAATAAACTTTGCTGACGATGTAAGGTATTGTTTCAATCCCCAAACACCGAAGATATAAGGGAGATATTCCCTCTTTAACCCCTTTGAGCCTTGAAGTAGGATTTTCCATCCAAATCAAAAACCCTCAATTTTAACCTAGGGATGGGTAGTTCTCAGTTAACTTGGTTACGCGTTCATGCAAGACACCTTTCATATAAAGGCTGCACTCACAAATTTTCCTTCGCACACAGCAAGCAAGTGTCGAAGATGTCCCTCAAAGTCAAATTCCAATGATGGTTCACCGTAATCATTAAGTTGGCTAGCAATTTTCCTTACTCAAAGAATAAGTCGAGTCCCTTTCAAGGCAAAAGCTAAGAAAGATGGGAAGCTCATGACCTTGCCTTATACAAAAAGGTTTGTATGACAACAAAAAAGAGGAAATCTTTAAATCCTTCATCCTGAAAGTCCTCAATGGCAAGCAATTTTGTAAGGAAGTAGTGACCGCCATTTCAATGTCCCTTGACTTCTAAACCATCATCATTACTATCATCAATACAATTCCCCACCTGTGGAAACCTTAGTGTAAATTCTGAGTTAACTGAGCGTAGGATTGGAAGTTCATCACGAAGATTGGGTGGGTACAAATAAACTTTGATCCTTTATCCTTTGTTTCATAAACCGTGAACCAGTCCACATTACAACCCTCAAAAGACCTAACTGAAGCAAGGTTATTTTGAGAGAATACTATAGCAAGGTTGCGTAAACTGACTCTTAAGGATCTTTGCATATCAGTTGTTTTAGCATCACACTTGTGCTTTACCTTTCACTTTTAAATGTCTTGAGTCGCCGTGTTCAGACCAGTGATTCATTTGTTTTACATTTTTCCAAAAATAAGTTTGATTTCAAAAGTTGCATGACTTTGCTTTAAAATTACCATGTTTGTACAAATACTTTTGTTTGCAAACTGGCTATCCTTTCAAGGTTTTTTCAAACAATTAAGAAACTTGGTCGGTGATCCCATCAGGGGAAAATTCTTTCCAAGATCTGTTGAAGATTCAGTTCAAGATTTTTTGTTCAAGGGCAAGTCCTTCTCAGAATAGGTTTATACAGAAGACTCTTCAAGACTTATACTGGGGCAAGCTTTCCCAGTGTACAGTTAAGTAGTCAATTCTAGAATCAGACAAGCTGAAGCAATTATCAGTTTCATCTATAACAGTCAGCTAGTCTGGGGTAATTTACTTGAAAAATCCCCAAGCTGCTCTTCATCCTTCCTACAAGGATCATCAACTTGATACAGTATACCAGTGTGACAGAGATATGTGCAGCAGCAGTATCTTTAGTCCCTAGGCAGAATGGCAGTGATCCCCGTGTTGAGGAATCATACGTCCAGTCTTGTCTTCTCCCTAAAAGAGTCGAGTTGTGTCGTCAGTATTGCATTTGCATTTTATCATATATCATAGCATAATTCATATACCATTGCATAACATAGGTGTTTCATCCTTATTTGCATTTCTCCCGAGGTCGTGTTGTTATTCGCGTCTTACCTTGTGGTCAAAGTCCAATTCACTTGGCACCTACCAAAAAAATATTGTCGTGTTTATCCAATGCTTTCTTGGGTATCTCCTTGTTCACATTCCTCCAATGCTTTCTTGGATATTCTGATATCTTTACATCCGATGCCTTCTTAGATTTCACCTTTTATCTCATTTGCATCTGATGCCTTCTCAGATATTATGAGTGTACCTTTCATTCAAAGCCATTATTGGATGACTGGTGTCTTTACATCCAATGCCTTCTTGGATTATCCTTTTTATCTCATTTTCATCTGATGCCTTCTCAAATATTATGAGTTTACCTTTCATTCTAAACCATTATTGGATGATTGGTGTCTTCCTGTCCAATGCCTTCTTGGATTACCCTTTTTTTTATCTCATTCTCATCTGATGTTTTCTCAGATATTATGAGTTTACCTTTCATTCAAAGCTATTATTGGATGTCTAGTGTCTTTCCATCCAATGCCTTCTTGGATTACAATTTTTATCTCATTTGCATCTGATGCCTTCTCAGATATTATGAGTTTTCCTTTCATTCAAAGCCATTATTGGATGACTGGTTTCTTTGCATCCAATACCTTCTTGGATTACCCTTTTTTTTTATCTCATCCTCATCTTATGCCTTCTCAGATATTATGAGTTATACCTTTCATTCAAAGCCATTATTTGATGATTGGTTTCTTTGCATCCAATGCCTTCTTGGATTACACTTTTATCTCATTCTGATCTGATGCCTTCTCAGATATTATGAGTTTGCCTTTCATTCAAAACCATTATTGGATGACTGGTTTCTTTGCATCCAATGCTTTCTTGAATCCCTACTTTGTTCACAGTCATCTAAAGCCAATATTATATATTGTGATTATACCTTTCATTCAAAGCCATCATCGGATGTTTGGTTTCTTTTGCCATCTGATGCTCTTCCGGATGTGCCTTTCTCTTTCTGATGTTTTTCCAGATTGAGTCTTTGTTCTGATGTTCTTCCAGAACCTATCTGTTGTTTTCCCTGAGTTTATCCAACGCTTTTCTGAATACCTCTGATGTTTGTTTGTATGTCCCTCACGTATTTCCCAGTTTTTTTTCTCCTCCTCACCTCATTCATTGATCTTCTGAATGTTGTGACTCGTTTCCATCCAGTTCTATTCATGGATGATGACTATTGATTCCCTAGTGGAGACCGTCTTTTCGGTTCTACTTCCATTGAGGATCATGTGTTATATTTTCTTCTAAAGTATCAGCCGGTCACGCTTGAACCAGTTGCTTCATCACTTTAGATTTCCCCAGTTTTGTTTCTGCTTCCCTAGTGAATGGTTGCTCATTGTGTGGACTTTGTCCCCGTCTGCTTTTGTTTTCGTCTGCATTTTTGCATTTATCATTCCATCATTTTCGTCATGTTAGAGTGTATGTCATGTCAGTATTATAGATTAGTTTTGTCTATAGCATTGCGTGTCAGTGCATCTGAGGGCAAAATTTCTGGTTATCTATATTTTAATACCTTCAACCATGATTTCATGAAGATTATCATCACTCATGTCATCCGGTGAAGATATTTAAATAGGGGCATCTGTCACACCCCAAATTTTACCCTCAGATTCGTTGATGTTTATTATATCATCATAAGTTTGCCTTCTCGCATTTTTAGTTAATCATCTCATTAATCATGCATTTTAGCCGATTTTATCATTCCATTGCCATTTAGATAATTTGTCTTAGATTATGTTTTGTAATTCAGTTTTTATTTTAGTATTGGTTCATATTTTAGTTTAAGTTTCAGTTAAGTTTAGGTACTATAGTTGAATTTGTATTTTAATCTAATTTAATTAGTCATGTCTAATTTAGTTTAATTCCAGTTTTTAAATTAGTTCATTTCCATCTGGTTTCTTTTAAATATAGTTTATTTTACCTTAGTTCAAATTTAATTTAGTTTATTTGTATTTTTTAGTATATTTGTAATTTAATTTTTAATTTTAGTTTAGCTTTTATTTTAGTCTAGTTTAAATTAGATTAATTATATTTTTAAATTAGTTTATATTAGTTTTAATTTCTGACTTAATTAAATTTTAATAGTAGTTTAGCTTTTATTTTTTATTTGAGTTTAGTTTTAATTAGGTTAATTTCTCTTAATTTAGTTTAATTTAATTAGCTTTTATTTAATTATTTTTCTTGTGTTAATTTTTTTTTTTTAAGATATAGAGCCCATTCTAATTTTCAAAACAAAAAAAAAAATCAAAGAAAATAATGCTCTCTACAATAACCCTGCAGCGTCTACCTGCAATTTCCTTTCACAAAACCATGTTAACTCCCTTGATATCATCGGCTGCCAACAACCTGCAATGTCAGTGCCAAACTAGTGAAAATCCTGCGCAACCTGTAAAAACCCAAGCAACAACGTACATCCGCAGCTGCTGTACACACCATTGACCCTGCAGCAAGAAGCCAAACACAATAGACCCTGCTACTAACCAACAAAACAAACAAAACTGCCTCCTATTCCAAGACATCCCAAAACATCTGTGTATCTGCAACATTTGACTAAGCTCTGCGCTACTTGAAAGGGACTGAACCTACACATCAAAACAAAACTTGTGCTGTGAAAAGAACAACAAGAGCAGTGATTAAGTTTAAAAAAGGAGGAGAGAAAAACACTCTGAAAAAAAACAAAGAGAGAGCATACCTAAAAAAAATCCTTTTTGCTTTGCAACTATGAATCCAATTTCTGAACCTTCTTCTCTGTTTTCGTCACAAATTACCTACTTTGAATAACATAAGACACAATCCATTTCCTTCTTTCCCCACATCATCTTCTGTTCCGACAATAAACAATAATCAAGAACCTTCAATCACCTCCATCTACTTTCAACAAACCATAACAACTCCTTCAAGCTTCATCACACATAACAACCAAAAACTCACAAAACTTATTTTCAGAAAAAAAAAGCCTCCTCAAATAACAACAACCAAACGAACCATTTTTCGTTTTCCCAATACAATACTCCATCGACACACCCACACGAAGCCACCACGGGACCAAACAGAAACTGAAAGCGGAACCGAGGGAAGAAGAAGAAGAAGAGACGAGAGCGGAACGAGAGAGATCTTGCGAGCGAGGGAACAGTTTTTTTAGAGTCCGATTGAATTTGGAATCGCGAGAAAGATTAGAGAGAGATTGAGATAGGGAGTTTTTAGACGTAATATGGGGAAGCCTTTGGCTTTCGATGTGGTTTCTGAAGTTTTGCTCGGTAGCTTTGGAATGTACTAAGGTGTTTTTGATCGTGTGAAGAAAACCAGAGCCAACCGTTTCTCATTTTGATTCCTCATCTAGGTTTGTTTCTTCTCCCTTAGCCTTGTATTGTAATGCTGGGTCAAATCTGACCCACCCCTGGCCCATGATATTTTTATTAGTTTTAGGAATTCAAGTTATTAAGTTATTTAGTTTTCTTTTAGTTTACTATTTATCTTATTTGTTTTTTTAGATTTTTAGAAAATTAATTTTCTAGATTTACTTAATCATTAGATTTATTTGGGTTTTATTTGTAATTAGCTAATTAGTTTTTTATTAGAATTAGAATTAGCTATTTTGTTTTAGGCAAAATAATCCTTTTCGTCCCTTAACTTTACACCAGGGTCCAATTTGGTCCCTTAACTTTAAAAAGTGGCGAGTTCGTCCCTTAACTTTTTAAAATGTGCCACGTTAGTCTTTGCCGCTAGTTTGGTCAAACGTTCGTGTAGTATTTGTTACGTGGCAGGTGACATGGACTTTGTATATCATCTTCTTCCTTCTTTATACAATCTCAGACGTGTTTCCCCCAATTTTTCTTAGGGCAAATTCAATTCATCTTCATTCCTTACAATTTGTCTCAAAATTAAAAGTTAGGGTTTAGGGAAACATGAAATCGGGTAGTTCTTCTTCTTCTTTGAGCAAGAGAAATGCAGAAAATGGGGATTCAACAGGCAGTGGAAATCGTTGGAAGAAGCACATGTGCTATTGTGGAGACATGGTTGTACTTCAAAGGGCGAAACCTGTGAAGAACATGGGAAAATTATTTTGGGGTTGTCCTTAATATAAGCAAGATGGATGCAATTACTTTGGTTGGTACCATGAGGATGCCTTTGATGAGAAATAAGAACTTTTAATGCATAGGATAGGGGTGGCTGTAAAGGGATTGGATGAAGCAAAAAAAGACATTGAAGAACTTGGGAAAAAGCTGATGAATATTGATGCTGAAATAGACTCCCACATCCCACTTTACACAGCATAAGTTGTTATTGCCTCCTTAAAGTCACCCTTTGAACTAAAATAGACTCCCACATCCCACTTGTAATCTGCCATGTCTTTTGGTTGTCTAAAAATGGGATGTTTTTTCTTGGAACTCCACTACTTTCATCACTATCACAGCCACTTTCCAAGTCATCACTATCATTGTCACTGCCTTTATCTTCACCAGACTTCCCATTATGTTTATGGACTTTGTTACTACCTTCAATTTCATCATCAATTAGGGCATCAACTTCATCCTCCTCAACCTCATCAAACCCATCAGACTCATCCTCAAAAGCCACCTCTTGTGCACTATCATACTTGTAGTCCTCATCTTCACTATCATCAGTACTTAAACCATCATCAACTCCAACATTCACTTCTTTCTCAACATTAAATTGTTTCTCAACATTCAATTGTTCCCCAACATTAACATTCTCCTCAACATTCATTTGTTCCTCACCAGTAACATGTTCCTCAACTTTCATTGATTCATCACCATTAACTTGTTCCTCACCATTAACTTGTTCCTCTACATTAACTTGTTCTTCTACATTAACCTGAACAAGGGTGGTATTTTCACCATGAACAACATCATCAACCAGCTGACTAAGTAACTCCTCCACCTCATCCACAATTTCTTCAGGGCCCTCATCAACTTTGTCATCCACATCAACTTTGTCATAGTAGTCAGGTAGAGACAACCTGTGTTGAATGTAAATGCTATTTCTAATGCACC
The DNA here is from genome assembly GCA_022829125.1 of Lathyrus tuberosus. Classification (NCBI taxonomy): domain Eukaryota; kingdom Viridiplantae; phylum Streptophyta; class Magnoliopsida; order Fabales; family Fabaceae; genus Lathyrus; species Lathyrus tuberosus. Next base: position 872,074 of record JALAZF010000231.1, on the reverse strand, counting down.
CTGGTCATTAATTAGTGCATTCATACCAAACTGTAGATCCTTGTAGTAGATTGTTTCAAACTCCATATAACCCAAATCTTTTAACACACCTACTTGCTCAAAATAACTCCATCTGTCTACATCTACCCTCAAATCATCAACTACACCATTCTCGTATACACTCAGACCCTGGTCAGTAAATTCCCCACTGTGATGAATTTTGAGTTCAATAATTTCATCCATGACACCTCACCAGACCAGAATATCTAAAAAATTAGGGTTTACCCTAAAACTGAATACGAACCCTAATTTTCATAACTATGAACCCTAATTAATATGAAAGAGGAATTAACTAACCTTTTGATCAAGTGCAGATGATAATCTTCAATCCTTCTCGTGTGGAACCGTCTCATCTGGATGAAATCCTTCGTTTTGCACTTCGCTTCACTTCAGCTTCTCAACTTCACTTGCCCTAGCAGAGCTGCGTTGAGCTTTTCCATTTAGAAATAGTTTGATTGGACTCTTCATTTTCTGCAGATTAATTTAAGGCTACCAAGTTTCTACGTCATCCAAACAACGCCCACCTGGACAATGTTTTCAAAAAAGGACTAACGGAAGCTAACAGAAAGATAAACGTGGCACATTTTAAAAAGTTAAGGGACGAACTCGCCACTTTTTAAAGTTAAGGGACCAAATTGAACCCTGGTGTAAAGTTAAGGGACGAAAAATGTTATTTTCCCTTTGTTTTATTAATTAGATTTAGTTTAGTTAGTTTATTAATTAGTTTATTTAGAATTTAGTCAAATAGGTTTTTATTAGACTATAATTTAATTATTTATTTTGTCTTTAATTAGAATTAGTTTTTATTTATTTATAATTAGCTTTTATTTAGAATTGGTTAATTAGACTTAGTTATTTATTTTTAGAATTAGTTAACTAGTTTTTTATTAGAATTAGTGAATTAGTCTTTTTAATTAGTTTTTACTTATTTAACTTTTTAATTAGGTTTTAATCTTTTTAGTTTTAATTAGATTTTGGTTTGTTTAGACTTTATTTAATTTCTAATTTATTTCGACATTTTCCTATTTTTATTAATTCCTGGTATTCGGTTTCTCATTTGACTCTTGATACTTGCTGTATATATATTGCTATTCATTTTACTTTTGATACTCGAGGTTTTCCTCTTTGTTCCTCTGTTTCTTATCCTCCATTCCAAAGGAAAGGATCGTTCCCATTGACTGTCGCGTCATTTAGGATAACCTTGCCCATCATTCCCTTATCTCACGCTGCCGTGCGATCGAGCCTTGCCTTCCCTTTTAACCTAACCTTAGGTTTAGAGTCGTCGTGCTCTATTTAGATGTTCAGCTATGGACACTTCTTTCCCGTTTTACCTAGCCTTAGGTTTGGAGTCACCGCACTCTATGTAGGTGTCTTTCCATAGGCACTTACCTTCCCTTGGAACCTTGACCACAGTCAAGAGTTCCTCACCCCCGTTGAGGGGAACTACTAACGCTCTGATTTCTCAAGTTTATCTTGAGAATACGTAGGCATATGATTGCGATATCCTAGCGAGCTACCTTTTTATTTTTCCACCTTTTCTTTCTCACCCTTTTACCCCGTAGTGAGGGGAACTACGAATACTCTGATTCCCTTCTCGTTAGGATACGTAGGCACGAGATGCGATGTCTTGGCAAGCATACATAATGTATATACCCCTAAGTCTTTACCTTAGCACATTTTCCTTAGCAAGCAAACTTTAGCATAACACAAATACTACCAAGAGGTTCCTGTAGAGTACTACAAATACTTAGGATGCTAACACCTTCCCTAGGTATAAACAACCCCTGAACCTTATATCTCTTAGTTGTGTTCCTACATAGCGCACTTAGTGTTTTTTCGATCTTTACCCTTTCCTTTGGATAAATCAAGGCTCGGTGGCGAACTTCATGATTTGTGATTCAAGTTAATCAATATCTTGATATCTGATTCTCACCGCGACACCTAAAGATACCACTTAGTCAAACCATTTAATCAAGGCTTTTTTCAAAGAAAGTGACACCCAAACATGGTATAATGCATGATATTATTATACAAATACTCACGATCAATTAAGCCAAGGAAACAATCATAGAACAATCCTAAAAGTCCTAAAGGTCATATAAAAGGAACAAGTTTTCAACCGAATAAAAATGGGAAAAATAAATATTATATTTGGTATTTTTTCATGCATTCATAAAATACATAGGACAAATAACAAGTGGGCAAAAAATCAGCTCAAAAAGTAAAAGGAACATGAGAAATGGTTGAAAGAATATGTGAAGAAAAAGAAATAACTACGTGATAAAAAATAATGGTTTTGTTGGCCAAGGGGTTTGAACCCACGCACTCTTGCTTACAGTTCAAAATACTAGCCACTGGACCATGTGTTACATGGTGACAATAACACGCTCGCAATGAATAATATATAAAGTTCACTTTGAAAATATGTAAAATAAAAATAACAACACGGTACAATGCCAATTCAATAATTAAAATGGAAACTGTAAAGTATATATTAAAATAAGTTTTAAAAATGAAAAAGGGTGCCACCATCATCTTCTCCAACTGAAACTTTAACCTCCATTTTTAAACTATCTGAAATTCGTAACTCTCTCATTTCTCAGTGAAATCAAAAGTTGTAAACATGAAACTTGTTTGGTTTTTGACAAGGAACACAATGGTGCTACTTAATTTCATTTATTTTCAATACATTGTGAATAATTAATTTGAACTCAGTATGAACCCTAAAATGAAAATTTGAAATGAAATCACATACAACACAAATTCAGATCAATTGGCATGAGGGAAATGATATTTATATTATGGCAAGTATGTCTATAACTCAAATGATTGCAAATAATACAAGAATCATAGAGTTTCAAAAGTTTAAGGGTTACATATTGGAGTAGGTCCAATGCCTCTTTAATCCAGCTTCTAGAAGGTGGTTGATGATTCAAAAAGCTTTTATCAACCTCTGGGATGCTTTTAGGATGCTTACTTTGTATTGAAACAGTCCTAATCCTCCAACCCAATTCTTCTTGCAAAGTGACAAAGTGAAAATTTAATCTTGATGCAAATGGTGTTACAGATGCAATGTGATGCCTTGGACAGTTTGTTTGAAGTTTATTGAGGGTGTTTGGATGATTAAATGGATTGGAACAAGTCAGAATGAAGAGTTAGAGTGTTTTGGACAGAAAGTCAACTATTGAGCCAATGAGAGTTGACTTTTAGATTCTGAGATTTATTGATGAAATGGATGGTTTGGACAGTTGAGAGGGAAGATTTGTGGTGTGTTTGGATAGGTAGCTTGGTTGTTTTGTGAAATGGAGGTTTTTGCATCAATAGAGGTTGATATGCAAATTCTGGTGTGTGAAGTTCTGAGGCTTGGCCCTATATTTATAGAGGTTTCAAATGGCTCATGTAACCTACAAAGATCAAGTTTGGTTCAATTGGAATGCTAGTTTGGAAGCTTGGTTTCATTTTGCACAAAACACCATACTTGGTCATGATGAAATGATGGAGTGAAATGTGGAGGATAGGGATGCTTTTCTAAAGTTTAGGCGTTGCTTCTGATCACTAGGGATTTCCTTTTGATCTGAGAAAACAAGTTGGAGGCTCAATGCACAAGTTGTTGGCAAAAACAACCTTTATCAAAATGGTTATGGTGCTTTATGCAAGAACTTCCATAAATGGTATCAAGCCTTGGACAAAGCCTAAATTCCTTGCGTAATGCATCAAAGGTTTGTGTAATTCTCTAATCATGGTGAGATTTAGAAGCAAGATGGCCATAAAAGTAAGATCATGTAGCTTAGGATTGGATTTGATCATGAATCTTTTCATAGAAATGACCTAGAATTCAGTTTGGAGAGGCCAACTTCATCTCTTCGAAACTCACAACTCAAGGATGATAAATTTGTGTTCTTGTACTCTTTGGAAAACTTGAAAAATCCTCTACAACTTTCATGTTGACCACTTTTCTTGATTCAATTGGGATCATGGTGACAAGTGCTTGCAGAGTCAACTACTTGACATAGTCAGAACTTGTTGAAATTTTTTCTAAGTGTTTTTGTTCAAAAGCAAATGGATCCTCCACTTCATGGACTCATATCTCTTTATCCATGCATTTTTTTGGAATCTATCCCATATGAAAAAGTTGAAGTATGAAACAAGATATTCAATTTGGACTTTGGAGCAAAGAAAATGGTTGCTTGAGGAGGAAGTTATGGACTTGGGAAGTAGGGCAAAAAGCATAGAATTTCATAACTTAGAAAAATTTAGGAAACCCTAATTTATCCAAATCATGATATTTTAATGTTTTCTTTTATTTTCTTGATTGATTATGATCCAATTCACATATTTAAATGATCCTTGACTTGAGGAGTCCCTGTTGGACTAAAAATTCAAAAGTCAAACTTGGTTTTGGTCAACAGTTGACTTTTCATTAGATGAATCTTGAATTCTTCCATTGCTCATGAAGCACACTTCTTGGATTAATCCAAACACATGAATGGACTAATATGATGCATTTGAGGTTCTTGAAACATATCTTGTGGGTTTTGATTATGCCTTGCTTCAAAAGTCAAACCAGGGACTGAATTAGGTTAAAACCCTAATTTTGGTGTATCTGATGACTTAGGGCTTATTGATCTTGATTCAATGCAATCTTGCACTTGATTATTGATGAGGGGGTACTCTTGAACAGTGTTGAATGAATTAGGGCTTGATATGTTGAGAATCCCACAATCCTTTGACTGGTCAACTCTTGAGCTTCTTGGGAGGAAAACCTTAGCTATGATTAAAACACAACCAAAACACATGTTCTTGAATTTCAAAGGGGTTAGTGAATACATAAAAACACACACATGAGATGATGTATACTATGTAAAATGATGCAAATGAGGTGGGATCTTAGGGTTAAAAATTAGGGTGTGACAGATGCCCCTATTTAAGGTTCTTTTATCCGAGGATATGGAGATTGAAATCTTCGTCTCGAAGAGATATGAGAGACTTAAATACAAACATGCACAATTTTTAGCCCTAAGATGTCACAAGGATGCTTATGATATGATATGGTATGAAATGCAAGACAAAGATCCTATGGGGAATGATGCCACAAGAGAAAAGTGTATAGGGAACAGAGGTTGCAACTCCACTGGGGAAAGATTGACAACTTCAATGGTGAAGCGACTACCAACTGACAATCACAGAGTAGTTTCAGAAGAAAGGAAAGATCACCTACTACCGAACATACTGTAGTCTAACCAAAGGTATCTGACCAGGAGTAAGTTTTCAATGAAAAAGTGATTCAGCTTTGAGTAATAGAATAATATATTTGAAAAGATAATAAATCTCCCCACGCTTTGGGTCACAAGCCACGAACGAGTCTCAATTTCTTCGTTTACTTGAAAAGGGTAAAATAAACCTCCCCACGCTTCAAGTCACAAGCCACGAACGGGTCTCAGTTTCTTCTTTTGCTTGAAAAGGGAAAAATAAGCCTCTCCACGCCTTGGGTCAAAAGCCAAGAACAGGTCTCAGTTTCTTCTTTTGCTTGAAAAGGGTAAAATAAACCTCCCCACGCTTCGGGTCACAAATGACGAATGGGTCTCGATCTCTTCTTTGATCAAGTCTTTCACTTGAAAAGGGTCAAATAAACCTCCCCTCGCCTCTGGTCACAAGCCACGAATGGGTCTCAGTTTCTTCCTGAAAAAGGGTAATAATAGATTTTTCCAACTCTTCGAGGTTGTATGCCACGAGCAAGTCTTGAAATAAAAGCTTCGAGGTTGTATGCCACGATCAAATCTTGAAATAAACGCTCCGAAGTTGTATGCCACAGACAAATATGAAAATAAATACCTCGAGGTTGTATGCCACGAGCAGGTCTTGAAAATAAATGCTTCAAGGTTGTATTCCACGAGCAGGTCTTGAAATAAACACTTCGAAGTTGTATGCCACTATTAAATCTGAAAATAAACGCTTCGTGATTGTATGCCATGAGTAAATCTGAAAATAAACGCTTCGAGGTTGTATGACATGAGCAAGTCTTAAAATAAAAGATTTGAGGTTTTATGCCACGAGCAAATCTTAGGTTCTTCCTAGAGAGGTGAATACTTGTGAGAAAGTATCTTCATAAGTGATTGGAATTTCACTGGAGATTTATGACTTCAACGAGGATCCATAACTTACTGGGGTCAGGAAACTTTCACCCGGGGTCTTTAAAAGATGCAGGTCGATTGTCTTGCAAAACATGTCTTCTCAAATAAAGAGAAAGATTGGTTGTAAGAGTCTTCACCAAACTTCTCTAGGAGATGCCATTTGATTAAATTTGATAATTAGCTCATTGGGGAGCATTGCTGCTTGTAGTTTGAAGTTGTATTGGAGCAAATAAAATCCTTATATCAGGAGATCCCAAATAAAGAGAAATACTCATAAGGTCTTCAACAAACTTCTCTGACAGACTTCCGGAGAGATGCCATTTGATGGGAGAAAAGTTTATAATCTTGATAACTTGTAGGGAATAGACAAACTGTCTTAAAAAGAGATTGTCATTGTCATCCAAATAGAAAACCTATTAATAAAACAAGTTGCTCAAATAAAGAGGTTGCCACTTTTTGTCTGGGTATAAGTTCCAAAGAAATGTTACAACACTGCTGGAGAATAGGATTTTGTCTTCAATGGTGATCTTTAAATAGATTCTTCATGAGGAGACAAAGTGCACAATAAATGCACACTCAATCTAGGCTTAACAGCCTAGAGAGATTTGAAACCATGATTGTCAGGGACTAAAGTTCAATCCAGGAAATAACTAAAGAGAAACGGTCAAGCAAGACTCTACCCAATGAGGAATAAACTCAACTGGGGATTATCTTATCCAAAAAGGAAAAGAAAACTAAAGCAAATCTTCCACGAGGATCAAACTCAGTGGGGAATTAGAAAGGATGTACATTTTCTACTTAAAACTGACGACTCTAGTGAAGAGAGAAGACAAACCAAGTCACTTGGGGATAAACCCAGCCAAAGTGAATGAATCAAATAAACATAGAGATGGAAAAAAATGCACATATGCCATGTATATGTATGAATGAATGTATGTCATGTTATGCTTATGCTGACAAAACAAACCAGAAGAAGTAAACTGGAGATGAAATAAGCATCTTGACAAGGATACTCGGCCAATTTCCTCAAGATAGAAACGTCACTGGGGATGAATGGGAAACCACATATGGAACTACAGTCTTGTTTCAAAGCTTCAAATGTCTAATGGGAGAGGAAAGTACTCCTCCTGGGGATATAACATCATAACTTCACTTAGGGGACAAACATCATGACTTGGCCTCCTGAGGAAGAAAAATATCCATTGGGGAAGAATCACCAGTGATTGGAGAGACACTTCACAGGGGATAAAATAAATATCTAAAGTCTAAATGAAAGTTGTAGATGTCAGAGGCCTCGCAGGAGATAAAATAAATGTCCACTTCAATGGGGAAGCTCGAATCAATATTGTAGCTATAGATGTCAGAGTTGAGACTTCAAGGGGAATGAAATAAACATTCACTTTGCTGGGGAAGATTGAAGCCAAAGGAACCAACTTAAGAAATCTTGCATCAAACATGCCATAACTGCTTGAAGTTAAGACCCTCTGGGGAATTTTCATGACCACCTGAAGTAGAAACTTACTGGGGACATGGGTAAAGAGTGCTTTGAGAAGGAAGAAATTCTGCGTTTCGAAGTCTACCATTCTTGAAGAAACTGTTAATGCCCTTTTTGGTGTTCAATAGTCAAAGTAAAACACACACGCATTTTGAAAAGCAATTTTAAATTTGTTTCAAAACTGCTATCGAAAATAAAAGAAATCTTGCAAGATAAAAATAAACATAAGGATTGCCAACAAATGAGAGGCTCAAATTTTATTAATTGAATGGAAGTCATCCAATAGCGTGACTCCATGGATCATTACAAAGTTGGAAAATGGTAAATAATGGAAAATTTACATAAAAAACAATGACCACTATCCTTCTATATAACTTTGAATTCCCTATACTCTGGGCTTCTGACGATTTAACTGATGAGTCCTTGATGATAGAAGTGACTTTTGACAATCCAATATGATTAGATGCAATTAACTAGCCTTATTCCTAACTTTTGCCTAGATTTCATTTTCAGGTTTTCAATCTACAGGGATGATTTTTCTGTTTTATGTCTCTAATTTTTTCATGGGCCGCCCTTTCAGGTTTTATGTCCACCGAGACGCTCATTTTTGCCTAAGCCGCTCTTTCAGGTTTTCGACTTAGCGAGCTATTCTTTTTATCTTTTTAGGCATAGTACATTTTAACTACAACAATATTCACAGGATGAGAAATCTTTTCCCCATCCATAGTCGCGAGAATTAAAGGACCTCCTGAGAAGGCTTTCTTGACAGCGTATAGGCCATCATAGTTAGGAGTCCACTTGACCCTATAATCAGTGAGGAAATATTTTATTTTCTTAAGCACAAGGTCTCCCTCTCTGAATTCACGAGGTCGAACTTTCTTTTCAAAAGCTTTCTTCATCCTCTGCTGGTACAGCTGACCACGGCATAAAGTCGTCATGCTCTTTTCTTTGATTAAGTTCAGTTGGTCATATCTGTTTTGACATTATTCAGCCTCTGAGAGTTTAGCCTCCATTAGAACTCGCATAGAAGGAATCTCAACTTCTACTAGGAGTACAACTTCCATACCAAACACAAGCGAGAAAGGAGTTTCCCATGTTGATGTGCGTATTGAAGTATGATACCCATGCAAACCAAATGGGAGCATCTCATGCCATTCCTTGTATGTGAAAACCATTTCTGAATGATCTTCTTTATGTTCTTGTTTGCAGCCTTAACAACACCATTCATCTTTGGTCGGTAAGGGGAAGAGTTATGATGTTTAATTTTGAACTCCTCACTTAGCTCCTTCATCATCATGATTGTTCAAATTTGACCCATTGTTAGTGATGATTTTAATTGGCATACCATAGTGATAGATGAGTTGATTCTTGATAAATCTGACAACCACTTGTCTGTTGACGTTTGCATATGAAGTGTCTTTTACCCATTTGGTGAAGTAATCAATTGCCACCAAGATAAAGCGATGTCCATTGGAAGCTTTTGGCTCAACCATGCCAATCATGTCAATGCCCCGCATGGAGAAAGGCCACGAAGATGAGATGACATTAAGAAGGGTTTGAAGTACATGAATTTTATCAGTGTAGATTTGGAATTTGTGGAACTTTATAGCAAACTTGCAACAATCAGATTCCATTGTCATCCAATAGTAGCTTGCCCTTAAGAGTTTATTTGCCATAGCATGTCCATTGGCATGAGTGCCAAAGGAACCTTCATGAAATTCAGTCATTAACATGTTTGCTTCTCGTTTATCAACATGTCTTAGCAAGACCGTGTCAAAGTTTCTTTTATAAAGCACATCATTGTTCAAGAATAAGTTACCAGCCAATCTTTTTAACGTCTTCTTATCTTTGTTTGATGCCCTATATGGGTACTCTTGTTTTCAAAGGAAAAATTCAATATCATGATACTAAGGCTTATCATCACTGAATTCTTCTATTGTAAACACGTGAGCGGGTCTGTCGATACGCATGACATTGATTGTGGGACAATCATTCCAACGGTTTACTACAATCATGGAAGCCAAAGTTGCCAAAGCATCCGCCATTCTGTTCTCATCACGAGGAACATGATGGAACTCAACCTTGTTGAAGAAGGGGAGTAATCTTCTTGTATAATCTCGATAAGGAATAAAAACCATCTTGACGGGTTTCCCAATCTCCTTTAATCTGGTTGATCACTAAAGTAGAGTCTTCATACACATCTAGATTCTTGATTCTCAAATCAATCTCTTCCTCAAGGCCCATGATACATGCTTCATACTCATCCATGTTGTTTGTACAAGCGAAATTCAATCTAGTAGTGAATGGGATATGAGATCCATGAGGAGTTATGATAATTTCCCCAATCCCTCTTCCACAAGAATTGACAGCACCATCAAAGATTAAACCCCATTGGGAATCTGGCCCAGGTCCTTCATTTGGCAGTGGCTCTTCACAATCTTTCATTTTTAAGTACATCACATCTTCGTCAGGGAAATCATCCTGGACAGACTGATAATCTTCAATAGATTGATGAGCTAGGTGGTCAGCCAAGACACTTCCCTTGATAGCTTTTTGAGTGTGGTATTCAATGTCATACTATGACAATAACATCTGCCATTTGGAAATTCTTCCAGTCAGAGCAGGCTTCTAAAAAATTTATTTAATTGGATTCATCTTAGAAATTAGCCAAGTTGTGTGGTTTAGCATGTACAGATGCAGAAGTTGTGCAGCCCAAGCTAAAGCGCAGTAGGTTTTCTCAAGCATTTAGTATTGAGACTCGCAGTCAATGAATTTCTTAATCAAGTAGTAAATAACATGTTCTTTCTTTCTTGTCTTGTCTTGTTGACTGAGCACACACCCCATGGAATCTTTCAAAATAGTCAAATACATGATCAATTGCCTTCCTTCAACCGGAGGGATCAAAATGGGAGGCTCAATAAGGTGTTCCTTGAATTTTATAATATAAGATTTCTCATCCGATTAACCAATACGATATCATTAAGATTCAATAGTATACGCGGATGCTAAACCTAAATCTATCTCTAGAGTTTATCATCTAGCAGATCAAAATCTTTGATCTAGTAATGAAAAGTATTTCTCATATCATTTCACCACAAGCTGATTGGCAACTCATCCAAGTAGGCTTTTTTGTCTTGATTTGCTACATGAGGCCCTGCTTTCACTTAGCTAGCTAATATTCCAATCGACAATGTGGACCTGTATGGTGTAGGAAATCATTTCCCCATGTATGCATTCTCTACCAAGTAATAAATTGTAATTCTCCTTAGTTATAATTACCACAAATAAAGTTGGTCGAGTGGTAGTTCCTATAACCGGGTTTTCTTGTATGACCCTTAAGTGTCTACTGGTGTTTCCTTCGTAGTTCTACAAGACCATATTGTTGGATTTCAAATCCGTTGCGTACTTGCAGGATCCACAGTCTATCAGAAACATGGCCATCCAACAATATGATCTTCTTGAACTATGAAGGATCCACAGTCTTGACCATATTGTTGGATTTCAAATTCGTGGCATACTTGCAGGATCCACAGTCTTGACCATATTGTTCTCTATAGCTGCACTGCAAGGCTTTATGTATCCACCGTACTCCACCTAGACTGACATAATTGGTCACGAGCTCATCATGCACGTTGTAATACTTAAGCTTTAGGTGTGTCGGGGAGGTGATTGTGTCTAATGTCTTAGTGAAAGTTCTTCCTAGAATCAGTTGTACATGCTCTGGAAGGGAACAACCAGGAAATAAAGGTTGATGGTCCTTGTATTTCTGCCCTCTCTCAAGGTAATCATTTGTTCAATTTATCCCCACGGGCGAGTTAATGTGTCATTTAAGGATTGTAAGTTGGACCCCTCGTAAGGCCACAACTTATATTTCTTCAATTAGAGTTTTTTTAAGAACTCGAAATACATAATATCACAAGAATTTGCACCATAGATTATGATTTCGGATACATCGCAACTGAACATGGTGACCGCTATCACCGGGGGAAGATATCATTTAGGATTTCTCCCACTTTCTCATTATTCAGTCCCAAGATAAATCTCTCAAAATTTATAATGGAAGTTTCTCCCTCTTCTTTACTAGTGACCATTAGTTCACCAATACATCTCTTAATTGTATCATTGAAGGGATTGTTCGACCACAGGATGCCACCTGTGATAGAGGCAATGTAATGGCGATTCCCCCTCGACCTTCTTTCGCTTTTCTACTAATGTCCTTCTTCTATGTGCTCTCATATACAACTTCAGTGGCATTTTTAGGGACGAATTCTCCTTTTGAGGGGTCCATTTTTGCCTTGATGATTCCCTAAGGCCCCATAACTCTTTTCTTCGCCCATCTCTTCCCCCGCCTTCTTAGTTGTACTCAGACAAATGACCTTTGTTAATTAATTCCCCGATCACATCATTTAGCTGAAAGAAAACGTTCGTGTTGTGGTTGTGCCACTTATGGAAACGACAATATTTAGACATGTCGTCCTTGGAGATTCTTTGATCGGGAAGGATTCCTGATTTACCTTTCTGTGAAATTAGTGTTGACACACTCCTGCCAAATCTTCTCCCTCAAAGTGTTCAAAGGAATGTAAAATTAAGTCTTTGACCGGGGTCTTCACATCCATCTTCCCTTTGATGCTTATTGTCCATATCTAAAGCTTTGGTATACTTGACACCGTGATTTTCTCACCTTATTCGAGCCCTCAGACCGGGATCTTCATGTAGGGTATCACCCTACTCAGTAGATTGATTAACTTGCAGCCCCCTCCCCTTCGAGCCCAAGTTTTTCCTAAGAACACGCAGTATGGTCTGAGGCCTTCCTTGAATATCCAACACTTTAATCCTTTGTCTGTGCCAACCACATCTACGACTACCTTTGTGAATTAGTCTATGTATCCATGAAGGGTCTCCTTCCTCTCCTACATGATTCTAGTAAGGGTTGCCATGGTTGTTGGTTGCCGCTTACGAGTAATGAATTAAGCGGTAAAAGCGTCATATAAGTATTTCCATAAGTTGAGGCTCTTGTGAGGTAGGGTTTAGTACTATGTATTAACAGCTTCAACAAGGGTGAATGCAAAAAAATTACACTTTGCAGCCCCTTTGCTTTATAGTAGTCTAGCCGGTTATCTAAGTGTTCAACGTGCTCGTCGGGATCCCCAGTTCCATCATAGTTAGATAGCTTCGGAGGCTTCTCTATGGATCTTGATATTCAATTTCTAAGGATATGCACAAATATCATATTCCTTTTCCACTATGGAGCCGAAATATATGTTTTGAGCCTTTCCCTTCTCAGGGGATGGTAAACATCGGTTGGGACATGATTTTCATTTCTTTTCTCAGAATCGGATGATGGAGACTTGTGTCTCCTTCTCCGGTGAATGCTTGGGGTGTGTGGATCTTCTTCAAGTGATGTGATACTCTGAGTCGGGATTGGCTCTGGGACAACAATTGGTTGTCAATACGAGGTTGCATCTCGCACTGTGTTGTTTCTTGGAAGAGAAAATCACAGAATATCTTCAATTCTTAAGACCATATCAGCCAAGAATTGAGAATTCAATTGATGGACTACAATATACATGTTATTCAATAGAACAGTTGCTCCTTGCACACCTAGATTAACTTACAACACTTATAGGTCAGGAATTGCCTCTTGTCTAGGCGCTAGAGGTTGTAGGGGACAAATATTTGACGAATTACTTTGGATTATCCTTTAGAGGATTATTGAGGAAGCTAGATCTTGCTGCTTTGAGTCATATGGATAAGTCATGAAGGTTGGATCTTACACTTCTAGAGGAATTGGATAAGCTCTGGTGAGAGAGGCAAATGTAATAGTTTTTACATATTGAGTTTTTATTGATGTTGCCATAGTCTTAAGAAGTCAATGTCGGGTTTTTGGGAGATAGATTGATGATTCGATGGACGAAGATCAGAGATATAAATCTTCAATGGGAAAAACTGTATCTCTTAATAGAAATTCGAGGGAATCGGAGATCGATTCCCACATACAACATCACTATTTCAAAACAAAACTAGAATTGTTGGTGAAACGAAGGAGTTAATCCGAGGAACGATAGCGTGTACGTGCAAGGTGAGAACTATAATGCCCAAGTCAGTGAGAGTATGAGAAATGCGCAAAGTGAAAATGAATTCGAAATTTTCTAAAAAATGACGTATTTCCTCTATTATATAATGGGGACGATTTGAAACTTCATGCGTGGGACGCGTCTTGATGCGTGTTGGACCATCTGATTGATTTGGACATTGATGATGCCTAAAAGTTTAGAAGCACCTACCCTCATTGATAATGAGGGCTCACTTATTTCATGTGTTTTCATTCTCAACATTTTCTTGTGGGCTTGGACCTTCTGGACGAAATATATATATATATATATATATATATATATATATATATATATATATATATATATATATATATATATATATAGAGAGAGAGAGAGAGAGAGAGAGAGAGAATTTTTGTCTTAATTGCGGTTCGTCCCTAGTCACCTTGATTGCGGTATTTGACTTGAGTTTATTGCAGCAACTAACACCTTCATTATTTTAGGTTTGAAGGGGTGGATTTAGTCTCACATTACTTAGATATATGGTTTGTGTTGTGTTTATAAGTGGGTGAAATACTCACCTTACAAGTCGGTTTTGTAAAGATGAGTTAGAGCAAACTCTAATAAGATGGTATTAGAGCCTATCTTAGATCCATGGTTGGGCTTCCCGCATTGTCCACACTTCGCGCTCATTGAGGACAAAGCGTGAGGGGGGTGTTGGAATCTCCTCCTTAATAGTCAGTGTACCACCCTATTTCCATGGCACATAATACATGTCCTGTAACACTTTATCAATTAAAAAGAACAATCAACACCTTCACTCAGGGTTTCATCGCAAGCTCACCTTCACTTAGAGTATCATTGCAGCGAAAATTCTCATTATAAAGCATGCATTAACTAAATCATTTAAACTTAAAATTCAGTTTATGGAATAATCAAACTCATAAATGAAATCTCTTTAAAACATAGAAATACCAAACATGAGAGTGTATATTAACTCTCTAAAGAAGCGTAAAAGGACTCACAAAGGTTTCCCGATGTTACATATAAGAGCACGTAAACTAAAACGCAGAAGAAAAATGAAGAAACAACCTCATGCCTTCCCTCAACTTTAAGCAACTACTCATGTACCTGCTTATCTGTAGTCTGAAGAGGAGCAAAAATCAAATCCACAACAAATGGGTGAGAAATCACAAACAATAATAACATGCGTACACTACAAGGTAGGATATCAAACACCACATGTTTTACACAATATCATTCACATTATATCAAAATACATTCTCACACTCATACTCATCAATCAATCACACCTCAACAAATATGCATATAACTCATTATGCAATGAAACTCGACTAATGCAAGTTTATGCTTATGTATTTGGTACCAACTCAATATTTGGTTCTTTCTAGAACCGGGTCCCCTCTCTAAACCCATGATCCCCCTCTCCGAGCTTGGGATAAGCCATTAGTCCCCTCTCTAAACTAGCAGATGTGCCTCTTGACACAACTCAATGATGCATGCTCATACACATCAAATCAATGAGCTAAGACCCCTCTATGATCTTAACATAATGCACTAACAACTCAAGTAGTCCCCTATCTAAGTTACATCTCAATCACAATCACAAAATGCACAACATCATATAATTCAGTGCAACTCAAGTATTCAATCAATCTCCTCAATTGGATTATTATTCATACATGCAACAACACAATAATCATAATTATCACCTCAAACATAATGACATTGTCACACTCTCAACTCACACCACAACATCATTACCACCAAAAAGTTCACCAAAAGGATCACCATACACATCTCACCATTTATGCACCATATCATCATGTCCAACAATCAATCATTTTTACGACATCAATAAACAACAACAAACAACAACTCAACATATGTAACTTCATAGGCATTCATTCATGTCACTTCACTAAAACAACAACACATCATCGTATAAACATAACGATTCCCTAACCGATCATCTAAGTCAGTACAAACATCCCTACAATATATAAATGCCTACAACTCAAACGTTTCACCAAGCATTACCATGAGGTAGATCTACGAGTTAGATTTCTAACTTTTCAAACGACACCTCATTTGAACTTACGGAACTTATGTTATACTCGAAAACGATTCACATGGTACAACATCTAGGGAGCTGCTACGGCTGCCCGTAGCACTTTTCAGCTAAAAACCTTTTTTTGGGCACGCTTTTGGTACAACAACCATAGGGCTGCTACGACCGCCCGTAGCACGTGCTACAGCCCGTAGCAGAGCCCCAAAAAATCTCAAATTTCTCGCGATTTTGTGCGATCACTCTTGTTTTTTAGCCGTTCATTAGACCTCAAACCCAAAGTTTTGACCTCTAACAGTCCCAAACCATACCATTCATCATTTTAGATGAAAACATGGATTTTTATCATCTCTTAACATCTAAATCAATAATGCATCATGGCAACAATGGTGAAAAACATACATGTATACACAAACAGAATTTCAAACATCAAGTCGCACGAATTTCATATCATTAAAACTAGGAGAATATAAAATCCTCAACAACAAACACAAAATTCATCATAATGATCATCCATATTAGAGGTTAAAAACTCTTCTACCCTACCCCATATGCATAAGTCATTATTGAAGGTTATTCTCCCCCTTACCTTAAATTTTTCCAGCAAAATTCTTCATAGCTCTTTCAATGGATGCTCTTCCTATGCCCTAACCCTTGCCTCTTCCTCTTCCTCTCACAACTTTTTAGAGACTTCCAGCATCACCCTCACTTATCCCCTTATTCACCAAAATGCCTTTACCATCTCTAATTTTATTTTAATAAAAATACTACTAATACTCCTTATTTTTCTATGATTCTATTTTCTAATTTTAATTAAATAATTCAATAAAAATTCAGTGATTTAATTATTAAAAATAGACTCTAATAATTCTAGCCAACCTCTATCAATCTCTAATCACTCTCCACATTTCCACCTCAAGGTTACACACCCCTAACACCCATATTAATTCAATTATCACACACAATAATTAAATTAAATCATAACAATTCAAATAATTCGATAAGTCAATAATTTGGGTGGTACAGTCCGCCCCTAGTAGTCTTAATTGTGGCATTGACTTGCCTTCATTACAACTCCTAACACCTTCATTGCGTTGGGTTTGAAAAAGTAGATTTAAACTCACATTATTTAGAGATATGGTCTTTGTTAGGTTTATAAGTGAAGACAATTCTCATCTTACAAATCAACTTTATAAAGATGAGTTAAGTTAAATCCAAATTCATATATATATATATATATATATATATATATATATATATATAAAGTCTCGTATAACTTACGTAGTTTATAAACAAACACACTCATCTACCTGTTGAAGTGTTTATTAATTTAGAATAAAACCATGAAACTTTACATAAGATTAAAATCAAGCTGCAATACCTTAAAAAAGTGGTGCATCTGACTTTAGGTCGGAATATTAGCATTGTTTGTGGAATCGAGGATTTAAGGCCACACACGGGTGTAAATAAGCCCTTTAGTCCCCTTAACCATGAGTCGACGCTACTTTCATTCACCGAAAATGTATTACTTTACTTGAAGATCAAAACTCTTGTATTCGTTGAGGAACAAAACTGTGAGAATTTATTTAAAATTCATAGCAGATAATAGTTCGATATTATATATTAATTTTGATGTATGTGATATTCATAAATATATTTTAGAAAAATGGTCTTAATAAATAGAAATCTTGGGTTCCAATTTTGTACCAAGATCATAAATTAGAAAAATACCATTATAATTCCATGACACTATATCTTATACTATGCATGGATCGAAAATATAATTAAGAAAAACGAAAAAAAAATCAGAAATAGATATATATGCGTCTAAAAAGTGTAAAAGTGCAGACGTAAGTGTACTAATGAAGGGAAAACAAGCTATATATCCGTACTAAGATGAAGGCATTGTTTTGCTGATACCCATTCCTTACCTTTACCTGTAATTTTCTGTATGATAGCATTAATTAACATCTCTTTTTCACTTCTAGTTCCATAGTTCTAGCTATATAGCTTCTGTACACAAGACAGTGTTTCGATCCTCTGCTCTAAACTCCACTATATTTATTTTATACATCATTTATTGCTTACTTTTTCTTTTATTTTCCTTTCTAATCATCTTCTCCTTTTTCTGTTCCCACCGTTCTGTCTGCACCAAAAATGAGACTAAAATCACTAACTTATCTCTGTCTTCTGTTCATCAATCATGGACCACACACATACACCATTGAACTTCTTTTTTTTCTTCTGTCAAGTCACTGTATGATGACCTCTTCCTATGATCTGGTCATCTGTGTTAAAGCTTTCTGCTCTGTAGGTTTCTTATTGGAAGGATAAGATAAGATAACCATGCATGATTATTACTATTACTAACCTTTAAATTACTACTAGTTCTAAATGATTGGAGTTTTCATAGTTTTCATAGTCAGTGATAATTAATTTATTGCGTTTAGGGTTTACCTAGCTAGTAGCTACTATAGACTAGAGTTCAAAATACTGTGATAGAATAAATTAAAAGCGATTTGATTCTGATGAAATATTAATCAGTTTTCATTAAATAAAAATAGACATGTCACTGCATGCTTTCACACAAAGGTAAAGTCCTTTTAACGTAGAATACTTGATTATATATGATCTTATGAATAAAAGTTTGGAATGAATTAATGTAATGCAGAACTGTGACGTAGGTAAAGTTGAGGCAACGACAGTCACTAAATGCTAATAACATGCATGAAGTTAATACATAACATGGTTCATATTCAATGCTGTAATTTGGATGCACATGGTGTTGCAATGCACATGAGGAGGGAGAGGATGGCTAGGTAAGCAAGGTTGGTTATATTATATACTTGGCACAGAAAATTTTGGATCAGTTAGAGACAGAAAGTTATGCCACTTGTTGGTGGTGTAGCATTTATTTCATTACTTGAAAATACTAGAGGTTTTTGTTGTTATCATAAGGAGAAAATAGAGAGGAGATTTTTGTTGTATAATTCCCGTAAACTAATGAGAAATAGATTTGGTTCTTCTATGTGCATAGTGCAAGTGAACTCTATGTAGTTTAAAAAATGTGTTTATAAATGGTGATAATCTTCACTTTAAAGATAGTTAGATTTAATATAATTTTTTTGATATAATACTAGAATTTATTTAACATATTGTTTGAACTATTTATTATCGATTAATGTGTCATACTACATTTTTCGAATATTTTTTTAGTGGTTTTTGTTAATAAAGACAAATTATTGAATTAATAAAAAGAAAAATAAAAAGGATAAAGGACAGAAAACTTAAAGCATCAAACAATTACCAAAAACAATAGTTGAAAATACTCAACTTTATCTCTCAAAAATCTTAAAGAAGCACAAATACAAAGTCAATCTCACAAAGTATCTTAATCAACAAAAAAGATGTGTTGACTAATCTATTTGCACATGCATTTTCTACTTGAAAAATGTGAGATATCTTAAATCTAAAGGATCATACAGTATATAAAGTATTTTTTTTATTTAATTAAAAGATGTCCATGAACAATATTCATATTAGAAAATATACAATTGGTCAACATTGAGTTAGTTTCAAGTTAAAGATTATTTCTCCAATTATTATCATATTCGATAGCACGCATGAAATAGAAAAGCAAAACATAACAGTATTTAAGATATTTTGACAAGAAACGAAGTGAGACTAAAATAGAAGAATTGAAGAAAAGAAGAAAAAGCAAAGATCTCTACTAATCGGGCGCAATTACCATGGAATGTAGTTGATCCTAAAGGCAAAAAAATATTACAAGCCCTTGGAAAAATTCTGTCGTGACAACATATCAACATGTTCGGATCCTGAAGGCAAAACAACATTACAAGCCCTTGGTCGGGCTCGACCATATATCAAGACCGCGAACCAATTTTTCTTAGGACATAACCTTGTACACTTGTATGATAATGCTAGGGGTGTTCATGAGTGTGGGTCGACCCACGAACACGCTGACTCAAACCAAACAACCTATAAATTACCCAAACACATTCATTTCGGGTATACCTAACTCAACATATAACAATCCGTATAATTTTGGTTCGGGTATCGGGTATGAGTTTTGCAACCCGCAGACCCGTTGACCCAACCAATTGATGTGACTTTAGTAATTTCTTATTATTTATATTATTATTTTAAATAAAAATATAAAATTAATATCTCATTAATAATCATAATTTTTCCAAAAAGTTTTATTCTCCACCAATAATACTACTAGACCAATGAGTTTACGTAATTCTAAGATTAAATCTTGTTTCTTATTTTCTTTTCACTACTACAAAACGGCCAAACAACAACGCCAGGTTTACAACGGCATCCTATACACCGTTCTTATAGTGCGTACTGGATGCGCGCGCATTATTTTAATTAGAAATCTCAATGGTATAATAACGGTTTTTATGAAAACCGTGGTGATACAATCTAGCTATCATGGGTTCGAACCTCATCGCCCTCAAATAGTTTATCCCTTTGATGTAAATGCTCCCTTTTTAAGTTTTATTAATATTTAACTAAAAAATAATAAGGATATCACGACGGATTTTTCTCAAAACCGTTGTTACAAATTGAAGCTTCTTTTTATGTATTTTAAACACCAAGTATATATATCCATTTATCCATTGAAACAACCCTAACACCAACGCCGTCACCATTGTCGGGAAGAAGACAACAACAACAACAACAACAACAAAGTGTTCTACTTTAAGGTGTTGCAATGTCACATTTGAAGACAAAATCATCCAAAGGTGTTTCTACGTCTTGTTCCAGTGTAAAATCTCGATCTGGAAATTTTTGTGGTTGTGATGGTCGTATGGTTTCGTATCAATGCAAGAAGGGACAAAATAAAGGAAGGCTTTTTTTGGAGATGTCCATTTTGGAGGAGCGATTAAACATGTAATTTGTTCATATGGGATGAAGACGTGGGAGAAAGAGATGGAAATGACGATGAGAGCATAATGAAGTCAGAGTTGGAAGCTGTGGGCTATCTGAAGGTTATGTATGAGGATTTAAAGAAAAAGAACAAGAATTTGAAGAACAAACTGAAATCAGAGATATTTTCTGGAAATATCAAGATGTTATATTTTTTTGTCTCCTTTATGTTTAATATTTACTTTGTTATGAAATGTAATAGTTGAATTAGGGTTCGAATTACATTGTTGATGTTTAAACTGCAGATGCATTGTGAATTACATTGTTGATGTTTAAACTACAGATGCATTAAGTTAGAAGTTAAGCCGCACCTTTTCTTTTTTATTTATTTTAAAATTCATAAATAAAAGGGTTATCACTACGGTTCTTCTGGTTAACCGTAGTGATATATTTATAATAAATGAATACCTATGTATACGGTTTTTATTTGTTTTAAAATTCATAGATAAAAGGGTTATCACTACGGTTATTCTGGTAAACCGTAGTGATATATTTATAATAAATAAATACATATCTATACGGTTGTTATTGTTAACCGTTGTGAAATATTTTACCCATATTTAAGCGAAATAACTTTCACTTAATTGACAGTAACGCCGTTGCCTTCAAAGTGAAACCCTATGACCCATTTTTTCTCTTCGTTTTCACCATTAGCCGTGAATCTTGTGCTTCATACATTAAGGTATTCTTCTTCTTCCATCTATTGTTAGATATTTCTCATTATCTCGTTTGTTGCATGTTGTTTTTGTTGATTGTTCTCATTTTTTCAGATTCGTTTTCACTACCTTAACAAAGACCATACTTTGGAAACTTCATAATGTTTATGTTGCTATGGAAAAATGTATAAGAAGCATGAAGCTATGATGGAAACTTCATCCACCTTGTACTTTTTTTTCATAGCATCACGAGCAAGATGTTAGTAAATGAAGAAACAACAGTGTAAGCAAACTTTATCTAGTTTTAGAAGCAATGAAAAGAAGTACGAAGGTTTTTCATAATTGATTCCTGTTCCGCGATTAGTTTCATTAAAAGGTGCGTTATTCCTGTTCCTCTCTTTACTCATCACTGGATTATGGTTTTACGGTTTGTTTTCAACTGAGGATGCTCATTTTTGAAGTTTGCTTTGTTTCCTTTCAGGTTAAGGGGATGATATAGGGTGATGATGATGGTGGAAGCTAGCGTATTATATCAGTTTATAATTTCTGGATCTGGTATAGAATGTTGTTTGAGTTTATCATATTCTATTTACATTGTTTGTTTAACTAACCCTCACTTAAAGTTTGCTGGTGGTAGCAAGCGTATTATATGAGTTTATAATATCTGGATCTGGTATAGAATTTTGTTTGAGTTTATTATATTCTATGTAGATTGTTTGTTTCACTAACCCTCGCTTAAAATACATTCAGTTAATTTGACATAGATAATTGTAATCTGCAAATTAAGTTGTATTTGAAAACCAACTTAAACAAACCAATGTTGTTTTCTGACTGTATGCCTCTCATCATTTATCTCACGTTCTTTTATATATAGATTATGGTATAATGATCTGGCTCCTTAGATGCATCTCCATCTTCCATTATAGTTAAATCAAAGATGAGGCAAATTATCCAATGTCTTGTTGATCTTATGGAAATTTAACTATAATCGAAGATAGCGATATATCGAAGGATTCAGATCAATAAACCACAATATATGTAAAAGAGCGTGAAATACCCGATGAGACGAATGCAATCAGAAAATAACATTGGTTTGTTTAAGTTGGTTTTCAAGAACAGTTTAATTTGCAGATTATAGACATCTTCATCAAATTTAATCCATGTATATTTATTTAGTGAGGTGTTTGGAAAACAAGCAATCTACATTTAATATAATAAACTTAGGGTACTTACAACAATGGTTATATATTGTAACCGATATCATAAGTAATTTATGTTTTATATAAATTCGCTACTGATGGGTTTCGAACCCAGAACCTAAGTGTATGTATCGCAACGGTTTATTATCATAACCGTTGTGATATATGGTGTGCGTCCTGCCTTTCAACAACGGTTTCTAAACCGTTGTAGAAACTGCGAACTTACAACGACAATCTACATAACAACGCCTTCGCCCGCGTCATTATATGTCATTCCCAACCGTTGTTAAATGGGTTTTTTTGTAGTAGTGTTTGTATCATTTTCAACTTAGAGGATTTCTTATCACACCACCCTTGTTTCTTAGGCACCATCTGAATTTCCGGTTTTGCCCCCTGATTCCGGATGTGCACATCCGGACGCACCATTTTTTTTAAAAACGCTGATGCGTTCTGGATGTGCACATCCGGAAACATTCCTGATCTGCAGATCCGGAAAACAACAGAACTTAATTTTTTTTTAAAAAAATCGGTTTTGTTGCGTGGTCGCATATGTTAATATATCGTCGCAACTTAATATACATTTGACAACATCAATATATAAAATAAAATGATATATATATATATATATATATATATATATATATATATATATATATATATATAAACCTCTGCCAAAATACAGTGCATACATCTAGTATAAATAGAATACATCAAACAAAAAACTACTGCGTATGGCGAAGGATGTCTCCTGGCTCCCCTGCTCCTCTGCCCCTACCCACCATCCTGGATCGATGTCTGCGGCACTGAAGTGCCCCCCGAGCAATCGCAATAATCCTGTCCACGGCAAGTCTGGCACCAGAGCCCTCAGGGAGGTGACCGTCCGCAATGGCCTGCTGCGCTATCTGCTCTATCTGACGACAGCGTGGTAGGACATCCTGAGTGTGGTCTAGCTGAGACTGCCGCTCCTCTAATATCTCCTGATGAGCAGGTCTGGGTGGCAATCCCTCAGCGGTGGGCACCATGCATGGGTGTGAGACGGTATAGAACCACACAATGTACCCGGGTAGCAGCGCTCTAGTCTCTCTCCGCTCTGGTCGCCCGAGCCTCTTCCGATACCAAGTGGGACTGGAAGTCAGCATATATGTCATCTATTTGCCTGCGGTTCAAGCCTAGAAGAGCAGACTCATGAGGCATCCTGGGGATCGTCTGCGTGTAACCGAATTGACGCAAGACGCGCTCCGGCAGGTATCGGGCAGTAACGGTCGAACTGCATGCCAACCATCCTGAGAACAAACAAACCTCATCGAACGGGCGCGTCACACGGTGAGCGGCATAGGTGTCATACAAAACGTCCTCAGCAGCCATCCGATCAAGATACACTCTGTAGGGGTCCGGCACCTGGTTCCCTCTGAGCAGGACAAATGCAGCAGCACATGGCATATCCTCTGTGTACCCGTTGACACCCCCCAGCCAGTAATGTTGGGAAAATGCTGTAAAATCCACGCCTGAAATGAAAAACATAACATGGGTGTCAAACAGTATAATGAATATAGAAAGAAAAGAAATGAAAAAATCACTTAGAATATTAGATTGTTACCACGTATAGCGTACAACTGCCTTCCACAGTCTTGGCTGCCCAACGACAACCATCAGAGAGCCTGGAATAGGTGTATGCCAGAGCAGCCGCCCCCCAGTTGTACCCGTGGATCTCTGTCTGATCCGAAAGGTACCTGAGGTAGACGACATCAACGTAATAGGCGCTGGTGTCCACAAACACCTGCGTGCCGAGCAAAAACAAGTAGTAGCATCTCAGGGCACGCTGCCTGCGGATTGCCATCTCAGCTGGATCACCTGATGCACGTCCTGCCTCTGCAAGCGCTGTAGTAAATCTGCGTGTTAGAAAGGAGAACCGGACGTGTGCGCCTCTCAACTGTGTCACCTCCGCAAGTGCCTCCTCTGGGGTAGCCCTAAGCTCCTTAATCAGCATCTTCATCGCGTCCTCCTTAGACATCCTACCGTGAAGGAGAAGGGTACCCGTGATCGGTAGATGTAAAAGGCACGAGATGTCATCGAGTGTGATCGTGATCTCGCTGTACGGTAGATGGAATGAGGATGTCTCAGGGTGCCATCTGTCAATAAAGGCCATCAACATACCGTACATGATCTGGGGATACCCAATCCTAGACAGACCTCCAAGACCAGAGGTAGCAAGTGCAGACGTGAACCGCTCATCCCCTGGCAGCACCGCAAGCATGTCCATAACCTTGCCCTCATGGTTATAGAACTTCTGTGAATCCTTCTCCTGAAAATTTCCAAATAAAACAATGTTACAAATGAACATATTTTCAACGAATACAATTCTATAAATAAACCGAGAAAGGTTACCTGCCCTAGCCAGACATATCTGGCAGTATGCTCAGAGTACCCCACGAGTAGGGACATATCAAACAGTCCCCCGGGGTAACCGCCCAGCTCATTGAAATCGTCATCAGCGTCAACACCCTCATGTGCTGGGTGATCACCCTCTAGAACAGGAACAGGAACAGGGGAACGAGGAGGAGCAGCTGATGGAGCTGGAATCTCCCGACGACGCCTGCGTGCAGGCTGGGACCCTGATGAACTAGCAGTAGAATCCCGACGCCTCCGAGATGTAGAATCGGCGGCTGAAGGGGGAGTGGCCTGTACCTGAGATGTGGAAGTGGCCTGAACCTGTGATGTGGATGGCTGTTGTGTAGGATGTCCCTCAGCTGTAGGGGCTACCCCAACTCCCTCTGCGCCGGAAGCCTCGGCTGTAGACTGCATCCGCTCACGTCGGACAGATGTGTGCTGAGTTGTCCGTCCATGTATGGTACGATCGTGTCTGTCAGTCATCTAATGTGCAAAGCATAATAAATAAATTAGATTTTTTTTAAATAATTAAACAAAAACAAACAAACAAACAAAATAAAAAAAAAATAGTCTTCCGGATGTGCACATCCGGAAGGACACAGAATTTTTAACGTTGGGTATTTCCGGATGTGCACATCTGGAAACACTCAGAAAACAAAACGTTAAAATCTTTCCGGATCTGCACATCCGGTACGTTTTTTGAAGTTTAAAAATGGCAACCATGGCCACTGTAACATGCAAAAGGGCATTTTAATGCTCTGATCGCCTGTTTGAAGCAGTAAAAATGACCTACATTGTCTCTAACTTATGTTATTCATACAACCTAACAATTTCTACACCTAAATGTCTACTCTATATCGATTACTCAAAAATAACTCCGAAACTCTAAATTTTAAAAACTTACCGATTAAAATGAGATACGGAGGATTTGGAGTGTCTTGATCGTTGTAGAAGTTGCTCTGCGCCGAACTCGAGTGGAAAAAATCGAGATTTGTGGGATTGAAAATTTGAGAGTTTGAGAGAGTTTGGAAAATGGAAAATTGAAGAATGAGGGGGAGGAAGAAGGTCTGACGCGAATTAATAAGAAATCCTTCCGGAAGTGCACATCAGAATTGTTTCCGGATACGCATATCCGGAACACTTCAGCGTTTTTTAAAAATTTGGTGCGTCCGGATGTGCACATCCGGAATCAGGGGGCAAAAAAATAATTTCACGTGGTGCCTAAGAAACTTGAGTGGTGCATTAAGAAACCCTCTTCAACATATGTATTTTATGGAAATAACGTGTCTTGTTGAATTTTATATTATTATCAAGTGTTATGTCGTGTTGATGAATGTTATTAGATATTATGTAATGTGTTTTGTTGAATTTGAGTGTTATAAATGAGTATGATTATATTGAGTTGTGTTACATTTTTTTAAATCGACAAAAATAATCATAGAAAAATATTTTTCATTTGAAACACAACTCGCAAACCCACTCAATCCAACCCATAAATGAACGGGTCGGTTTGAGTCAGTTTTGATAATAAAGTTTCGGGTTAGACGAAAAACCCAACCCAATAATATTTGAATGGGTTAGATAACGAGTTTGACAAAACCCAGCCTAACCCAATCTATGTATACCCCTAGATAATGATATCTTAATGGAATGTCTTTTGTTATTTTTATAATATATAATCTTAATGTTTTTTATTACATGATCACCAATTAATTGATTTGCGGTTTAACCTTGTTAGACTAGTCGTGGAATATATTAAAGTTTTGAATTAAGTGAT
Source organism: Lathyrus tuberosus (assembly GCA_022829125.1). Taxonomy (NCBI): domain Eukaryota; kingdom Viridiplantae; phylum Streptophyta; class Magnoliopsida; order Fabales; family Fabaceae; genus Lathyrus; species Lathyrus tuberosus. Next base: position 845,291 of record JALAZF010000231.1, on the reverse strand, counting down.
TTAGTTCACTGCTATCTGGTGGAACTAAGAAACTCTTTTATTTTATTACTTAACCTCAAATTATGACTTACCAAAAAAGATTAAGTAGTCGTACGAGTGGATAAAAGTCCAATATGAAAAATCAAAAGACACTCTAATTTATACATTGATATTAACTCATCAGAAATAACTTATTTTTGAAGTGAAAAATTTTAGTGGTGGAGCTTGGTCAATATATTTATGGGGCAAGTAATTGTGCAATATATCAATAATACTGTGAGAATGAATGGGTTGATTTTAACTCAACAAACGTGAGGATTACTTCTACTTATAAATACATATGTCCAGGTAATATATTATTCGATGTGAGATTTTTTAACACAATCCATCATGCCTAAGACTAGACGTCTAAAGTATCGATATAAATAGTAGGTGGTCTGATAACAGAAACTTGTTAGCAAGTGGCCCAAGGGATCTTAAACTAGACTCTGATATCATGTTAAAGTCTTGTTTAAGATCTTATACTAGTTTTGTAAAGTTGAGTTTGAAGCTACTCAACCTCTTAGGGTTTGCCTTAGTTTACGTTATATTGCTTGTCAATTTAGTCTATTGGTTAGTTTGTCGTAATTAAGTCTCCTCACATTGTTGCACATTCTAGGGTTGAGTGCTAAATCTTTTTTACGCATGCATAAATCGAATTATTTGATTAGAGTCAACACAATATGGTTCTAATCAATTAGTCAGAGTTTTGGGTCAAGAAACACATGAAAGCATGATTCAAATCGTGTCAATTATCGATTCAAATAAACACTTCATTTATGTTAAAATTTAAAAGTTTTGAAGTGTGATTTGAGTCGTTTATTAGGGTGATTCAAATAAAATATGAATGTTTAAATAAAACATTGAAGTATTTCTCATTCGAATCATGAAAAAGGGTGACCCAAATAAAAAATTAATTTGAAAAATAGGATTTTGATTATGTATTTTTTATTCGAATTAAAGAAAAATCATGAGTCGAATCATGGAGGTCTTGATTTGAATCATAAAAGGCTTGACTTGAACCAAAAATTGGATGTTGATTTTGGATTTTGATTATATATTTATGATTTGAATTACATAAACAATTTTCTTAGTTTTTAATTCTTGATTCAAATCATTTACTCTTTTGAATAATCCTATACCATTTGCTCTTGACTCGAATCAAAATGGGAATTTTGTCTCATTTTTGTTTCTTATCTCTAACACATATATAAATCATTTTTCAAAATCCCTCTCATAACATTTATGATTAGAACACATAACATTTTCTCTCAAACTTTCAAAAATCATTTTGAGTTTTTGTTTTGAGTTTGAAACTAAAATTTCTCTTCATCTTCAACCTCCAACTTCTATCATTGTTGTTTGGTTTAGCTTCTCAATATAGGGTGTGGGATATGTTTGAAGATGTTTGTTTGTGATTAACAATTTGTGAAGGTTTGAAGATTTCAGGTTGATATCTTTGTATGGTTTTGGCTAGGATTAATAATCCAACTGAGTAAAAGAAGGAGTTTTTTCTTCCAAGATTGCTTTGGTAGAGGCCTGTGGAAGTTGCTACGGACGGAGTTGGAATTTCTATTGCCTTAAGAAAAATCAAGGCCCAGAAAAAGAACCAATATAACTTAGGAGAAGATGTTATGATGTAGACGTTTGGAGCATAATTCTTGAATTTGGAAGGGGGAAGTCAAAATCGAGTGAAGATCTCGAAGAGAATATTCAAATCGAATATTTTTTAATTTTCAACATTATCTTGAATCTTGTGATTGTATTAAAAGACTCTAAAAATTGTCAAATCATATTGGATGACTATAAATTTTCAATGGGAAACCACTAGAGAGTGGAGTAGGCACAAAGCAAGAACGAACATGTTGAACCACTATACATATGGCGTAATTTCTTTCTATCCTTATCTCTTTTATATTTCGTTTAGGTTTTAATGTTTCTTAGAAATTGCATGCTGATAGGTTTTATTGCATTCATAGTGTTTTTATATATAAAAATTAGGTATGTGTTAGATATAGATTCTGAACGATATTAAATCTGATTAAACCTAGAAACTGTAATAATAAATTTCATAATAAATTGAATACCTTCGATTTACACACCCCGTGAAAATGGAATTTAGATAAATTGAAGTGTTGATTGCGTTAGTCTCTTTATCTTTTGTACATTTTGTTTTTGGTTTAAGTGTATATGATAATTATTCCAATCACATATATCTTGTACAAAAATTCCACTATGCCGGGAGATTTTATTAAACTCTAATTTTGAAAAGAAAACTTGTTTTAAATTGGTCTTTTCGGAATGGTCTATTCAACCCCTCGTCTAGATCATTCGAGTCCATATTCTCCCCCCAACAATTGGCTTCAGGGCTGGTCTTTTGGTCAAGTCTTAGGACTCTAAAAGTTGAGAGTATGGGTAACAATGATTTGAAGGGAGGGTACTATAGAACCACAAATTTTAAAGGAAAAAACTATGTTTATTGGAAGGATAATATGTACGTTCACTTAATACCAATAGATAAAATAATTTAGGTACCTATCACAAATATACCTTTTATGCATAAAAGTGAAGTCAATGATGTATCCACTTTAAAATTATCAAAATATTAGACATGTGACAAAACTAAAAATGCATCTTATAACTTGAAGGTGAGAAACATATTCATTTATACATTTAGCACAAAAGTGTATTACTCAATTTTGTATCATAAGACTACACAATCAATGTGAAATGATCTTCAAGTTCTCTAAGAGGGTACTAAAGATGTAAAGAAATATAAAAGTAAAATGTTGACAGAGGAGTATTAACTATTCTGTATGGAACCCGGTGAAATCGTGGAATCCGTGTATATATGTTTTCTCCATTTAATCAACAAGCTAGAAAATTTTAGTAAATCTTTATCTAACTAGAAGGTAAATCAAATGTCAGTAAATCTTCTAGTAAATCTTCGATACTTCCAAAGTTTGTAGATCTTTATCTAACATAAGGTAACCGCCATTAAGGAATTAAATTATCTAAAAACTTTGGAAGTATCGACCTTTTTTGGAAAACTTATTGAGCGTGAGAATAAATTAGAAAGACTTCATGCAATTGAAGAAGAAAGATGGAGTAAAATAATTGAAACAAGACATCTTCTTGAAATCCTCCTCTTCCATGGCAAGAAAAGTAGAAGAAGATGATGACAGTTCAGATGAAGATTCTTCCAAAGAGGAAGAAATGAGTTTATTTGTCAAATTTTACAATAGACATGTTAAGAATATTTGTATATAAAATAGTTCATATCAACTATAACATGTAATTAGTTGTATTCTCTCTATATATAATGCAGTCTCCGTAGTTCCTTTTAAGCACACGATTTATTCAAACGTCTCTAACTCTCTTATACTTCAATATGGTATCAAAGCCTAGTTGAGATTCAACTATTCGTCATGCTTTACCCGGTTGACCCACTGTCTTCCTATGTGAAAAAAATCTGGGTGACTCATTTCGGTCACCACCATACCTCTATTCTTTCATCCATAATCGAAATTGCCGCCGCTCCTAAAGTTTTTTCGGAGAGATACCTATACCGCCAGAATCGCCTCCTCCAAATCGGAGAGTCCTCAAAATCTGACTACCGTGCACCTTCCCACGTGCCACTTCTCCTTATGTGCGTGGACCTCACATGCCACCGCTCCAGTAGTGCATGACAGCGCATCTGAAAGCCCCTCCTATTGCGGTTTCCATCGTCGGTGTCGACGTCCTGCTCTTTTTTCCCATTATGTACTCACTTTTTGTTGCAAACCATCAACTCTCATGGGAGACACCAATTATGTCATATTTAATAAGGTTCTAATTATCTTGTGTGAGAGGCTAATAAGGACACCCACTGAATCATCTGTGCTTGACTCCCACTACCATGGTCGTGGTGGACAAAATGAAGGACGCGGTGGCCAACGCCATGGTATTTGTTGTAACTACTGCACGGGCATATAAAATTTGGATGTTGTACAAAGGCAAGAGAACAATAATGAAAACCTAGGGTTGCTGATGCCACTCAACCAACTATCACCAAAGAAGTTACTATTCTAGCCTCTGATTATAATGAGTTCCTTCAGTTCAATCCAGCTCATCAACCACCATCTTCTGCCACCATTGCTTAGTTAGGTAATCCTGTAGCCTTTGTTTCTACATCCACCTCCCTTGGTCCTTGGATCCTTGACTATTGTGCCTCTGATCATATGAATGGTAATAAATTTCTTTTATCTCACTTGTCTTATTCTAATTCTTTGCCTTCTGTCATTGTGGTAGATAACTTTAAAATCAAAGTTCGAGGCCTTGGTCAGGCACACCCACTTCCAAACTTGTTTTTAGATTATGTCTTTATATTGCTGGTTGTCCTTTCAATCTAATATATTTTAAAAATCTCACTCGTACTATTGATTGTTCAGTTCTGTTTATTGATAAATTTGTTTATATCCAGGATCGACGTACAAGACAGACAATTTGAACAGGGAGTGAGTCCGGAGGATTATATCCTCTATCACTACAAGTGGCAAGTGCTTCTATTGCTTTTGAAAGCCTTATACATACATGTTTAGGTCAATATAGCCTTAATTAAAAGTGTCTTTTAGTTCCTAGTTTTTCTAAGTTTTTGTCATTTCAGTGTTAGTCATGTCAATTAGGCAAACATACTTATCACACATATTGTCAACGAGTAAATAAAAGTGATGTGTCACCTTTTGCTTTAATTCATTCTAATATTTGGGGTCCTAGTCATGTCAAGTCAACTTTAGGATATTATTACTTCATAACCTTCATCGATGATTTTTCACGACGTACTTGGTTTTTTTTTATGAAAAACCGTTCAGATGTCATCTATATATTCCAAGAATTTTATGCTGAAATTAAAAATCAGTTTGACACTTCCATTAAAATTTTATGCACTGATAATGCTCGTGAATATATGTCATTCTAGTTTCAATCTTTTTGTACATCATAAGGGATTATTGATTAATCATCATGTTCTCACACACCACAGCTAAATGGTGTCACTGAACGGAAGAATCATCATTTAGTTGAAACTGCACTGACTCTTTTACTTCACCACAATGTCCTTTCTCATTTTTAGAATGATTCTCTTCTCACAGCTTATCACCATATCAAATGAATTCCTTCATCTGTCCTTCAAGATCAAATTTCACACTCTATCTTGAACCCGCAATATGATCTCTACCCCATTCCTCTCTACGTCTTTGGTTGCACATGCTTTGTTCATGACCTCAGTCTAGGTAAAGACAAACTTTATGCCTAAGCTCTCAAATGTATCTTTCTAGGCGACTCACGTATACAAAAAGGATATCATTTTTTTTGTCCCCAAATTCAACAATACATTTTTTCTTTGAAACCTCACCATTTTTCTCTACATCTGTGTTACCTAATGAGAGTGGTACTTCAGATGCTTGAGATATGCCTTCCATCATTCCCACACCCGTTAAACCTCCATTATAAGTCTACCAGTGATGGACACCCCGTCCATCTGAGGTTAGAGTAGGAAGTTTGTATGGATCAACCTCCAGGTTTTACTATTCCTGTCAATTCTAAACTTGATTGTCGGCTTCGTTGTTTTCTTTATGGGATGAAACAGTCCCCACGTGCTTGGTTTAGTCACTTTAGATCTACCTTAATATAGTTTGGTATGACTAGATGTGAAGCAGATCACTCTATTTTCTTTCTTCATTCCTTCACTGATCAGCGCATCTTTCTTGTGGTTTATATTAAGGACATTGTTATCACGGGAGACAATACTAAGGGTCTCCAACGACTCAAAACTCATCTTTCAAAAAATTTCAGACAAAATATTTGGGTCCACTCAGATACTTATTAGTCATTAAAGTTGCCCAGTCCTCATCTGACATTGCAATCAACCAGCGCAAGTATACATTAGACAATACCAATGAAACTGGTTTGCTTGATTGTCGTCCTGTTGATATTTCTATGGACCCAACGTCAAGCTTATTCCGAGTAAGAGAAGGCATTGAAAGACCTGAGAAGATATCGATGACTTGTGGAAAGACTCAACTATCTTACAGTCACCATACTGCATATTTCATTTGTGGTGAGCATTGTGAGCCAATTTATGAACTCTCATTGTGATATTCATTGGGACGCACTCATTCGAATACTTAGATATATAAAGAATGCACCAGGAAGAAGATTGTTATATGAAGATAAGGGTGATGCTAAAATAATTTGTTATACGGATGCAGACTTGGCCGGTTCAGTGTCGGATAGGAGATCCACATTCGGATATTATGTTCTAATTGGAGGTAATATGATCTCATGGAGAAGCAAGAAACAAAATACAATTTCATTATCTAGTTTTAAAGATGAATAATGTGTTATGGCGACAACCACAAAAGAGCTTGCATAGATGAAAATTTTACTCTCAGAACTTAAGATAGGAGATCTTCAGAACACAAAACTCATATGAGATAATCAAGTAGCACTCCACATTGCATCTAATCTGGTTTTCCTTGAACGAACCAAGCACATAGAAATAAAATGTCGTTATGTAAAGAACAAGGTACTATTAGGAGAAATCACCACAAATTTTGTAAAATCCAAAGACCAATTAGCTTACATGTTTGCAAAGTCTCTTAGGGGTTCTCGAGCAGATTACATTTGTAACAAGCTTGGCTCATATGACATATATGATTCATCTTGAGGGGGAGTATTAAGACTATTTGTATATAAAATAATCCAATATCGACTATAACATGTAATTAGTTGTAATCTCTCTCTCTCTCTCTATATATATATATATACACACACAAACGGAGTTTATTCAAACGTCCTCACTCTCTTATACTTCAATAAGATATATATTAAGAAACATCAGCTCAAGCATCTGGACCATAATCTGATTAAATTTAAGAAATAACATCCACATAAAAAATAAGAAGAAAAAAAGATAACCAAGTCACTTGTTATGAATATGGAAAATTTAGTTATTAGCGTATTGTGTGTCCAAACCTTAGAAAGCCCAACAATAAGAAAGATACCTACTAGACAAATGATAATCATACCAAAAATCGTAGAGTTTATATTGTTTGGGAAGATGAAGACATAAGTTCTTCTTCTTCTAGTTCAAGCTTAGATGATAATGAATATAAAAATTTATGCTTAATGACCCACAAAAAGGAAATAGGCATAGAGGTATATGATTCTGATTTTGATTTTAATTCGTCTTATAATCAATTGTTAAAAGCTTTTAGAGAAATGCATGATGATGCCTTAGACGTGTTTAATAAAACCTATCTGCAAAGAAAAAAGATTCAAAACTTTAAAGAAAGGTTTCTAATCTTAAAGGAAGCACATGAATCTCTTGTAAGATAGCAGTTATGTGTTTCAAATATTTTACAAAAAAAAAAGGTAGTTAAAATGGAATGTGATATTGAAAACAAAAATTTAAAAGGACAATTGACACATGTAATTTAACTATCTAATGTTATTCCCCCCCCCCCCCCCCCCCCCACTTCACTAGAAAATATAGAAGGAATGTTTCCTTTAAAGTAACTTATCACTATTATAGTGATAAAGATCAGATTAGGCCTATTTGACATATCCTAATACTAACCTCCAATAACCCAACTGTAATTGGGTGCCTATTTCAATTTAATAATATCTTGTGAAAGAGTATTTGGAAATCTCAATAGATTCTCAATATAAGTAAAGGAAGATATATCTAGTCATATTTTTTTGCTCGTATTGTGTTTTTGCTATATTAGCTTTGTTGTTTGTTAAATTTACTTGTGCAACAAGTTAAGTACTATATTGTTGTAATATTATATGTGTCATACCCCAAATTTTGACCACTAAGATTTCCCATAATTGTACAAATCATCATCACAATATGGAGGAACCATCCTATTTCATCAGTCTCCCCAAAGATGGGTGATCATCCACTACAATCAAAATTAGGGTTTCAAGCCCTCTTAGAGCCTTAGACAAAGGATCAATCAAGGAATGACATGATCTTCAACTTGTCTAACCTCCCAAACATTCACAATGGATCAAGAGGACTCCCACTTCAAGGATTAAGCACAAGGTTGCTCCCTTATAGGTGGATCAAGCTTCAAGATCGACAGTGTCACCAAATTAGGGTTTTGGTTGACCAGGGCCCTAGATGGAAATTTTCATCTGGGCATGAGCCAGTGTTCCAAAACATAGCCCAATATACTCCATGGAACCTCATGGACCCAAACATCAAGTCAATTTGACCTCAGGGGATGCATACATCAAAAATCAGGAATTAGGGTTTCTTGACCTAATTCACCCCTAAGTTGACTTTTGGGTCAAATCATGAACCAAGACCTCAAGAGAGAGTTTGAGGGTCTCTAATGAACTATATTGATCTATTTGGAACAATGGATTAATCCAAGAAGCTTGAGCAATGAGTCTCAATTTCATCTGCACCACAATTAGGGTTTTAAGGGAAAAGTCAACTGTAACTTTGATTTTTGACCAGGGCATGCTCCCAAACCCTAGGACATGCCTCAATATACCCTATTGTCGCTCCCGGGATTTTCATCCTAGTACAAACGCGAAAGTGGCACCGAACAGAGTCGCCAGCAATGTGTATTTATCCCACGAGAGGGAAAGGAAACACCGCATAAACCTGAAGAGAAGGAAAAGCATGGTCTTGCGACCAAAAGAACTGGGTTCGGGAGTCGGTTACGCGCAGGGAAGGTATTAGCACCCCCACACGTCCATCGTACCCGATGGGATCCACGCTTGCTTTCCTCGATCAAAGGGTGATAGAAAAGGATACTAGAAAAGGAACTGGAAGAGAGAAAGGAGAAGGAAAGAGAAACAAATGTAGGGAAAATAAAAGAAGTGCTCGCATGGGCCCTACCCCACTGCCTACGTATCTCATCGGGAACATGAGAATCAGAGCGACGTAGTTACCCTCACTAGGGATGAATTTTTTGTGTTTTTTAGTGGAATACGTCAACGTTCGCGTCCTAGCAGTTTAGGTGTTGCAGCTCGCTGTAGGGAGACTTAGACGTTACCTGTTTGCAGTAGAACGGAAATGACGCATCCTTAAGGAAGGAGAGTGAATGAGATGAGAAAAGAATTCTCGAAGGAAAGACGTTATTGTTTGTTTTTGTCTTTTAAGAGTTTTTTCCATTTGTTTGCATATGATAGTGTATCTAAATCTTAGTCATTGGAATGTGTACATTCTCACATTCCAAGATGGAATGGTTAAGAAAGCACACTAAGAGTGAAGAAGACCCTCACACTTAGTTCCAATTGTCAAGGTTCAAACACACTAGCATACTTGTGTTTATTAAGTGTTTTTGTTGATTATGAAATGAAGAAGTGTTTTATTTGTACCTTCAACAAATATTGCATTTAAGTCCCTCATACAAGATCAAATGTTTAACACATTGACCCAAGATGGGCTATATGCTACACATTTTAAGATTATAAGAGAAGACCCCTTATAATCTTTTCTTCATATGAAAGGCCTAAATGCAATAAATGCCTACCTTTATTACATATTTTGAATTTTCCTTTGAGATGAGAAGATGAAAGACTCAAGGGGGAGAAAAAGGTAAAATCTAATGAACTAAGACTCAATCCTAATTGATTAGTCAAAGGAGTGATCCTAATGGTTTGTGAGGTTTAAACCTAAAGTCTAAAGAAAGAAAGAATTAAACAATTCACTTCTAAAGTAGAAGATGAATTGTTATTCAAAAGGGGAAGTAATGAGTTATTAAAAGAAAGCACATAAGTGCTTAACAAAACACAAGATGGAATTGTAAAAAAGAAAGGATAGAAGCTTGAATGTGGATTCCTTATCCACACTCAATTGCAACTTACCAAAGCCCCTACATGGTTAGTAACATGTATAAGAAGTATAAGAAGCAAAAGAACATTTAATGCACCATAAAGATCAAAAGAATAAGATGAAAGATCAAATCCTATTAGTCACAACCAGAATGTGCATCATATGGAAAACAAATGAATATCATCAAGCAAGTTCAAGTGAACAACCAACAATCATCATCCATGGCATTAGAACATGCTATCATAAGAAAAAGGAAATGAAAGATGAAAAGAAATGAAAGAAACATGCATAAATGAAACATGTAATCCAAGGATCAGAATTGAAATGAAATGAAAAATGATTCACAAACATCCCTCAAGTATTCATGAAGCAACTAAGACATGCAAGAAGTAATAGGAGAAGTAAAATTGAAATGGAAGTTCAAAAGAAAGGAAGTGCAAGCACAACATGTTAAGGATGCACCAAGTTCACATGACAATGAATATGCAATGATGACATATAATGTGTATAAATGACCTATAATGTCACATGAATAGCTCATTGAAATATGCAAATGATCATGCAAGTATGCACAAAAGAAAACATGTAAACATGCACAAATATTACAAGGATATGACATGTTATTATGCTTCAAATGTAATGCTTTAAGCAAAAATCAAATGGACTTATGAAAATTATGCAAGCATGGTTTAAAGATACACAAATCATAAGTGAATCATATATCAAAGTAGCATGTAAAAATTCAGGGCAAAAAGGCTTTATGCAATGCACTTAGGTCAAATTGGATGCACATGCAAAGTAATGCAAAGATGGACATCCAAACATGTCATAAAATGACCTAAAAAATAAAATAAAAATCATATGGCATACTTCAAGATGTTAATGACTCAATTCAAAAAGAATCAAAGCAAAACCACTTTTTATGATCCAGAACAAACTGACACAAAATCATGTATCATCAATAGAATGCACACAAATGAAAAATTCAAAGAAAATATGCAACAGGGGCAAAAATGTCATAAAATCAGAAAATAAAATCATTAAAAATTTTCTAAATGCCTTAATGATGTTCATGAATTTTTATGGAATTTTATGATGCTATTTAGTATTTTTAAAAATTGAAAAGCAAACGTGTATGAAAATGGAAAAAATAAAATGAAATGAAATATGAATAGGGGTGCATGCATAGTAAAATATTAGTTCAAATTGATTTGGGCCTTTAAAAGAGGGAGGTGTAAACAGAAAATCTGGTTTAAGTCCAATAAGCGCGCAGAACATGATAACAAGCATGTACACTCAGTCAACAATAGTCAAAGCAATCCAAGCCGTCAGATTAAGTCAAGTCAAACAAACAGTCAAAGTATACACCATCAACACACACGCGCGAGGGAACACGTAACATACCATACACTGCACCACACAAATTTTAAAAATAAAATCAGAAAAAAACACGTGACATGCACACTGATTTTAATGCGTTGTCACCCCATGGACCACACGATGATGCAAAATCAACGGACAGGATTAAAACTGGAAGAAAACCCTAACATTCAAGACTATCGGCCGGAGAGGGACCTCCGGTCACCTTCTCCGGCGAATCACCACCGTCTGCAACTTAAATTTCCTCAGAATTTCGCAAGCAATATACCAAAATGAAGAGGAAGTAACACACATCATGAATTTACCAACGAAATCACTAAACCATTCACATACAGCAAGAAACAAGCATGAACATGTTGCCCTAAATTTTTGGATCTAAGCTTCTAAGAAGCTCTATCAACTAGCCGGAGTTCAAATGCTTCTATTAAGCTCAAATCATCATGAAAATAGCAAAATAAACAAGTGAACGTGAGAGAAGAGTTTATGAGCTTTGGAACCTGATCTTGCAGTTCTTGTTGAGTTTGAGAAAACCAGAGGAAATACTTGCTTCTTCAACCTTGGAGCTTCAAAACTAAGCAAAATAAATGCTATCTTGAGAGTAAAGAGATTCAAAGCTTGCTGAAGTATACTTAAGGAAATCTTATGGATTCAATCATGCTCCATTGATGATGATGAAGATGAAGTAGATGAAAATCTCGTGCAAGAGAAGAAGTTTTTGATGAAAAAGAGTTAGAGAATCAGAGAGAAAAGTAGAGAGTGTTTTGGAGTGAAATGAGAAGAATGGAGTTAAGAATGAAATTAGAGAGTGTGATTTGGTTTTATAGTGTGAGCTAACCATGGTTTAGTGAGTGAGTTAAATGAGTCACAATTGAGTTAAGTGAGTCATCCCTAACTAACTGAGTCAAGTTAGTTAGGGGGAGCAATGGTATGGTGGTGCTGGTTTATCATAAGCTATGGTGAAGGCAATAAGAAAGGAAAATGGCACGGCTTTGTATCAAACTTGCTCAACAAGTTTCCCCTTTCCATTTTCGTGCAAGTCACGTGCTAATGTGCATAGTGTAGATGGTGTGTGCTTGGTTAAAAGAGGAAAACTGAGGTGAGGAAGTGTTTGTTGTGTGTGTGAACCAAAATCATGCACCAATCTGTCAATGCATCAGTATCAACATGAGGTGGTTTGCAAGTGAAATTCTCTCTAACTAGTGCATAATTTGATGAGGTTTTGGATTCATTTGAAAGAGGAGATATTGGAGAATATGTTTGGTGTGAAAAATGAGTTGAAATAATGTTTGGAATAAGTCGCAAAATGACTTAAAACAGTCACATTTGGAACTGCTACCAAGGCGTGGCAATAAGGTTGGTTAGTGAGGCACTCATGCATGGAACCTCAGCATGATCATAGCAACTTGGACTCACCATATCTGCTTCATAGCTTGACCAAATCAACTTTTGCCCAACATGAAACTTGAAGAGGACATGACAATGAACATTTTTTATGTTGACAAGTTTTGCAAATGAAGCCTCTAACCATGAGAAAAATAGGTGTACATTTGGCCCACCAACTGTTTGTAAAAAGGACATGCGCGTGACCTGAGAATCCTTGGTCATGACCTAGTTTTGAACCTACTTTGCCCAAACTTTGGTCAATCATATCTCACTCAATTTTTATCCAATGGAGATGTTCTACACATGGATTTGAAGCTTGAAATAAGATCTTTTGTTGTGGCCGAGTGGAATTTTCATTTGAGGTCCCAATTTTGAATGGCCTTGGTTCAAATTCTGATGCAAAATGGCAAAACTTGCCTTATTTAGTAACCCTATTTCATCCAAAAATGGCAACTTTCCACATCTTGACTTTTTTATGATTCCTTTGGAGTTTCTTGATAAAATTTTGTACATTGGACACATATAACATGAATTCCATGAATTTGGCCTCAAAAAGTCAAGAGTTGACTTTTTCCTCTGATTATTTGACTTGGCCCCAATTTTCCTGATTTTTTTTATCTTTCTTCCAATTGAACTACTTCTAAAACCAATTGAGAGGCAATTTTCCATACACACACACTTAAGGATATGTAGAATACCATGACAACAAGTCTTGTCCAAAAAAATCAGAGATTCCCTGATTTTATTGGAAACCCTAATTTTGACCCGCTCTGGTTAGGAGAGAAAAGTGCAGTCTTCAATTTCAAATTCCTCAGAATATGTTGTGTATCCTTTTAAAGGATGATGAGATATGCCACTTGAGGGTGATTTTGAATCAATGACCTATCTCTTTTGAGGGTTTTCCTTCAGTTTTTTTGAACCTCCTTGGGGCAACTTGTTTGACCTTTTGTGCCTTGAATGATTCCTTGATTGTACACCTTTCCCCTGATCATATGCCTTGATGGTAAGAGGGATGCTATGCTTCATTTTTCTATGTTAAAGATGCAATGCAATGCTAATGAGATGGATATGATATGATATATGATAATGCTATGCTAGGATGCCAAAAGGGAGAGCAAATTTTGGGGTATTACAGCTGCCCCTATTCAAACGCTGTAGACCTGAATGCCTGAAAGCGATTGCTTTCAGACTTTCAAGGTATATAGTGATTGAATACCAAATATAACCAAAAATTTGCTCTGGATGATGAAGAAGAAAAGGGATATAAATCCAATGACACTGCTGGGTTGAATCGTTGTCGGAGAGCTCTGTCTTTTGAACGACGCCAGGCGACTACTGACTGGCCACACTGTGGACTTTAATAATGTCTTTTTGAATGAAGCCAGACGACTACTGGCTGGCCACACTGAGGGTGGACTTTAATAATGTCTTTTTGAACGAAGCCAGACGACTACTGGCTGGCCACACTGAGGGTGGACTTTCAATAATGTCTTTTTGAACGACGCCAGGCGACTACTGGCTGGCCACACTGAGGGTGGACTTTCAATAATGTCTTTTTGAACAACGCCAGGCGACTACTGACTGGCCACACTGTGGAATTTCAATAATGTCTTTTTGAACGACGCCAGGCGACTACTGGCTGGCCACACTGAGGGTGGACTTTAATAATGTCTTTTTGAACGACGCCAGGCGACTACTGGCTGGCCACACTGAGGGTGGACTTTCAATAATGTCTTTTTGAACGAAGCCAGACGACTACTGGCTGGCCACACTGAGGGTGGACTTTAATAATGTCTTTTTGAACGAAGCCAGATGACTACTGGCTGGCCACACTGTGGGTGGACTTTGCTGAGAATATAGCTATTTATCATCATCCCACATGCTGGGATAATATGAACAAACCGTCTGCATGCCAAAAATAAATCGGACTTTGGGATTGCAAATGGACACTGCTAAAAATCATACCACTTGCTGAGTAATGTCGTTGGCCGGCACCTTGCTAAAGGAAAGATTCTGTCGATCTCTTTAAACCTTGCTAGGGAATGCCTTTTGAGAGAATTTTACAGAAGACCCAACGTCTTCAAACTCTACTGGGGATAATAGATTGGGAGTATCCTTTGCTGGGGAGATAACATGCCCCTTGCATGGGATGGTCAATAACTCCGCTGGGGATTAATCTTTGACAAATTTCACATGCTGAAACCTGCGGGAGATATAATACTACCGCTTGCTGGTACATCCTGCCAAGAGTAAACTCCACAAGGGATGTTACTGCTAGAAGTTTCGTCTCTTAAGAGGATTTTATAGAAAACCAAGCGTTTCAAACTCTTATACGAACCCTCTGCCGTGAACTACCCTTCACATCGTCTGCAAGGTACCGGAAGGTTGGCACTTGTTATTGACCTGGAGCGTTCACTGCATTAATAACCGTTATCAACACAGAAAAATTCCATCTTCGACCGCCGTTGCCGTCACGAAACTCGGTGGGAACTCTTGAATGGAAGAATCGACTTAATAAGATACAACAGTATCAAGTCAAAGCAAATATCTGTCGATTGTGCTGAGAGATAACTTTCGTGCTGCTTGGGTCGATCGTACTCACTACCTGCAACAGAAAAAGAATATGCACATGCCCCAGGATATTGCGTGGTTTTTTGAGTCCACCATCCAAGGTTGTCCAACAAGCAAAGTAATTTTTATTGTCTTTGTGCATGTTTTTGCAAGGCCAAGATATTTTCAAAGTAATGTTTTATTATCAAAAATCGGACGTTTTTGCAAACAAAACAGTAAAATGAAAATAAAAGCTCGTGACTGAATATTCAACTTTATTGATGAAATGCCAAAATCGGCGACTTTACAATCAGAAGCAAACCCCTGAAAGAGGCGATTTCCATAAAATTGAGAAAAGAAATCTATCCTAATGATAATGCGGAAATTGGATTCCAACTGGTTTCTGATTCTGTTATAGCCAGTACGTATTCCAACTCTCCTGATTATCTTTGCCTTCAGATGCTCGTGGTCGGACCAATTCCTCCTTTGGAATTTTGCCAGTTCGCTGAAGAGTAGAGAACATACAGATCAATTCAGATTATAGTCATTCGCTTTAATCCCTCTTTTGCGTGGATCGCCTTTTCAGGTTTTCAATCCACCGGGATACCCATTTTTGCCTAAGTTTCCCTTTCGGGTTTTCAACTTACCGGGTGTACAATTCTTTTCAATTATATCCCTAATTTTTGCCCGAACCTTTATTCTGTTTTTGGTTCGCCGGGATGCCCTTTTTTGCTTGGATTCTTTTTTCTTTTATCCAGCGGGTCTCTTTATACGAAGTATTTTTTAACTGTATCTGAATTAATAGGGGATGAAAAGTCTTCACCATCCATGGTTGTCAGTAATAAGGCTCCACCTGAGAAAACCTTTTTAACCACGAATGGACCTTCATAATTGGGAGTCCATTTGCCCCTGTGATCTGTACTCGGGGGAAGTATTCTCTTGATTACCACATCCCCGACCTTGTAGACTTAAGGTCGAACCTTTTGATCGAATGCCCTCTTTATTCTGCACTGGTATAGCTGGCCATGACATACTGCTGCTAGTCGTTTCTCCTCAATAAGGCTCGGCTGGTCAAATCTGGCTCGTACCCATTCAGCTTCATCTAATTTAACGTCCATCAATACTCGGAGAGAGGGAATCTCAACTTCGATCGGTAAAATTGCCTCCATACCGTATACAAGTGAGTATGGTGTTGCCCCAGTGGACGTGCGGACTGATGTTCGATACCCATGCAAAGCCAGTGGTAACATCTCATGCCAATCTTTGTACGTGACAACCATCTTCTGCACAATCTTCTTGATATTTTTGTTGGCCGCTTCGACCGCACCATTCATCTTCGGGCGGTACAGAGAAGAATTGTGATGTTCGATTTTGAAGTCCCGACATAGTTCAGCCATCATCTTATTATTCAAATTAGAACCATTATCGGTAATGATTCTTTCGGGAACTCCATATCGACAAATGATATCTCGTTTCAAGAAACGAGCCACCACTTGCTTAGTGACATTGGCATAAGACGCTGCTTCAACCCATTTAATGAAGTAATCAATGGCGACCAAGATAAAACGATGGTCGTTTGAAGCAGTAGGCTCAATTTTCCCCATCATATCAATGCCCCACATTTCAAATGGCCACGGAGAGGACATGATACTCAACGGATTGGGAGGAACGTGTAATTTGTCTTCATAGACCTGGCATTTGTGACACTTGCGGGCATACTTGCAGCAATCTGACTCCATGGTCAGCCAATAATACCCCAATCTCAACAACTTCTTAGCCATCGCATGTCCCCCGACATAGGTACCGAAAGAGCCTTCGTGCACTTCAATCATCAACAGGTCTGCCTCGTGTCTAGCCACACATCTGAGCAGGACCGCGTCAAAATTCCTCTTATACAGCACGCCATCTTTATTCAAGAAGAAACTACCAGCTAGCCTTCTTAATGTCTTCTTGTCTTTGGAAGATGCCCCAGGCGGGTATTCTTGTTTTTCCAAGAAGCATTTAATGTCATGGTACCAAGGCTTATCGTCAAACACTGCATCAACCTCAAACACAAAAGCAGGCCTATCAAGACGAGACACATCAATCCTGGGCACAAAGTTCCAACCATGCACTTTGATCATCGAAGATATAGTGGCCAAGGCATCTGCGAACTTATTTTCATCTCTGGGAACATGGTACAACTTGACAGTTGTAAAGAATGTCAGCAATCTCCTCGTATAATCTCTATACGGGATCAAATTCTGCTGATGTGTGTGCCAAGTTCCCTTTACTTGATTGATTACCAGTGCTGAATCACCAAAGATATCGAGGGTCTTGATTCGTAAATCGATAGCCTCCTCAATCCCTAGTATGCAAGCTTCGTATTCTGCTTCATTGTTGGTGCACCCGAAGGTTACTCGGGCAGTGAAGGGCATGTGAACACCTTCTGGCGTAATGAGGACTGCACCAACTCCGCACCCATTCATATTAACTGCCCCATCAAACATCAAACTCTATTTAGATTCAGGGTCCGGCCCCTCCTTCAGAAGTGGTTCCTCGCAGTCCTTCGCTTTGAGAAACATGATGTCCTCATCAGGGAAATCAAATCTCATGGGCTGGTAATCATCAAGAGGTTGTTGCGCAAGATAATCTGACAGTATACTTTCTTTGATTGCTTTTTGCGAAGTAAACTGAATATCGTACTCTGTCAGTACCATCTGCCATCTTGCAACTCTGCCTGTAAGTGCTGGTTTCTCAAAAATATACTTGACCGGATCCAATTTTGAGATCAACAGGGTTGTATGTGTGAGCATGTATTGTCTCAATCGCTTGGCGGCCCATGCGAGTGCACAATATGTCTTCTCAAGCATTGAATAACGCGATTCATAATCTGTAAACTTCTTGCTCAGGTAGTAAATAGCATGTTCTTTCCTACCTGTCTCGTCATGTTGACCGAGAACACAACCCATGGATCCTTCGAGCACTGTCAAGTACATAATCAGTGGTCTCCCTTGAACTGAAGGTATCAGAATCGGAGGTTCCTGCAAATATCTTTTTATTTTATCGAATGCATTTTGACAATCTTCATTCCACCTGACCGTTTGATCTTTTCTTAGCATTTTAAAAATCGGTTCGCAGGTAGCAGTTAGGTGAGATATGAACCTTGAAATGTAGTTCAATCTTCCTAGAAAGCCGCGAACTTCTTTCTCAGTCCTCGGTACAGGCATATCTTGTATAGCTTTCACTTTAGCAGGATCAATCTCTATTCCTTTTTCACTGACAATGAAACCAAGCAATTTTCCAGACCGCACGCCGAAAGTACACTTGTTAGGATTCAGCCTCAACCTGAATTTCCTCAACCTCTCAAACAACTTCTTCAAGTTGATCAGATGTTCCTCTTCTGTCTTTGATTTAGCAATCATGTCATTCACATAGCATTCGATCTCTTTATGAATTAGATCGTGGAATAACGTCACCATTGCTCTTTGATAAGTTGCCCCTGAGTTTTTCAACCCAAAAGGAATTACTTTGTAACAGAAGGTACCCCACGGGGTAATGAATGTCGTCTTCTCCATGTCCTCAGGCGCCATCTTTATCTGATTGTACCCGGAGAATCTATCCATAAATGAGAACACTGAAAACTGAGCGGTATTATCAACCAGCACATCAATATGAGGGAGTGGAAAGTCATCTTTGGGGCTCGCCCTCTTGAGATCTCTGTAATCCACACACATTCTGACTTTGCCATCTTTATTCGGCACCGGTACTATGTTGGCCACCCAAGGAGGATAGTTGGTTACTGCCAGAAAACCTGCATCTAACTGTTTCTGTACCTCTTCCTTGATCTTCAAAGCCATTTCCAGTTTTGTTCTGCGCAACTTCTGCTTGACCGGTGGACAGTCCTCTTTTAATGGTAGTCTATGCACAACTATGTCTGTATCTAAACTTGGCATATCCTGATATGACCAAGCAAAGATGTCAACGTATTCACGTAGCATGACTATCAGCTCTTGCTTTACATCAGCCCGCAGACTCGCACCAATCTTGATCTCTTTCTTGCTTTCCTCTGACCCAATATTGGTGATCTCAAGAGCTTCCTGATGAGGCTGAATGGTCTTCTCTTCCTGTTTCAACAACCTAGCCAACTCTTCTGGGAGTTCATAGTCTTCATCACTTTCTTCCTCAGCTTGATAGATCGGATTGTCGAAATCATACGTGGGCATAACAGAATCATTTTCAGAGAAATCCACAGAATCCAGTCTGCATGATTGGATTTATGCTTTATTTTAGATTTTTTTTTTGCTTGAAAACAAAAGAAAAGAAAGTGCATTATCATTTTTTAATTTCTTTGTGCAAAAATAGAAATAAAGAAAGAATAAAGGAACACAAATTTGTAAACAAAAACGTCCTTTTATTGATATTTGAACATTATTTGAGAAAATAGGGGGGCCCTACAAATGGATCCTCACACCTTGGGCAGAGTGTGGGATTTTATGCATTATGAAAGACAAGAATTATTACTCTGAATGGTGTACAACATGAACGACTTCTTCGCTAGACCAGTTCTGCAATACTTCGCCCGGAGCCAGTGCATACACCCATCTGTCCAAGTAAGCTGAGCTTTCAGTGTCATCTTCTATTGCTGAGCAGGACTGATTGGGATTGATAACTCCTCCACTGTTGAAATTGATTGGCCCACGGAATCGGGGAACTGGCGTCCGGCCCGGCTGGTATCCAATGCCAATCTTATCTTCTTTCACGAACACATCTATAGCTTTACCCCAACCTTGGGCATTTCCGCTTTCAACCACTTCTCTGGCCTGCTTGTAGGATGCAATTGATGCGCTCGGCCCACCTGGCACATTCGACACCACTGCTGCTGAAGTAGATTCTGGTAAGTTATTGATATTCAGGACTTCGAAAGACTGGCACAAGGTTTCATGAATTTCTCCATCCATTTCCACATATTTGAAAGTGGATAGATGACTCACAAATATATCTTCCTCACCACAAACAGTGACCACTTGACCCTCGAACACATACTTGAGCTTCTGATGAAGCGTGGAGGTAACTGCGCCCGCTGCGTGAATCCATGGTCGGCCCAACAAACAGCTATAAGCAGGCTGAATGTCTATAACATGAAAGATCGTCTTGAATATCTGTGGACCAACCTGTATTGCTAGTTCAACCTCCCCAAACACCGATCTTTGGGATCCATCGAAAGCTCTCACAATCAGATCGCTGGGTCTCAGAACCAATCCATCTACTTCAATTTTCATCAGGGCCTTTTTGGGTAACACATTCAAGGAAGAACCTGTATCAACCAGCACGTGCGACAAAACAGCTCCTTTGCATTCAAGTGTGATATGCAACGCCTTGGTGTGATTACGTCCATCTGGAGTCAAATCCCTATTCGTAAACCCCAACCCGTGGCTCACATTCACATTAGAAATTACTCCCTCCAACTGATTCACTGTAATCTCTTGGCGAACGCATGCCATATTCAGAACCTTCAACAAAGCAGCCCGGTGTGCATCTGAGCTCATTAACAGGGATAATATCGAGATTTTAGAGGGTGTCTGATTGAGCTGGTCAATTATCTTGTAGTCGCTCTTTTTGATAATCCTCATAAATTCCTCGACATCATTATCAAAATTGACTTTAGGGTCCTCTTCCTGAGCAGGCACCTTGTCATCAACAACCTGCTTTCCTTTTGCTCTTGCAGCGGCTTCAGCCTCTTTATCATTCCTTAGAGTATGGGGAGCAAACAGTCGACCACTCCTGGTGAAACCACTTGGTCCACTGACATTCTCAACACTGGTACCGACAACCTCTGCTTTCTGTCGACTTCCTCCTTGATGAGTATCAGTTCCATATTGCCATAGAACTGCCCTATTGGACACATAAGCAGCCGATTCAGGAACTATAATCGTAACTGGTCTCGGCCTCTCGGGCACGATGATGGCAACAGGAGCTTCAACAGGCACCTGTATCTCAACTGGATTATAATAGATGGTAACAGCAGAAACATCCTTTTCCTTCTCTACTTTGTCAAACGGAAGGCTTCCTTCGTCCATAAGATCCTACAGTCCAGCTTTCAACTTACCGCAGCCATTAATCTGTATCGAACAATCCTCGCAATCAGAGGCACATCCAGGAAATACCTTTCCTTTTAACAAACGTTCTTTTACAATCAACAGCGGGGTCTTTACCAAATTAACATCAGTAATCAGATTCAGCTTCTCACCATCAGAAATAGCATGCACGCCTGCATCTCCATGATTAGGCATTGGGTTATCACGAACATTCGGGGGCTTAGAGAAATTAATAGCTTTTGCGTCAATCAGGTCCTGAACATTATGATGAAAAGTCCAGCACTTTTCTATCGAGTGACCTGGTGCACCAGAATGAAATTCACATCGAACATTGGCATCATAATTTTGAGGCAACCTTCCAGTATCTGACAGCCTCATAGTTCTAAGTTCAACCAACTTCTCTTTAAGCAATTGTGGTAACAAAGCAGCATATGTCATACGCAAGGGATCAAACTTACGGTCCCTTTGTCTATTAGTCTGGAATCGGGGTCTAGCTTGCTGCTCTGGAGCTAGCTGTTCTGCTGGAACCGAAATGGTTACAGCGTCCACCTGATGATAGGATTGATTCCTGCCTCTGCCAGCTCCTCTATGCACAGCACTGGACTCCCCTTCTTTTTTCCTTGGTCCATTGGCAAAGGGTTTCTTCGAACTTGAAGCAACAGTCCCACTGATATCTTGAATCTTACCCAATTTCAGCAGACTTTCTATTCGTTCCCCAGCAACGACGATATCGGCAAACCCCGTGGAAGGACATGCAGCAAGTCTATCCAAATACGTCCCTTGAAGTGTGCTCATGAATATATCAGCCATCTCACGATCGCCCAAAGGTGGTTGAACTCGAGCAGCCAATTCTCTCTATCTCTGTGCATACTGGTTAAAGCCCTCCTTGTTATCCTGAGTCATACTCTGCAATTGAGTACGGTTAGGTGCCATGTCCAGGTTATATTGATACTGCTTTAGAAACGCAGCGCACAAATCTTTCCAACTCCTTATATGAACCCTGTCCAGCTTAATGTACCATTCCAGGGAGGCGCCTGACAGGCTATCCTGGAAAAAATACATCCAGAGCTTTTGGTCCTCGGTGTAAGCGGCAATCTTGCGATTGTAAGCTTGCAAATGTGTTTTGGGACAGGTACTGCCGTTGTACTTATCCAAGGTAGGAAGCTTGAACTTGGGAGGAATCCTCACACCCTGCACGAGACCCATGTCTTCCACGTCAATCCCCAGAGGATTTTGGCTCTCAATAGCCTTGAGTCTTTCATCCAGCCCTTCATACTTCTGGTCATCATTGTAAAAACCCCTGTCATTGTTGAGTGTGGTAAACTGATCCTCTGGACCATCCTCCAGACCATTATCATCAAGTCCTAGATGTACTCCACTAGTAGGGACATTGCCAACGGGGGAAGTGCGCACATTGTGATTCGGGATTTCAGTTTCCAATCTCTGAATAGTGGCTCTCATGGCCTCTTGACCAGCCCTCATAGTTTCCTGACCTTGGAGATTCCCTGCATAAGGTTCATGAACTGCTCCATTCTTCCCCTCAAATCAGCTAACTCAGTCTGAACTTGCTCCATTACTCTGGCTTGGTTACGTCGGGTAGAATATCGATGAACCGGGGTGTCAGCTATCGTGCCTGAAAACCAAATAAAGGTTAGCAGGCGCCTGCAAAAGAAGAAAACCTGCAATGCAAAAATGATATGCTATGCAAATGCAAATGCACAGTTATGTTTGTCATTTCAAGATACTTTTTACATCCTGATTCCAATCATAACCACAAATTTCTGACAACCAGAAATCATGATTAGTGAGTTTTGCTTTGAAGAGATATTCATATACACCCATCACAAATGTCCGACGACCAGACATAATGATTTTGTAGTGTGCTCGTGTGCAGATAACACATCACATATATCTGAAAACCAGAAATTGTGAACAGAAATAACTCCTTTCACACAAATTCCCAAAAATTTTCAAGTACATTAGTCATAGTTTCAGCAACAGAATAAGAAACAAGCAATCAAATGGATCCATCAACAATCCTGATGGTAACCATTGCAAATTACAAAGAAATGGCAAAAATCCTTAATCTGATAGCTCTACATCTTTCAGCTTCTGGCTAGAATACTTAATCTCTTCAAACAGGATGCGGGTACGCTGGTGATGCGGCTTCTCAATCAGCTCTTTGATTACTGCATCCCTTTTTTTCCAATGCATCCTCCAACGAACCCACGTGCATCAGCAAGACTTCATCTTCACCGGCTCCTTTGCGCCTCTTAATTCCAGCTTGAATTTTAACTAGCTTCAGATCCGCTGTGATATCTTCAAGCTCTTTGTTGGCGATTTTCAGCATATCTTCAGCGTTCCTTACCTGTTCTTGACTTTTGCCCAGGTCTTCTCGATACTTTCTTCTTTCTACATGCGCTTTCTTCAACTCTTCATCTTTGTCTTTTAACTGGGTCAACAGCTCAGAGTTTTCAATTCTGACTTCATCCCAAGCTTGACGAAGTTTAGCCAACGAATCCTTGCTTCGGGCTAGCGCCTGCTTTGTAGCCTTATGAGCCTGACTGGTATCATCTGCTCCCAAGGTAAGCTTCCGGAAGTATCGAGCTCTGTCACCAAAATCTTCTTCTTTGTCTGCCAGGGTTTTCTCTGCTTTCAATGCTCTCTTTTCCAACTCTTTGTTGTCCGCTAGAGCTTTCTGAAGACATCTGCTCATTCCAGAGTTCTCTATCTGCAGCTCTCTAACCATTTTCTTCCATTTCCTCGCACTCCTCAATAGCCACCATGGTGGGTTGTTCTGGCTGTACTGAACGTACAAGAGGTCTCCTTGAAAAGGGCAAAAGCAATTCTTTTACTTTCGTCTCAATCCATTGTCATATTCAGGATAAGACCTACAATCTCCTTTCCCAAAAACCGCTTTTCCAATTTTATGCTTATCTTTCCAAGCATTCACTACTTCTACCACCTTCTCATCTTTAGTTCCTGTGAAGAACAAAGATTCTTCCACGTCTTGCTCTGTAGGAGGACCCCTGGAAGCATACCCCGAACTGTCGGATGGCCAAAACTGGATTATAATTGATCCCTCCTTTTCTACCAATCAGAGGTACATTTGGAAAACTTCCGCATCTTGTGATAAGCTCAATTCTCAGCAATCGATGATCGAACCAGACGATATTATCAGCAGTTAAACCTATCATTCACTCGGACCATTTCGCAACATCTATGGTTTCCACAAAGGCACCTGTTTGAGGCAAATGCTTGAAAAGCCAATGACATAGCAGTGGAGTGCAACAACTAACAGGGCCTCCCCTTCTTTTCTCGTTCTTGTAATGCACGGAATGATAAAAATCCCCCAACAAAGTAGGGACTGGATTTTTAAGAACGAAAACTCTCGTAGCTTGCATATCCACAAAGTCTTGCTGATTAGGAAAAAGAACTAGGCCATATATGCAAAGAGCCAGAATGGAGTTGTAAACCGTCCAGTTTTTTAGCATTAGCAGCCTCTTGGGCTTGATCAGAAAGGAATTCCAGATGAAATCCCGTCAACTCCGTTTTTGTTACTCACAACCCACTTTTGATCACTAACTGGTCCATTTGAGTTGCAGCGGCAATTTCTTTTACACTAGGAGAGCTACCAGAAAAGATGGTATTGTTGACATGATTGGAACCCCCAAAATAAATGAGAATTCTTCTAGCGTTGGCATCAAAATGTAATATGGAAAGAGGAAGCATCTCAGCGAAGGCTCATAGAACTGCAGCAGGGTGTGCAGAGCATCATGTTCATACTTCGTGATAGTACAGACCATCTTAACCAAATTCCCATACTTCTTTTGAAACCTATCAAGAACTCCTGAGCCGGCCATGTCTATAACTTTGAGCAATGAATCCAAGGTAGGATCTGGAAACTTGTAAGAAACATTATTCTTCCTTCTCTCGTCATTCTCTGTTGAACCCATGGATTGGAATCAGAAGTATATTATGCACCTGAAATTGACAAACATAACCGTTATGATATGATAATGCAATGCAAAGGGCCAATGTGATCAGGTAATCAGGTGTCTGTGCTGAACTGTGTGCGGTGTCAGTGTAGCCCTGGGAACAATATGGAACCACAAATAGGAACTGTCTGAATATAATAGGATGAACCCTTCCTTTGTGTAAAGTCAACAGAAAACCGGGTATGTAGGAAGTCATGGTCACCTGCAAACCTGCAAACAACCCCCCTCTCACATGTGGGTTCTAGGATGTTCAGTATCCCGGGCTCTCAAGTCAAGAAATGATGATACGTTCACCATTTCTGGTTTGGCATCATCATCAATCGAGGAGGCCTCAACTGATTCTCCAAAACGAAAGGTCCTCAGCTTCTGGCACTGAGGTCGAGAAGCAATAGTACATTCATCCCTCGGGGTACAGTACTATCGTCAATCGAGGAGTGCCTCCACTGATTCTCTTTCCAAAAAGGAAACCCTATGGCAAGTTCCCAGCATTGGGTCCTCGGGTCGAGAATGTGCAATGGGTTTGCCACAGAATGTGGTCTGCCATTGTCACATCTCGGGAGGAGTGCCGCAACTGAGTCCTCAGGAGTGGTCACCAGAGTCGACAGCTCTCTAGATCGACATCCTGGAATAAGCAAGACGCGTATGCCATGATGTGTCCCAAGATAGCCTCGTCTAGCTGTGAATTTCGTGAATACCCAACGTACTCCAGACGGCACGCAGGTCCCACTACTCTCCACTCTAATCCTAAGTGTATACTCAAGCCTGTGTAATGGGCTTATCTCTCAGCAATCCCATCCCGCCAAACAGAAAACAGCACAGTCCAGCATATCATAATATATGAAATAAAAATGCTAAAATGCGGTAAATACAGTAATGTACAGTAAAATAATAAATAACCATACAATAAAATGGTAAATACAGCACAATAGTAAACACCCAATGAAAGAAAAACAGACAAGCGCTAGGATTGACTCGCTAAGGAAACCAGAGATTCTGGGTTCGATCCCCAGCAGAGTCGCCAGCTGTCGCTCCCGGGATTTTCATCCTAGTACAAACGCGAAAGTGGCACCGAACAGAGTCGCCAGCAATGTGTATTTATCCCACGAGAGGGAAATGAAACACCGCATAAACCTGAAGAGAAGGAAAAGCATGGTCTTGCGACCAAAAGAACTGGGTTCGGGAGTCGGTTACGCGCAGGGAAGGTATTAGCACCCCCACACGTCCATCGTACCCGATGGGATCCACGCTTGCTTGCCTCGATCAAAGGGTGATAGAAAAGGATACTGGAAAAGGAACTGGAAGAGAGAAAGGAGAAGGAAAGAGAAACAAATGTAGGGAAAATAAAAGAAGTGCTTGCATGGGCCCTACCACACCGCCTACGTATCTCATCGAGAACATGAGAATCAGAGCGACGTAGTTCCCCTCACTAGGGATGAATTGTTTGTGGTTTTTAGTGGAATACGTCAACGTTTGCGTCCTAGCAGTTTAGGTGTTGCAGCTCGCTGTAGGGAGACTTAGGCGTTACCTGTTTGCGGTAGAACGAAAATGACGCATCCTTAAGGAAGGAGAGTGAATGAGATGAGAAAGGAATTCCCGAAGGAAAGACGTTATTGTTTGTTTTTGTCTTTTAAGAGTTTTTTCCATTTGTTTGCATATGATAGTGTATCTAAATCTTAGTCATTGGAATGTGTACATTCTCACATTCCAAGATGGAATGGGTAAGAAAGCACACTAAGAGTGAAGAAGACCCTCACACTTAGTTCCAATTGTCAAGGTTCAAACACACTAGCATACTTGTGTTTATTAAGTGTTTTTGTTGATTATGAAATGAAGAAGTGTTTTATTTGTACCTTCAACAAATATTGCATTTAAGTCCCTCATACAAGATCAAATGCTTAACACATTGACCCAAGATGGGCTATATGCTACACATTTTAAGATTATAAGAGAAGACCCCTTATAATCTTTTCTTTATATGAAAGGCCTAAATGCAATAAATGCCTACCTTTATTACATATTTTGAATTTTCCTTTGAGATGAGAAGATGAAAGACTCAAGGGGGAGAAAAAGGTAAAATCTAATGAACTAAGACTCAATCCTAACTGATTAGTCAAAGGAGTGATCCTAATGGTTTGTGAGGTTTAAACCTAAAGTCTAAAGAAAGAAAGAATTAAACAATTCACTTCTAAAGTAGAAGATGAATTGTTATTCAAAAGGGGAAGTAATGAGTTATTAAAAGAAAGCACATAAGTGCTTACCAAAACACAAGATGGAATTGTAAAAAAGAAAGGATAGAAGTTTGAATGTGGATTCCTTATCCACACTCAATTGCAACTTACCAAAGCCCCTACATGGTTAGTAACATGTATAAGAAGTATAAGAAGCAAAAGAACATTTAATGCACCATAAAGATCAAAAGAATAAGATGAAAGATCAAATCCTATTAGTCACAACCAGAATGTGCATCATATGAAAAACAAATGAATATCATCAAGCAAGTTCAAGTGAACAACCAACAATCATCATCCATGGCATTAGAACATGCTATCATAAGAAAAGGGAGATGAAAGATGAAAAGAAATGAAAGAAACATGCATAAATGAAACATGTAATCCAAGGATCAGAATTGAAATGAAATGAAAAATGATTCACAAACATCCCTCAAGTATTCATGAAGCAACTAAGACATGCAAGAAGTAATACGAGAAGTAAAATTGAAATGGAAGTTCAAAAGAAAGGAAGTGCAAGCACAACATGTTAAGGATGCACCAAGTTCACATGACAAAGAATATGCAATGATGACATATAATGTGTATCAATGACCTATAATGTCACATGAATAGCTCATTGAAATATGCAAATGATCATGCAAGTATGCACAAAAGAAAACATGTAAACATGCACAAATATTACAAGGATATGACATGTTATTATGCTTCAAGTGTAATGCTTTAAGCAAAAATCAAATGGACTTATGAAAATTATGCAAGCATGGTTTAAAGATACACAAATTATAATTGAATCATATATAAAAGTAGTATGTAAAAATTCAAGGCAAAAAGGCTTTATGCAATGCACTTAGGTCAAATTGGATGCACAAGCAAAGTAATGCAAAGATGGACATCCAAACATGTCATAAAATGACCTAAAAAATCAAATAAAAATCATATGGCATACTTCAAGATGTTAATGACTCAATTCAAAAAGAATCAAAGCAAAACCATTTTTTATGATCAAGAACAAAATTACACAAAATCATGTATCATCAATAGAATGCACACAAATGAAAAATTCAAACAAAATATGAAACAGGGGCAAAAATGTCATAAAATCAGAAAATAAAATTATCAAAAATTTTCTAAATGCCTTAATGATGTTCATGAATTTTTATGGAATTTTATGATGCTATTTAGTATTTTTAAAAATTGAAAAGCAAACGTGTATAAAAATGGAAAAAATAAAATGAAATGAAATATGAATAGGGGTGCATGCATAGTAAAATATTAGTTCAAACTGATTTGGGCCTTTAAAAGAGGGAGGTGTAAACAGCAAATTTGGTTTAAGTCCAATAAGCACGCAGAACATGATAACAAGCATGTACACTCAGTCAACAATAGTCAAAGCAATCCAAGCCGTCAGATTAAGTCAAGTCAAACAAACAGTCAAAGTATACACCATCAACACACACGCGCGAGGGAACACGTAACATACCATACACTGCACCACACAAATTTTAAAAATAAAATCAGAAAAAAACACGTGACATGCACACTGATTTTAATGCGTTGTCACGCCATGGACCACACGATGATGCAAAATCAACGGACAGGATTAAAACTGGAAGAAAACCCTAGCATTCAAGACTACCGGCCGGAGAGGGACCTCCGGTCACCTTCTCCGGCGAATTACCACCGTCTGCAACTTAAATTTTCTCAGAATTTCGCAATCAATATACCAAAATGAAGAGGAAGTAACACACATCATGAATTTACTAACGAAATCACCAAACCATTCACATATAGCAAGAAACAAGCATGAACATGTTGCCCTTAATTTTTGGATCTAAGCTTCTAAGAAGCTCTATCAACTAGCCGGAGTTCAAATGCTTCTATTAAGCTCAAATCATCATGAAAACAGCAAAATAAACAAGTGAACGTGAGAGAAGAGTTTATGAGCTTTGGAACCTGATCTTCCAGTTCTTGTTGAGTTTGAGAAAACCAGAGGAAATACTTGCTTCTTCAACCTTGGAGCTTCAAAACTAAGCAAAATAAATGCTATCTTGAGAGTAAAGAGATTCAAAGCTTGCTGAAGTATACTTGAGGAAATCTTATGGATTCAATCATGCTCCATTGATGATGATGAAGATGAAGTAGATGAAAATCTCGTGCAAGAGAAGAAGTTTTTGATGAAAAAGAGTTAGAGAATCAGAGAGAAAAGTAGAGAGTGTTTTGGAGTGAAATGAGAAGAATGGAGTTAAGAATGAAATTAGAGAGTGTGATTTGGTTTTATAGTGTGAGCTAACCATGGTTTAGTGAGTGAGTTAAATGAGTCACAATTGAGTTAAGTGAGTCATCCCTAACTAACTGAGTCAAGTTAGTTAGGGGGAGCAATGGTATGGTGGTGCTGGTTTATCATAAGCTATGGTGAAGGCAATGAGAAAGGAAAATGGAACGGCTTTGTATCAAACTTGCTCAACAAGTTTCCCCTTTCCATTTTCATGCAAGTCACGTGCTAATGTGCATAGTGTAGATGGTGTGTGCTTGGTTAAAAGAGGAAAACTGAGGTAAGGAAGTGTTTGTTGTGTGTGTGAACCAAAATCATGCACCAATCTGTCAATGCATCAGTATCAACATGAGGTGGTTTGCAAGTGAAATTCTCTCTAACTAGTGCGTAATTTGATGAGGTTTTGGATTCATTTGAAAGAGGAGATATTGGAGAATATGTTTGGTGTGAAAAATGAGTTGAAATAATGTTTGGAATAAGTCGCAAAATGACTTAAAACAGTCACATTTGGAACTGCTACCAAGGCGTGGCAATAAGGTTGGTTAGTGAGGCACTCATGGCATGGAACCTCAGCATGATCATAGCAACTTGGACTCACCATATCTGCTTCATAGCTTGACCAAATCAACTTTTGCCCAACATGAAACTTGAAGAGGACATGACAATGAACATTTTTGATGTTGACAAGTTTTGCAAATGAAGCCTCTAACCATGAGAAAAATAGGTGTACATTTGGCCCACCAACTGTTTGTAAAAAGGACATGCGCGTGACCTGAGAATCCTTGGTCATGACCTAGTTTTGAACCTACTTTGCCCAAACTTTGGTCAATCATATCTCACTCAATTTTTATCCAATGGAGATGTTCTACACATGGATTTGAAGCTTGAAACAAGATCTTTTGTTGTGGCCGAGTGGAATTTTCATTTGAGGTCCCAATTTTGAATGGCCTTGGTTCAAATTCTGATGCAAAATGGCCAAAACTTGCCTTATTTAGTAACCCTATTTCATCCAAAAATGGCAACTTTCCACATCTTGACTTTTTTATGATTCCTTTGGAGTTTCTTGATAAAATTTTGTACATTGGACACATATAACATGAATTCCATGAATTTGGCCTCAAAAAGTCAAGAGTTGACTTTTTCCTCTGATTATTTGACTTGGCCCCAATTTTCCTGATTTTTTTATCTTTCTTCCAATTGAACCACTTCTAAAACCAATTGAGAGGCAATTTTCCATACACACACACTTAAGGACATGTAGAATACCATGACAACAAGTCTTGTCCAAAAAAATCAGAGATTCCCTGATTTTATTGGAAACCCTAATTTTGACCCCCTCTGGTTAGGAGAGAAAAGTGCAGTCTTCAATTTCAAATTCCTCAGAATATGTTGTGTATCCTTTTAAAGGATGATGAGATATGCCACTTGAGGGTGATTTTGAATCAATGACCTATCTCTTTTGAGGGTTTTCCTTCAGTTTTTTTGAACCTCCTTGGGGCAACTTGTTTGACCTTTTGTGCCTTGAATGATTCCTTGATTTTACACCTTTCCCCTGATCATATGCCTTGATGGTAAGAGGGATGCTATGCTTCATTTTTCTATGTTAAAGATGCAATGCAATGCTAATGAGATGGATATGATATGATATATGATAATGCTATGCTAGGATGCCAAAAGGGAGAGCAAATTTTGGGGTATTACAGCTGCCCCTATTCAAACGCTGTAGACCTGAATGCCTGAAAGCGATTGCTTTCAGACTTTCAAGGTATATAGTGATTGAATACCAAATATAACCAAAAATTTGCTCTGGATGATGAAGAAGAAAAGGGATATAAATCCAATGACACTGCTGGGTTGAACCGTTGTCGGAGAGCTCTGTCTTTTGAACGACGCCAGGCGACTACTGACTGGCCACACTGTGGACTTTAATAATGTATTTTTGAACGAAGCCAGACGACTACTGGCTGGCCACACTGAGGGTGGACTTTAATAATGTCTTTTTGAACGAAGCCAGACGACTACTGGCTGGCCACACTGAGGGTGGACTTTCAATAATGTCTTTTTGAACGACGCCAGGCGACTACTGGCTGGCCACACTGAGGGTGGACTTTCAATAATGTCTTTTTGAACGACGCCAGGCGACTACTAGCTGGCCACACTGAGGGTGGAATTTCAATAATGTCTTTTTGCACGACGCCAGGCGACTACTGGCTGGCCACACTGAGGGTGGACTTTAATAATGTCTTTTTGAATGACGCCAGGCGACTACTGGCTGGCCACACTGAGGGTGGACTTTCAATAATGTCTTTTTGAACGAAGCCAGACGACTACTGGCTGGCCACACTGAGGGTGGACTTTAATAATGTCTTTTTGAACGAAGCCAGACGACTACTGGCTGGCCACACTGTGGGTGGACTTTGCTGAGAATATAGCTGTTTATCATCATCCCACATGCTGGGATAATATGAACAAACCGTCTGCATGCCAAATTTTGAATGGCCTTGGTTCAAATTCTGATGCAAAATGGCCAAAACTTGCCTTATTTAGTAACCCTATTTCATCCAAAAATGGCAACTTTCCACATCTTGACTTTTTTATGATTCCTTTGGAGTTTCTTGATAAAATTTTGTACATTGGACACATATAACATGAATTCCATGAATTTGGCCTCAAAAAGTCAAGAGTTGACTTTTTCCTCTGATTATTTGACTTGGCCCCAATTTCCTGATTTTTTTTATCTTTCTTCCAATTGAACCACTTCTAAAACCAATTGAGAGGCAATTTTCCATACACACACACTTAAGGACATGTAGAATACCATGACAACAAGTTTTGTCCAAAAAAATCAGAGATTCCCTGATTTTATTGGAAACCCTAATTTTGACCCCCTCTGGTTAGGAGAGAAAAGTGCAGTCTTCAATTTCAAATTCCTCAGAATATGTTGTGTATCCTTTTAAAGGATGGTGAGATATGCCACTTGAGGGTGATTTTGAATCAATGAGCTATCTCTTTTGAGGGTTTTCCTTCAGTTTTTTTTGAACCTCCTTGGGGCAACTTGTTTGACCTTTTGTGCCTTGAATGATTCCTTGATTGTCCACCTTTCCCCTGATCACATGCCTTGATGGTAAGAGGGATGCTATGCTTCATTTTTCTATGTTAAAGATGCAATGCAATGCTAATGAGATGGATATGATATGATATATGATAATGCTATGCTAGGATGCCAAAAGGGAGAGCAAATTTTGGGGTATTACACCTATGACACCCATGGAACATGTCCATCAAGTTTGATTTAGGTCAAGGACATGATTTCCTGAAGAATTGCACAATTTGGAATTCATCTGATAAAAAGTCAACTGTGCACAAAAGTCAACTTTGACTTTTTGAGATTTTTCACCAAAATGGATTTTTAACCCTAAAATGATGTTTGTGTATGATTTGAATCATCATTCATCAAGAAAAATCAAGAAAAGTTGGATGACTTGTAAAAGAGGTAACCATAAAACTTAGAAATTTTTCTAAGTTATGGAAAAGTACCACTAATACACCAACTTTGGAGGACCATAACTCCTAAACCACAAGGCCATTGTGCCCCATCCAAAGCTTGATTTATAGCTCTCATTACCCTCTACAAAAACTTCAACTAGGCTTAACTCCAATTCATTATGGATTTTGAGCTATGAGTGAGCCAAAGTGGCTGAAAACATGAAAGTATACCATTTTCCAACACTTAGAAAAATTCTGTCCAAGACAGATTTTGTTGAAACACCAAAACTTGTGAGATCTTTTCACATAGTTGCAAGCTGAATCAAGTCCAAAGTTAAACATCAATATTGTTGCATATGTTACTAAGAATTCAAAGAGCTCAACAACATGAATTGATTCAACTTAAGCCATGAGAAATCCATGCCCAAAGTCATGCTGCTGCAAGCTGTTTTGGAAAAATCAGTTTGCATGTTTGCTTGCCACACACGATTTTGAACCAAAAACTAGGGATCAGCATGCCACCTGTGTTCAAACCAATCACAATGCAACTGATCCAACTGATAAATCTGAGTCAAAAAGCCAAGGAATCTTTCAACTTGAAATTCATCCACTTTGGCACATTTTGCCTTGAATTCAAAGTGCATTAATGTGGAATAGTGCATTGTCAAGGTAGCTACTCTACTCAGTCAAATTCTCTGATTAAACAACAATAAAAGCATCTGAAGAATGTGATTTTGGTCAAGGCATAGCCCTGCTCTTGGGAATGGCTAGCTTGCCTTGCTTGAGAAGAAATCCTCCAAGCTAATCCATGCAAATGTGATCTGATCCAGCAGCCATTCACTATTCCTCCAAAACAAAAGTTGATCACCTATAAATAGAGGTCCCAATGGATCATTCAACTCACATCAAAGCCAGTTACAGCACTGCTTTCTCTCATTCTTTCTTAAACCTCAAGTTTTCTTGTTTTTGAGTAACCACTATCGGGTTTTGAGTTGCAGCCATAGGCAATCAATTCTAATTGCTCAAACACATCACATATGATGTATTTGAGGTGTCCAAACACTTAAACACTGACTGTAACACCTCAGGCTCAAAATCACTCTTCCACCAAGCCATTATGCTTCAATTTTGCAGGTGGAGGTCTCCAGCTTGATCCAAAGAGTTTCAAAGTGTTCCAAAGCTTGCAACACACTCCATAACATCCATTGAAGCTGTAGGGATCATCAATTCACGACTGGAACACCATCTGGGCAAAGCACCATTTCAGCTTGCATCAAGGTGAGCTTCAAACTCAAACTCCATGATCCATGCATATTTCCTGGCATGATATTTTTGCCAATTGCTTGCCATCATATGTTGATTGTTTTGCCTCAAGAAATTGGATCATAGACCTTATAACCATGCCTGCACGATTGCTTTTGCAAATTAGGGTTCATCTGTGTTCATCATGATTATTTTACTCCACACTGAAAATGAATAAAATTGGGTATTGCCATCTTATTCCTTGTGAAAAAACGCACGGGTTTGGTGTTTGAATCATGTCCAATGGTGGAGAGATGAGGGAGATAGGGTGCTTCATGCACGAGCTCGAGGAGGAAGATGGCCATGGTGCCATTTTCAGAAAACCCAACAAGTTCTCTATATATTTTTTCCTTGCCATATTATATTTGAATTGGCATTGCGCCCCAGCGGTTCATCAGCTGGTTTTGTGTGTATTGGCAAGCGAGAGGTCTGGGGTTCGAATCCCCCTCGCCCCAGACTTCTTTTTATCACTTGTTTATTTTGTTATTTTTCATATTATTATTTTTAATAATTTGAAAAATTAATAACTCCTTCAATTTTTATCATTTTTGATTGGTTCTTTTTGCAATAATTCACAAAAATGTTTAAATATTTGATTCTACCAAAAAATCCCAAAAATATTATTTATTTATTATATTTGATATTTTTGAAAAGAATTAATGTTTTATGTGTTTTAGCATTTAAAATGTTTCTTTTCTTTTCATTTTCTAACCCTAATTTGACTTCAATGATTTTGTAGGAAGAAACCTGATTTTTTGGAACATTGGTCCAAGATCATAACTTATTTTCATGTATTTAACAAATATTAATCATTTTAATTGAATTTTTGTTCAATTAAAAAAATACATTTTGAAAACAAATTAGGGTTTTGAATCAATTCAACCCTCATCAAACTTTTCAAACATTTTTGGGCCTCTAATAGAGTGTAAGACCCAATCCTTTTTTGACCAAATCATTTTTGGGCCTCAGTGTATTGTATAAGTCCCGATACCATCAAAAAACAAATGGCGCGATCGTCACCTTTTGAAAAATAACTTTCTGGGCCTACCCTCGTGTTATAAGCCCCACTCTTTTTTCTTTAAAACTCTTTGGGCCTCTTGAGAGAGTGTAAGACCCATCCCTTTGTACAGAAAACAATTTTTGGGCCTCAGTCACTTGTATAAGTCCCTCTGTACAAATTCAAACAGTGCGCTCACTGATAAAACCCTGGGCCTCTCCTTGAGCTGTAAGTCCCAAATCTTTCTTTTTCAAAGCACTTTCTCCTTTGATTTTGTATATACTGTTGTTTTCAATCTTTCTTTGTTGAACAACTAACCAAACAGCATGGAAGCTCTACAACCGAGTAAGTGGTTATTGCTTTCATTTACCGCTTTTATATACATATAACTGTATTGTGGGGCTATTTCACTGTAAGTCTCCTTTCATAAACTCATATCAACTGTGTAATAATAGTATAGATATTTCGAGTTTCCCCGGCAACTACGTCTAGAACTAGGTGACGCCGTTCCGTTTATTCGTAGAAATAGACAACTAGATCCCCAATAGGATCACCAGATACAGTCTTCTCTTCGGCTGTCCTCATTAGGAATTGTCAAGAAACTCTACTCCCAGAGATGAATGTCTTCTCTGTGAACGGCATCTCTGAGTTTCTTCCAAATTCTCAAACTTTCCTGACTTGATCTATTCCTTGTGAATAGCTTGCCTTGAATTTTTCGGGGTTTGGGGACCCACAGGCTTCTTAAAAGCATCGGCCTCCTCTTGGGCATAGTACAAGGACCCACAGGCTTCCTAAAAGCAACCCCGCCTCCTCTTGGGCTTAGTACAAGGACCCTACGGCTTCTTAGAAGTATTCACAGCCTCCTCTTAGGCTTCGTATAATGATCTCTTCCTCCGGGAATGATAGCTTTCTCTTGGGCTTAGTACAAGGACCCGTCGGCTTCTTAAAAGATTCTAGCCTCCTCTTGGGCTTCGTACAAATTGTCCCGACGACCTCCTAGAGGTATAGGAACAGAACCTAGTCATCCTCATAGAACAGTCCTTTCATAGAGTCTACTACTGTTTCTCAAAGCATAGTACAAAAGATAAAACTCTAGACTTGGACAGTCTAATTTCCCTGAGTCTCAAAGACATTCTCAGGTGACCCCCTTCAAAAATAGGAAGAAAACCCATAGACTCGAACAGTCTCAATACCCTTTGGATTTCCCGCTTCCTTAAAGAACAGGAATAACCCGGATCCTTGAATCGAATCCATGAGTATAGTGTTGCTCATATAAGAACTGATTTTCTCTTTCAAATCAGTATATTGGACCTGTCACTTAACTAAAACAGTTACCTTAGCCTCCTCTTGGGCTTTATACAATGATTCTTCCCAGCAGAAGCAAACGTTTAGCCTCTCTCTCGGGCTTTGTACGAGACACATAAGAGACTCCCTCGTTGAGTCAATCACCCCTTTCGCCTCCATCTCGGGCTTTATACGAGATACGAAAAGATTCCCTCGTGGAGCCAAAACCTTTTAGCCTCTCTCTCGGACTTTGTACGAGACACATAATAGCCTCCTCTTAGGCTTTGTATAAGAAAACCACTGGTTGATCCAACCAACCTTTTAGCATCAAAGTTGTGCCTCGTTCATAGCATACAAACATCAACCACTCCTTTCCCCTTCATCTAATCGCTGTAAGCGGCAAGCCTCTGGATCATCTACATCCACGCCACTATCCCTCTTTTAGCATGAGAAATTCCTAAGGAAAGATAGCATTGCTCTACACTGAGTTAAAGTCTTCTCCTTTAGGTTAAAATCCCCTATAAAGGAAATTATGGCATTACTAGGATCCGCGTATCCCGGTTAAAGTAATTCTCCTTTATAACCAGTCACCCAACAGTTGTGACAAACAAACCCTTCTTTAGAGATGACAAATTCTCTCTAAAGTCGAGGTCCTTCAGCTTCACGTCTTGGGCTTTGAACAAGACACAAATAGACTTTTCAGCTTCACATCTTGGGCTTTGAACAAGATACAAACAACCTTTCGCTTCACGTCTTGGGCTTTGAACAAGACACAAAAACAACCATTTCCTCCCATAGAATAGGAGAAACTACGAACGCTCTGATTTCCCTGTTTCGGTAAACGGGAATACGTAGGCATAAGATCGAAAGAAAAGATCTTAGCGAGCACACTAAACAAAAACCCAAAATCCCATACTCCCATGTATCTGTCAAAAGCATCAGTCCTAACATCCTAACCCTTTTTCCCCGCTAGAAAGTCCTAGAAAGAAAGAAAACCGTATTGGCGAAAATACAAATAACCAGTACAACGGCCCCCCCACATTGATAACATCCGTAACCTAACAGACCGCTGTTTAAACTCAGTATGCAAATCAGGGTTAATTGGAGACATCTATTTCCCTTCCTTATTCAGCTCACAATAGGATAAAAAAATGAATCGACCTGTAGTTTAAGCTCAA
Organism: Lathyrus tuberosus; assembly: GCA_022829125.1. NCBI lineage: Eukaryota > Viridiplantae > Streptophyta > Magnoliopsida > Fabales > Fabaceae > Lathyrus > Lathyrus tuberosus. The sequence continues at coordinate 807,300 of JALAZF010000231.1, read as the reverse complement.
ACCACAGAGAGCGACCAGCGCTTAAGAACCGCGTCCAAAATCGCTCGCTACAATATGGTGGACTTTTAATCACCCCAACCAAAACAACATTTTTCTCAATCACAAAACACTATGATGATCCTCACAAAATCTAGAAAGTACACCACTTTCTATTTACAAACACTTAATGATGGAAAAAAAATACACACGCTTAGTAGATAATATGTTGAAGAATTTGTTGATGGCAAGAATTCCAATTTCACACTTGATAAACTGGCTTCTCTTTATAATATCACAATTCCAAATAATACCACTTGAATGCTCAAATTGTGTTTTGAAAATTTTATGATGTATAAAAAATATGCATGGTTTCAAAACTTGAAAGAATAATGATGAACACTTTTTAAAGAGGTAATTTGTTTTTCTGATGTATAGAGCCTTATACACATCTTTAGGAAACTAAATTAATAGATATATGAAATTTAAATGGTTCCATGAAGCCTTGCAATGATTTACAAACATGATGTTTTATGAAAATATGATGTTTTTGAACTTGTAATGGATTACCAGTAAAGATGTAATTGATTATAGCTTGTAATATTCATATTTTTTAAACTTTTAAAACTTATAATCTATTACAACTTTGTTGTACTCGATTATGACTGAACTAGAAGTAGAAAATACATATTTTTATGGTTAGGTTTAATTTGTTTGAATGCATTATAATTAAGAAGATTATAGATAAAGTTTGAAAGAATTTTCTGATCATTCAAGGTGATGTAATATGAATTGCCGTGTATACCTTAATAACGATCATTCGTCTTAATTCTTCACTTGATTCCCAAAGCTAAAACTTCTTGAGTAACGTCATCATTGATAAGAATTTGTCAACAAGCACTTAGTCATTTTCTTCTTTGATAATCATTGTCTTCATCAAAACCATATTAGATAGAGGACATATTCTTTTTTATGATGACAAAATATATTGATGGGAAGTTTTTGTTTGATATTTGATATTGAACATGTGACTCCACACACAATAGGGTAGGTGAATTGTGGGGTTTTGAAAAACAACGGTTTAAAAAAAATTATTTTCTTAATCAAAGTTGAAAAACATTTTCAAGAAAATGTTTGAATATAGCAGTAGAAAATAATAGTAAAGAAAATATGTGGAAAGTAAAGAGATGACACAAGGATTTATAGAGGTTCGCTCAGAATGAAATGACCTACTCATATCTCCAAGACTTGATCTTGATAGTATCCAATAATGTTTATGAGATTTTAGTAGGTTAAACTCACGAACCCCTTAAAATAGGAAAAATAAAGTTTCAGGTTTACTTCCAACCAAATAGCGAACATTGAACAGAAGCAGTTAGTCTTCCTTCCAAACACAAACAAAGCTTCGAGCAGGTAGTCCCCAAGTTAACTTGAGATTTTACACTGACTTAAATTAAACCATTATGGATTTTTGAACTGGCTATCCTCCGATCCAAATTGAGGTTTTACACTGGCTTTCCACGAACTGAATCAAGATTATACACCAGGCTAATCTTGAACCAAGTTGAGCTTTTACACCAGGCTGAGCTAAAAAACCAATAAGAATATTTTTCAGTGGTAATCTTCAAGAACCCAAAAAGATATTTTTTCCTTTGAAGGCTCAGCTCACAAACAAAATGACATCTTAATACTAAATCCACAAACAAATATTTTAATGGGTGTTGGGGTGAGAATTGGATACCAAGCTATTAATTAACTTAAATCACACATCTTTTAAATTCACCACCGAGCTTTGATTTATCCAAAGGAAAGGGTAAAGATCGAGGAAAACCCTAATTGCGCTATGTGAAGACACAGCTAAGAGATCGGGGGTCAGGGTTGGTTATACCTAGGGAAGGTGTTAGCATCTTAGATATCTATAGTACTCAGGAACCTCTTGTTAGTACTTGTGTTATGTTATGTTTGTTTGCTAAGGGAATCTGCTAAGGGTAAAGGTAAAGACATATGGTAAAGACCAAAGTGCTAAAGTAAAGACCTAAGGATATATACACTAAGTATGCTCGCCAAGACGTCGCATCTTGTGCCTATGTATCCTGACTAAAGAATCATAGCTATCGTAGTTCACCTCATTAAGGGTGAGGAACCATTGACTATGGCTAAAGTTCCAAGGGGAATGAGTAAGATACTCATATAGAGTTAAAGAACTCTCTAAGTCTAAGTTGTGATAGGTGAATGGCTATGAGTCCTATGACTATGAAGTCTAGAGAGGATGGCTATGAGGCCTATGACTATGAGGTCAAGAGAAGATGGCTATGAGGCCAAGATGGTGACCTATGACTATGAGGTCTAGAAAGGATGGCTATGAGGCCTATGACTATGAGGTCAAGAGAAGATGGATATGAGGCCAAGATGGCAACCTATCATTTTGAGGTCAAGGGAGGATGGCTATGAGGCCAAGATGGTGATCTATGACTATGTGGTCAAAGGTGGAAGATGATTACCTATGACTTTGAGGTCAAGGGTGGAAGATGGCTATAAGGCCAAAGGGGGAAAGATGGCTATGAGGCCAAGATGGTAATATATGACTATGAGGTCAAAAGTAAGATGGCTATGAGGCCAATGACTAGCTATGACTATGAAGTCAAAGGTTGAGATGTTTACCTATGACTATGAGGTCAAAGGTTGAAGATGGCTACCTATGACTATGAGGTCAAAGGTTGATAAGGATTACCTATGACTATGAGGTCAAGGGTTGACAAGATTACCTATGACTATGAGGTCAAGGGTATCCTATGACTATGAGGTCAAGGGATGATGGATATGACACCAATGAGGGATCCTATGACTATGAGGTCAAGGAAAGGAGATGGCTATGAGGCCAAGATGGCAATGAGCTATCTATGACTTTGAGGTCAATAGAGAGACTTTCCTTTGGAAGGAGGGGAAAATAAATTCTTGTAAACAAGAGTTGAAGAGAGATTAAAATATGAGTAAACAATATGAGTTCAAGAACTCAAAGGGGATAAACAATCAAGAGAGACAATAGTATCAATCAAGTATGAACAATATCAAAATATTGAGATAAACATCCATGTATGAGCATGGTAAAGTATAATGAAATTGTCCACAACAACATGAATAAGTGACCAAATAAGCAAGATAAATCACTCATGAACCATGAAGTTGTGAGTAAAACAAACTTTTCAACACAAATTCAACTTGCAAAACACTTTAAGAAGTGCCATAAAGAAAGAGGTCAAAACAAGTTAGAAACAAAGGTTGTTACATTGGTGGGGTGTTCACAAATTAGGAAGATGGGCACACAAGTCCAAAACCAAGGTCCCAATTCAAGTTCAAACATTTAAGAATGATTGTGAAGTACTAAACAAAGATTGACAAAATGGCACTCTCAAAGTCAAGTTTCAAAGTGAAGGGTCAAAGGCATCGAGCCTTAGAATCGAGGGTCAAATAAAACAATCAAACCCTAATCAAAAGACCTTATCCAAGGTCAAAATCAAAACCAATATAAACCTCTCAATGTTTCTTAAAACACTGTAGAAAACCAACTCAAAAAGATAAAGAGAAATGATACATTTGCAAAGAAGTTCAAAACCTAGGTACAAAAATGTTCTTAAGTTCACAAAATCAAAATAAATATTAAAATAATGTGAAAATAAAAAATAAAAATTTATAAAATTAACTTAAACATTAAAATGTAAGTATGAATTTTTTGTGAATTTTTGTATAACAAAAACTATTTTTAATAAAACAGATTTGAACATAAAAATAAAAATAAAAATGAAATAAGTTAAAACAAGAGGAGGTGTATTAGTAAACTGAAAATGAACTAAAGGTTAGTTGTTGGCGCATGGGACTTTAATCAGGGGGTGTCGTTAGCAAAATGTGAAGGCCCAAGTCCAAGAGTGGAAAACAAAAGAAATAAAAACTAAAATGGAGTCTGGGGTGAGGGGGATTCGAACCCCAAACCCCTTGATACACGCGCGCTCTCCATACCACTGGGGTGGCTATACATCCAGTGTATATGCCCACCCCATAAACATATATTTTATGAGCAAATCTAAAAAGGGCCAGACAAAAACCACATGAAAATGTAACGTAACGTGCTAGCAGACATGTATCAACCGGTCACACATTCTTAAGTGACTAAAAGACAAAAACCTCACATGACCTATCCTATGCTGCCACGTCCTCCTTCTTCTTCATGCACATGAAATAAAAACCCTAAAACTATCGTGCAAAACCAGAGGGAAGGTAAAGTGAAGCCCTCATCTTTCTCAGCCATTCTCACCATCAGAATTCAACCAAAATTCATGAAATAAAACACCAACTTGTAGTACTCAGAACATAGTACAACATGTAACCCTAAACATCTCAAGACAGGATCTAGATATGAGGCAAATGTGCACAGAAAATAGGTGTTCAAAACTGAACAAAGCTAACAGAATAATAATGCATCAATATACTCTAAACAAATGATCATGCTATCAGTTCAAACCAACACAGAAGCATTGTATAATCATGGTAAAAACATTTTAAGATCCCTTAAGCTTAGACATGAGAGCAATGGAATCATGAGAAAAAGAAAGAGAAAGAGGCTTACCAAGTGGAGAAAGTCCACTGCCTCTTCAACTTGGGAAGCTTCTGAAGCCTGCTAGTTCAACCTCTTCCTTTTCAATCTGGTGATAAGGTGAGCTGCTAGTGAAAAACGTCCACTCTTGCCTTTGGTTCTCACGAGTTTTCTCTCTTGTGTATGATGTGTTGTAGTAAAGTAATGAGAGTTATGTTGTGATGATTCTGGTCTGTTGTTAGCACCCAGCCTCCCTTTTTAAACAGGAAAAAAATTAAACATCCTTTGGTCAATGCTTAGAGAAGTGGTGCATGATTGTGACATATCCTCGAGCTGGCTATGGCAGAGATTGGGGAAGAGAAAACCTTGTTGGTTTGTGCTCAGTAATGCAGTTTGAATGTAGGTGAGAGGTTTGGTCAAGCATGCTGCATAAAATAGGTTGCTTTCACCCTTTCATGAATGGGCTGCTACTCTCTTTTGGTATGTCAAGGGATAAGACTCATTTTGGGTAAATTTTGAGACCACAAAAATGACAGGTTTTGGACTCTTTGACTAGTGCATTGGATGCTACAAAATTTTGTCCAAGACTTGGCTCCAAAATTGACCATATTAGTATGACCTAAACATGGCGTGGAGTGTACTTGGAGTATGGTTCAGAATTGGTTCAACAAAGTGAAACAAGGTTTGTAATGAAACTAAGTCATGTTAGGCACTTTCCCACACGACATCATCAAGTCTAATGACTCAAATGACTTGGTTCTTGGTTCTTTTGAAAGAGAGCATATAGTAGAGCAATGTTGATGTTGTTGACAAGTTAAGATAGTGCTTAGAAACATATGACAAATCATGGCAAAGTTTGATGCATATAAAGAACTAAATCCTGAATTTTCTAAGTGTACACAACATTTCATCGTGACCAATTTATTGCCCAATATCTTGGTGACCATTGATCCAACATGTGAGATTTATGGTTCTATGTAAAGTAGGCATTTGATAGAGCAACTTTCATGTGGAAAGCAACTTGAGATGAAGCTTGTATCATTGTGAAAAAAGCCATGAAGTCATTCACATCATGCTGTCCAAAAGACTTGGAAAAATTTCTAAGTTATGAAACTTTTCCCATTTGAAACATCAAACTTTGGAGCACCATATCTTGAGATTGAACCATCCAAATGGGAAGTTCTACACATGCTTAGAAAGCCAGAAGAACAAGGAACAACTTTCATGTCCAAAGATTTTGGATTTGACTTTTGGAACAATGTGAAAAATGGAGTTGAAGTTGTGTCCAAAACTAGGGCAAAATGACCAAAATTTCATTAAGTCATAAAGGTATCTTATCTTCCAAGTCTCATAACTTAAAAATCAAGCCTGTTTTGAAGAAAGGTCCTCTAATACACTTTGGAGTTCATGGTGAGAGCTTCCATTTGAGCTTTGAGTCACCCAATTTAGATGTGTGGTTTGAAAGTTATGACCTTCCCAAGTTTGCACAAGGAGTGAACTTTTCACACAATTTAAGGACCAAACATTGCCCTCTTTGCAAGAAACCTCTCAAAACTTGACTTCTCATGCTCTAACTCAACAATTAAGTATGTCTTGATGGAATATGGCTTGAACACTTCATTTTGGATCAAAATCTCAAAAGTCAAAGGTTTGACTTTTCAGTCAAAACCCTAATTTTCTTCAGGAACTCAACTGGATGATCTCTAATGATCTTGTATCCCCAATCTCTTCAAACGCCCATGAATGGCCTCTAATGATGTTCATGAACAATTGGAATCATGTCCCAAGGCTTGGGATCATACCTTGATCAACATCAAAGGCAATGGTTGACTTCTAAGGACAAAAAACCCTAATCTGAGGCATGATGAACTTGTGGCTCATAAGACTTGTGATGGGAGCCAAACACACTTGATTTCTTGTTGTATAAGACCTCTTAGATGCATGTAAGCTCAATTGATTGATGAACCACTCAAAACATTGACTGATCACAACAAGATTCTTCAATGATTCTCCAGGTTAAAACCCTAATTCTTGTAACTCTTGATCTGATAGCTTCTTTTTTATTCCTCTTGACCCAATCTCAAAAGATCATGGCATATGACTTGAGGACTTTATAATTAGCTTCCAAGACCAAATGGTTGTACTTTGAAGCCTCAGTTGGCTTTCTTGAACAGATGACTTCACATACCACTCTCAATCAACTAGTGAACACTTGTGAATAGAGCCAAGGTGTGTCTTAGGAGACCTTGAAACATGTAAGGGCTTGGTGTCATACCTCAAATTTTGACCACTAAGATTTCCCATCATTGTGCAAATCATCATCACAATATGGATGAACCATTAGTCTCCCCAAAGATGGGTGAGCATCCACTACAACCAAATTTAGGGTTTCAGACCCTCTCAGAGCTCTTAGACAAAGGATCAATCAAGAAATGACATGATCTTTAACTTGTATAGATTCTCAAACATCCACAAAGGATCAAGAGGACTCCCACTTCAAGGATTAAGCACAAAGCTTCTCCCTTCTAGGTGGATCAAGCCTTAAAATCGCTAGTGTCTCCAAATTAGGGTTTGGTCGACCAGGGCTTCCAGATGGAAATTTTCCTCTGGGCATGAGCCAATGCTTCAAAGCATAACCTCTGATGCTCCAAGGGATCTCATGAACCCAATAATCAAGTTAATTTAGCCTCAGGGGATGCATTCATAAAAAAAATCAGGAATTAGGGTTTCTTGACCTAATTCACCCCTAAGTTGACTTTTGGGACAAAACATGAGCCAAAACCTCAAGATGGGATTTGAGGGTCTCAAATACATAACATTGATCCATTTGTAACAATGGATTGATCCAAGAAGCTTGAGCAACAAGTTTCAATTTCATCAGAACCACAGTTAGGGTTTCGCAGAAAAAGTCAACTGTATCTTTGACTTTTGGCCAGGACATGCTCTCAAACCCTAAGACATGATTCAATACACCCTATAACACATATGAAATCAATCCATCAAGTTTGATTTAGGTCAAGGACTTGATTTCATAGAGGATCGCACAGTTTGGAATTCATCTGACAAAAAGTCAACTGTGCACAAAAGTCAAACTTTGACTTTTTGAGATTTTTCACAATTATAGTTCTTTGACCCCAAAATGATGTTAATGTATGATTGGAATCATCATTCATCAAGAAAAATCAAGAAAAGTGGGATAACTTATAAAAGGGGTAACCATGAATTTTGCACTTTTGCACTTTTGCTCGATTTGGCAAAATCAGATAATTCCAAGCCTTGTCATCACTTTGGACACACCTGAGGATCAAATCTAAAGGGAACAAACACTGATCCAAGCCTCCAAAGTCTTTTGAACAAGAAGTAGCATGTCAAATCAAGAAATCCCTGAAAGAGGGACAAGACTCCAATTTTGGATTGGAGCATTTAATGGATGCACCAAGGTGGTATGGACTGACACATTTGCAACTGAATTCAGTCAAGAATGATCCAACAACTAGTGAACCACAGCTCTGTGCTCTAACCTCTAGTCAATGGCTAGAGGAGACTTGAGATTCCAAAGTGCAACCATTGGCCAAACCTCAGCAGCAGTTGCCATTCACTATTGCTTGTAAAACAAACTTGCTCTACTATAAATAGAGCTCATTTGTGCTCAGTTTGAGTACACCAAAGCACTACAACACTTGCTTTCCTCAAAATCTCTTTCTCTTGGCCAAAATGCCTTCTTTAGCAAGGTAACTCTGAGTTTTTGAGTTAGGGAGCAATTCCACGACAGCTCATGATCCAAACACATCCAATATGTCATATCTAAGCTGTCCAAACTCACACAAGTGACCTGTAATCCTTAAACCGCAAAGTCACCTCTCAAAACCTCAAAATATGCTTTTTGTGCATTTTTCAAGCCATGTCTTGATTCAGTCACTTTCCAAACAAGATAAAACCTCAAACATACTCTAAATATCATCCTTGAACTGCCCCAAATGGCTCCCAACATCTGGAACACCATTTGAGAGAGTTGTTATTTTGGCCATTTTACCCCCTTTTGCAAGAAATGGCCAGTTTGTGTTTTTGCAGGTTCCAGCTGATTCTATTCATCCTAAAAGCTTCTAAGGGATCATTTGAGGGTGTCCAAAGCATCAAATCATTTCTGGAACAAGTGGCTTGGCAGATTGCACAAAAAGCTCAAAAAGAGAGATGGCATAGAAAATGCAAAATATGGTCTATTTCAAAACCACTATCGGATTTTGAGGAGGGAGCATGATCTGGAAAAAATACCACCACCATTGGATTCCTTGTGAAATTCTAGGCCAGATGCATATAAATTTTGTCCCCAACCATGGAGAAATGAGAAAGTTATGGACCTTCCCGTTTCTTGCCAAAACTTGCCTTGCCTTGCCTTGGCCAAGCCTGGAAAACAAGCAAGCCTTGTGTATTTGTTGGTTTGTTTCAATCAACGGATGTATCACCACCCCAGTGGTAAGGCGCACACCCTATAACCTTGAGGTCGTGGGTTCAAACCCCACCCAGACTATTTTGTGTTTTCTCACATTTTTGCTATTTTTCCAATATTTTCATGTTTTATTAATTAATTGGAAAATTAATAACTCCTTCAATTTTAATTATTTTTTATTGGTTCTTTTTGCAAAAAGTCACAAAAATATTGAAATATTTTTTTCCACAAAAAAATTAGATTTATATTATTTATCTAATATAATTAGTATTTTTGTGAATAAATGCCTTTTATTTGTTTTTAAACCTTTTAAAAATAAATATCCATTTTGGAAAACAAAACCAAGTAGGTTTTAATTCATCTTGTGATTAATCTCTCATTTTTCAAACCCTAAACAAAAATCACAAATGGTTTATTCAAACTTATTTGGCATTTTTATCATTTTTATTTGATTTTCTTTAAATATTTACTTTTAAAGAAAAGTAAAATTAGGTTTCTTTGATTTTCACCCTCACAAAATATTTTTAAACTTTGGGCCTCTATTAGAGTGTAAGACCCAACCCCTTTGGAAACCTAAACCTTTTTTGGGCCTCAGTCATTGTATAAGATCCACTGCGCTTTCAAAAATCCCGGCGCGATTGCCAGTTCAAAAATCAAACCCTTGGGCCTCTCCTCGAGCTGTAAGCCCCATCACTTGTATAAAAATAAATCATTGGGCCTCTAATAGAGTGTAATACCCAATCCTTTGTAAATACAAACCTATTTTGGGCCTCAAATGTTGTATAAGTCCCGTTGTATTTCAAACGTTCGGCGCGATCATCGCCCGTTTAAAACAAACCATCTGGGCCTCTCCTCGAGCTATAAGACCCATTCAAAATCATTTTGGGCCTCTAATAGAGTGTAAGACCCAATCACCTTTTGAAACCAAAAACTTTTGGGCCTCAGTGATTGTATAAGACCCACGGTGTTTTCAAAACCTCGGCGCGATCGTCGCCCTTTTCAAAATTAACCATTGGGCTTCTCCTTGGGCTATAAGACCCATCTTTGTTCACTTTCAATCATTCTTGGGCCTCTTGAGAGAGTGTAAGACCCATCCCTTTGTACAAAAAATCTTTTGGGCCTCAGTCACTTGTCTAAGTCCCTGTACAAAACGACAATGCGATCACTGATAAAACCTTGGGCCTCTCCTTGAGCTGTAAGCCCCAACAATCTTTTCAAAGCACTTTCTCCTTTGATTTTGAATATAATATTGTTATCAAAGCTTTCTTTGTTGAACAACTAACCAAACAGCATGGAAGCTCTACAACCGAGTAAGTGTTTGCCCGCTTTCTTTATCCGATTTCATATGTATATAACTGTATTGTGGGTTGTTTCACTGTAAGTCTTCTTTCATAAACTCATATCGACTGTGTAATACTAGTATAGATATTTAGAGTTTCCCCGAAAACTACGTCTAGAACTAGACAAAACCTCATCCGACGTTCTCCTGAATATTTCAACATAACCTAAACCATGAGAATTTTCTTTTACAACAATTTTAGATAACTAGATCTAAGAAATCTCCCCCTTGAACAGTTCATATACAGAAGGCCAATGTTCCAAGTGAAACCGCTTCTGGAACTGTTCATCAGCCTCCTCTTGGGCTTAGTGCAAGGACCCATAGGCTTCCTAAAAGCATCCCCGCCTCCTCTTAGGTGTTGTACAAGGACCCGTCGGCTTCTTAGAAGTTTTCACAGCCTCCTCTTAGGCTTCGTATAATGATTCTTCCTCCAGGAGATAGCCTCCTCTTGGGCTTCGTACAAATTATCCCTTCGGCTTCTTAAAAGCTTTTCTCGCCTCCTCTTGGGCTTCGTACAAATTGTCCCGACGACCTCTTAAAGGTATAAGAACAAAAATTAGTCATCTTAATAGAACAGTCTTTCAAAGAGTCTAGATCTTTCTACGGCGAACATACTGTCTCTTTCTCTTAAGCATAGTACACAAGATAAAACTCTAGACTTGGACCGTCTAATCTCCTTGAGTCTCGAAGACATTCTCAAGTTCCTTCCAAAAATAGGAAAAAACACCCGGAGACTTGGGCAGTCTCAATACCTTCGGATTCCCCGTTTCCTTAAACAACAGGAAATAATCTCGGTCCTCAGATCAAATCCATGAGCACAACATTACCCATATAAGAACTGATTTTCTCTTTTAACCAACAGACTGGACCTGTCACTTAACTGAAACAGTAACCCTAGCCTCCTCTTGGGCTTTGTACAATGATTCTCCCCAGCAGAGTTAACCTTTGCAGCCTTCATCTCGGGCTTCGTACGAGATACAAAATCACTCTCTTGTTGAGTCTAAAAGACTCTCTTGTTTAGTTAAACATTTGCAGCCTCCATCTCGGGCTTTGTACGAGATACAAAATACTCTCTTGTTGAGTCAAACCTTTGCAGCCTCCATCTCGGGCTTTGTACGAGATACAAAATCGCTCTCTTGTTGAGTATAAAAGACTCTCTTGTTGAGTCAAATATTTTTAGCCTTCATCCCGGGCTTCGTACGAGATACAAAAGCACTCTCTTGTTGAGTCAATCCTCTTTTAGCCTCTATCTCGGGCTTCGTACGAGACATAAATCACTCTCTTGGTGAGTATAAAAGACTCTCTTGTTGAGTCAAACCCTTTTAGCCTCTATCTCGGGCTTTGTACGAGACACAAAATCATCCTCTTGTTGGGTCAATAGCCTCCTCTTAGGCTTTGTATAAAGAAATCCCCGTTTGATTCAATCAACCTTTTAGCATCAAATATGTGCCTTGCTCACAGTATACAAACATCAACAACTCCTTTTCCCTCGTATAATTGTTGTAAGCGGCAAGCCTCTGGATTATTTACATCCACGCCACTGTCCCCCTTTTAGCATGATAAATTCCTAAGGAAAGATGGCGTTGCTCTAAACTGAGTTAAAGTCTTCTCCTTCAGGTTGAAAATCCCCTATAAAGGAAATTATGGCATTGCTGGATTCACATATCCCAGTTAAAGTAATTCTCCTTTATAATCAGTCACCCAACAATTGTGACACACAGACCCCTTTAGAGATGACAAATTCTCTCTAAAGTCAACACCCTTTTAGCTTCACATCTTGGGCTCCGAACAAGATACAAATAGATCATTCAGCTTCACATCTTGGGCTTTGAACAAGATACAAACCACCTTTAGCTTCATTTCTTGGGCTTTGAACAAAACACCAAAACACCATTTCCTCCCATAGAATAGGAGGAACTACGATCGCTCTGATTTCCCTATCCCGGGAATACGTAGGCATAAGATTGAAAAAGAATCTTAGCGAGCACACTAATAAAAAATCCCCAAAGTCCCCTACCTCTAGGCAATCTAGCGCAGTATCCCAACAAATTCCCCATGAACAATCCCGGTATTTCGTTCTGAACAAAATAAGCAGAGAGAGACCCACGAACTAAAGCCGCATCTGTAAACCAACAGTTTTGACTGTTTAACCTCAGTTTGCAAGCAGGGTTAATTGGAGACATCTATTTCCCTTCCTTCATCAGCTTCAATAGGATAAAAAATGAATCGAACTGTAGTACCAAAGCAATAGTGATTCGAAACCACAAAAACCGCGCTACAGAAAAATGGCGACCACAGTGGGAGTCAAAGTAAGATCTAGTCATCGTCGTCCCCATTTTCCACAGAAAAATGGCGATCACGGTGGGACAGGCTTGTTTTTTTCCCGTCTCTAAGGAGAAAACCTTAAGTTTAGACAATTTCACAGGAAAAATGGCAACCACCGTGGGGCCAAACAAAGGAATATTGTCTCTCTTATCTCTCTGGTTGAAACATTCTCTTAGGACGAGTCCTTGGGTTCACAAGGTATCACCGAATGACGGTTCCATCGGGGAATGTCATTATTGCTAGGATCGGCCCTCACTAGGATATTAGTTCAAAAACCTTTAAGTTGGGAAGGTACCACAGAATGGCGACTCCGTCGGGGAGCCATTTTCTGTTAGGATCATAGGATTCATAGCTCTTAAAAAGTCTAGGACATTAGGAAAAATATATATACTGCTTTTCCTAATTGATATATGTGTTTATTTTTCTGCTAATGGGAATGCGTGTGATGCCGCATGTGGAAAGATTGAGTATACACCTAGGAAAAACCTCTTTCAGTAGTGCGGAAGCTATTTGAAATAGTTGTCACGTGATACTACCCTCTTCTGAGATTCTTCAAATACATCATCTAGCACGGTTCCTGGCCCACTGATGTTATCTCGACAAGAATCAATGATTTTAAGAGACAGGTACAAAAATCACTAGTATAAACCTTTGGGATGGGTAGAGCCTTGACTTCATGACACCGACCATTTGACCCCATGTTTTTTGTATGTTTTTGTGTGCTGCATTCATGCATTCATTTTAACAAAAAAAACATTAAGCAAAGAAATTTTTTCTCTTCTAGTATCTCTTTTTCAAATTAAACTGAGACAATGATTGCAAATGTCAGAGAGAAAAGGATTGCGGTCATGGATTTCGGTAGAAGAAAAACTCACAAGTATACCTTCAAGGTTCTAAAACTAGGGGATTTGAGAGGATTAGCAAGGATGATCACTAACCCTGACGCTTTCAGAGCCAAGTACGGAGGTCTGCTACCTCTGTTAAGGGTCCATGTAATTGAAGGAATCTTGGAGGCACTCGTTCAGTTTTACGATCCGGCCTATCAATGTTTCACATTCTCGGATTACCAGCTCGCACCAAAGTTGGAGGAGTATTCTCATCTGATTGATCTACCCATTACTGATCAAGCTCCCTTTTCTGGACTGGAAGAAATTCCAAAGGATCAAACCATTGCAAGAGCAATCTATTTGGATGAGTCAGAAGTCAAGACTCACATGACCACCAAAGGAGGAATCCAAGGTTTACCAGCCAAGTTTTTGGTAAAGAAAGCCCTGTACTTTGCCAGTATAGGGAACGTGGCCGCTTTCGAGAGCATCTTTGTTTTGCTCACCTACGGGTTATTTTTGTTTCCCAACATTGATAACTTCGTCGATATCAACGCCATTAAGGTTTTTCTCATTGGAAACGTCGTACCAACCTTTCTTGCAGATGCGTATCATTCTGTACACTTAAGGAATTTATACAGCGGAGGAATCATCACGTGCTGTGTACCCCTGCTATATAAATGGTTTATCTCCCATTTGCCTAAGTCTGCCGCTTTTTGGGATCATAAGAGTGCCTTACGTTGGTCGCAGAAAATCATGCTCTTACCAACTCTGACATAGATTGGTACAATAGGATTTATGATGGGATCCGAATCATTGACCGTTGTGGAAATTTCCCCAACGTACCCCTCATAGGAACTAAGGGAGGAATCAATTACCATCCAGTTTTAGTTCGTCGTCAATTTGGATACCCGATGAGGCATGTCCCGCGTAATGCTCATCTGGAAGGTCTTTTCTTCAAGGAAGGAGAAAATGATAGGGCACTAAAGATGGAAATAGTGCACTCTTGGAAACATGTTCATAAGAAAGGACGGGAGTCTCTAGGAAAACCAGACCGTGTCTCGGTGGAGCCTTATCTCCACTGGGTACAAACTAGAGCTCTCAAGCTAAAGATGCCTTATCCTTGTCACGGAGTTCTTCTGCCAAGGGAATCTGTCATGTATTTCATGACTGAAACGGAAAAACTTCAGGTTACTCTCAATAAAGTTCAACAGGAGAGGAAATCTTGGAAGAACAAGTACCGCATTCTCAATGTGGAATGTACCAAAATACATCAACTGTTGAAAGATAAGGATGCTCTAATTGAGATTTTGGAGCAACATGCTGTAGAAAATCAGGATGACCAAAGGAATTTGCTTGCTCCTTTCACTTGGCAAAGGAATGACAACCCGACAACGGCCCAAGAGCCCCGATCCAAGAAAAGGAAAGTACCAGAATCAGCACCCGAGTTCTCCTCAGAAAGGACTCGGGACCCATTAGCTTAGGTTTCTGTTTCCGCACCTTGTAATTTACTGTATTTCCATTTCCGCAATCCTTTTAATTCAATAAAACGGGGGTGTCCCCACTGTTTGATATTTGCAATCTAATTGTTGAAGTTTATTTTGATTAAACCAAAAAAATAATTAATACAATCATTGCATTCATCATTCTCACGTCACGTATTCTTCTTACCTACGAATCTCACATTTGTGTCTCGGTTCTAGAGTCAAACTGTCTCATTCGTACAATACTAGGGCCAATAGGCAGAAAAGGATGGATGATCTCGAGGAAGAGAAAAGAGAGTTGAAAGAAGAGATCGACGCTCTGAGAAAGGATATGAGAAAGCTTTGTAACGACATGAAAACCATGGCAGAAGCTCAGCTATAAAGAACTGTGGTCTCAGAGATCACCTCAACACCTATATTGGAGAAGTATGATCCTAGGTATCAAATGCCGAAAGATCGTCCCTGGGGCATGCCTGTTAACTATATCCCGGAAGGATATGTTCTGCCGATCACTTAAGATCAGGGAATCGTAGCAGAAGCCTCTGGGTCTGAAGGTTACAAACTTCGGGAAAGCGATGATTCCAGAGGCATAATGAGGACTCCTGAAGGTTACAAACTTTGCAAAGAGCCAAGATTCACTGCCGTAGTAACAATACCATCCCCTGTGGTGCACACTGTCCCGGAAGGACAGATTCCACAGATAACTTCTGGTAGAAAGGAAAGTATGTTCGATAGAATGGATGAATTCCAGGAGCAGTTCCTGGAAATGCAGAAGGAACTGCAAGCTATTCGCGGTCAGGATTTATTTGGAAAGGGCGCCGCGGACCTTTGTTTGGTCCCCAATGTGAAAGTCCCGCACAAGTTCCAAGTACCCGATTTTAAAAAATACAAGGGTAACTCTTGCCCTCAAAGCCATTTGGTGATGTACGCTTGGCGAATGTCAGCTCAGACAGAGAACCAGGATCTACTGATTCACTACTTTCAAGATAGTTTAACCAGTGCCGCATTAAAATGGTACATGGGTTTAAACCGCACTACGATTAGCACTTTCAGAGATCTTGGCACTGCCTTCTTCCAACAATATAAATACAATTTGGACATTGCACCAGACAGAGATCAACTCAGATCAATGTCACAAAAGGACAAGGAAACCTTTAAGGAATATGCTCAGAGATGGCGTGAAATTACCGCTCAAATTTGTCCACCTCTTGAGGAAAAAGAGATGACAAAGATTTTCTTAAAGACCTTGAGCTCATTTTACTACGACATAATGGTTGCCAGTGCGTCCAGTGACTTCACTGAAATGGTCGGTATGGGAGTGCGTCTCGAGGAAACCATTCGAGAAGGACGTCTAGTCAAAGACACTAGGTCGACAAGCGGTACTAAAAAATACGGTAGTGCTCTCCCTAAGAAAAAGGAGCAAGATATTGGGAATATCTCTCTCGAAAAGCAAAGGCGACGGCACCAACCAGTAGCAGCTGTAACTCCTGCTATCAACCCTGCGCCTGTTTCTACGTATCAACCTCAGGTTGCTCAAAGCCAACCGCAATCGCAGCAATTTCAGCAAAGGACACAACAGCCTCTTCAGCAGGCTCGTCCTCAATACAACAACAACCGTACAACGCGGCTACCAGGATTTGATCATATACCTGTATCGTACGCAGAACTATTTCCGTTACTACTGGCCAAAGGGCATGTCCAGACTAAGTCTCCTCTTACAGTAGCAGAAAATATGCCTTTTTGGTTTAAGGTGGATCAGACTTGCCCTTACCATCAAGGAGGACCAGGGCATAACATAGAAAACTGTCTCAGTTTCAAATCCGACGTGCAAAAGCTTGTTAGGAGCGGGGTCTTATCTTTCAAAGATATGAATCTGAATGTTCTCACGAACCCGCTGCCTCAACACGAGAAGACTACAGTCAATTTGATAGAGGGAGAGTCTAACAACACCTATCAAATTCACGATGTACTCTTATTGAGGGCCAACTTGGTCAAGATGCATTGTAGACAGAGTGGATATGGCCATGTGCCACCTCATAATTATCACCAGTGTGATATCTGCTCTAAAAGCAAAGCAATCAAGGATGTTCTATGGTGCAATCAGCTCTACAGGAACAGATGGATCCAAGAGCACCGAGTTCGTGGAGTTAACATGGTTTATACGAATTCCAACATCATTCAAAACCACGATATCCGTGCGATGAATGTCAACTTGGTGACAATGCACTCAAGGCAAAGCCAGTATCATAATCTGTCGCGTCACGATTACAATTCCTGCCTGACTTGCTCGGTAAACAAACAGGGACGCTCTTTTATACAGAAGGCCCTCCAGCGTCAGATGGATCTTGGATGGATTCAAGACTACCATGATAGGAATTCTTATCAAATCATCATGATTCAAATCTTCGATATGGGCTTGATGAATACCAGCTTGGTGGAGTTACATGCTAAACAAGTCCGGCTCGGGTTCCTGGTATCACATGATTATCAGAGCTGTAAAACGGGTTGCGAAGACGATCAGGGTTGTGCCCTTATCCAAGAAACACTTCAGCACTTGTTGAACCACTGGTGGCTTCCAATCTATATGGATGAAGACACGCAACAAATCAGTTTGGTTGACGGGAATCCTACTAGATATCAAAGTCAGGATGTTCGGTCGATGGAAACAAATCTAGTAAGGTTACACTGTATTCAAAGCGGACGTGGCCAGGTGCCACTACACAACTATGAACGGTGTGGAGTTTGCTCAGTGGATAATCAAGGATGCTACCTCATGCGAGCAACCCTTCAAAGTCAGTTGGACCGCAAAGAGATTCAACCATGGTCAAGTTCTGGATCAGTCAACTACTTCACTGATCAAATCGAGGACGTTGTCGTAATCTCTGGTCATCAGAGGACTAGGGATGTTTGTACCATTATCCCTCTACTTGACGAATCGAGTGTTCCCAACCGGGAACGGATCGAAATTACTTACGATGGTCAAAAAAATCAGAAGGCTCCCATAGTCATCTATCTACCGGGACCGCTACCATATGAATCAACTAAGGCTATCCCTTACAAATACGGTGCAATAACAATTGAGAATGGAAAGGAAATTCCATTACCCTCCATCGTGAATATTCCAGACATCAGTCGAGTAACACAGAGTGGTAGAATCTTCAACAGAGGAGTTGGAGAACCTATCAAAGAAAAGGAACCTCAGACAGAAGTTCCCAATCCACCAGTCGGTCAATCCAGTAATCCCGACCTTTCGAAAAACAATGATGAGATGCTGAAGCTCATCCAAAGGAGTGAATACAACATTGTTGATCAGCTGTTACAAACTCCTTCAAAGATCTCGGTATTATCACTGTTACTTAGTTCAGAAGCGCACATGGAGGCTCTACAGAAAGTCTTGGAGCAAGCCTTTGTAGAACAGGATGTAACAATCAGACAGTTCGATAGCATTGTCTCTAACATCACTTCCTGCAATAACTTGGGATTTAGTGATGAGGAATTTCCTGAAGAAGGTCACCGTCATAACATGGCGCTCAACATTACAGTCAACTTCCAAGATGATGCTTTAGCCAGCGTACTGGTAGACACAGGGTCAGCCCTGAATGTTATGCCGAAGTCCACTTTGATGCAATTATCATTCAAAGGACCTCCGATGAGAACCAGCGAGGTCGTCGTCAAAGCATTTGACGAATCCAGAAAAACGGTTATCGGCGAAGTCGACCTTCCCATAACTATCGGTCCTCACACTTTCCAAGTCACTTTCAAGGTCATGGACATCCGGGCAACATACAATTGTTTATTAGGAAGACCTTGGATACATCAGGCTGGGGTGGTCACTTCGACCCTTCACCAAAAGCTAAAGTTCGTCCAGAACGGCCAACTCGTCACAGTCTGTGGAGAACAGGCCTTGCTCGTGAGCAACTTGTCATTATCTACTTGTGTAGAACCCGAGGAGGTTGTTGGGACTCAGTTCCAAGAACTTTCGGTGAGCAATGAGAATCAATCAGAGAAAGGAACCTCGATTTCCTCATACAGAGATGCTCTCGAAGTGATCGAAAATAATAATGCAAAAGGATGGGGCAACTTGTTATTCCCACTGATAACAAAACAAAGAAGGGTCTTGGTTTTTCTGCAACCTGCACCCAGATAGCTGCTAACGATGAAAGTCTTCATCCCATTCAAAACTTCTTCCACAGTGGAGGCTTCCTTCAACCAGTGACTCAAGAAGTGCATACCATCAATAAAGATGATTCCTCCGATACGGAGGAAGAATGGAAGTCATATCTCAACGAGGACGGTTATACGTCTCAGGGCGAAACACAGACTCCCTTTTGCTATCCCGCACAGAGTCCAAGATTTATACCAAGGTCAGATGTCGAAATGATATATGGAGATTGTGATCCTGAAGGATGCCGGGCTCCACCAAATTCATTAGAGGAAGACACTCCGATGAAATATAACTTTGACCACGACTATTATGGCCCGATGGATGGCCTGCCTATCTGACAGCCGTATCCCGGAGACTTGGGGCTAGAAAATCAGCCGAACAATGAAAATCAGCTGAGCATCATTGAACAGAATACCTGTGTCCCGGCCATGTCATGGGATCAACACTCAGGTCATTCCGAACTTATCCAGTACGATGATGAATTGGCAAAGCTTGCAGGACTAGAATTCATTAACTATGCTTTTCCCGAGGTCAACGTCATCGAGAGGGATGACTCCTCCAGTTCCAAAGAAGTGTGGGACACCTTGGGACAACCGAGTGGAAAATACGACTTCTAGGTCAAGTACACCGCTCCTGAAAGCTCTCGTATCAGGTTCGAAGACATCCAACCAACTGGAAGGGGAGATACAGCTGAGAGTCAAAATACTACACAAAATACAACTGATGAATCCTCTTACGACAACTCTACCTGGGAGACAGATTCCAATGATCCTGCTCCACCAGAAATCAGCGTTATTTCTGAAGACAAAAGAAGGAAAGTACCAGACTTTGTGATTCACCGAGGAGTTCGCCGCTAATGGGTTGATGTCGATGTTCCGAAGATTGTTCATAAGTCTAAGTAATTGCCATCTTTACTTTAACATTTCACCTTGCCCAGGTGAAACGGATGTTTTGATAGGGCTCATTTTCTGTAAATATCCCTCTTCGTTTTGACCAAAGCGACAGAGTTTTGTTTTATAGGGTTGTAGTTTCAAGAATCGACTTGTTCATTAATAAAATAACGTCGTTCTGTAATTTCCACATTAATTGATGTTTTCTCTTTTTGCTTTTTTTTTTTCAGAAAATGGTAATCCTAAAAAACAACTCAATAATAAAAACAAGCGGTTTTCAAAGAAAAATACACTGCACACACTCTTGCATTCTCTCTATCTCTTCTAAACACAAATCATCACGTCATGCAGATTGCTTGTTTTAAACCCCGTTGAAACATACGATCTGATTCCTTCTCCCGACTTTGAGTTCCCGATATTTGGGGCTGAAGAAGAAGTTGATGACGAAATTCTAGAGGAGATCTCCCGACTACTCAGACAAGAGAAAAGATCCATTGAGCCTCACAAAGAGTTGCTAGAAACAGCCAACTTAGGATCGGAAGAAGAGAGATAAGAAGTCAAGATTGGGGAACTGCTCAGTCCAACTGTCAAAGAGAGTTTGACAAAGCTTCTCATAGAATTTCCCGATGTGTTTGCTTGGTCCTATCAGGACATGCCAGGGTTGGATACCAGCATCGTGGAACATCATCTACCGTTAAAGTCGGAATGTCCGCCAGTCAAACAGAGGTTGATATGGACTCACCTGGACATGGCCATCAAAATCAAAGAGGAGGTACAGAAACAGATTGATGCGGGTTTCCTCGCTACGTCAGAATATCCTCAATGGTTAGCCAACATAGTACCCGTTCCGAAAAAATACGGAAAAGTCAGAATGTGTGTCGATTACAGAGATCTAAACAAGGCTAGTCCAAAGGACGACTTTCCTTTACCACACATTGACATGCTGGTAGACAGTACAGCAAAGTTCAAAGTTTTCTCCTTCATGGATGGATTCTCGGGCTATAATCAGATAAAAATGGCGCCGGAAGACATGGAGAAAACTTCGTTCATTACCCCATGGGGGACCTTTTATTACAAGGTAATGTCGTTCGGTTTGAAGAACGCCGGGGCAACCTATCAAAGGGCCATGACTACTCTGTTTCATGACATGATACACAAAGAAATCGAAGTGTATGTCGATGATATGATTGCAAAATCTAAAACAGAGGAGGAGCATGTGACCCACCTGTCAAAACTATTCGAGCGTTTGAGAAAGTACAAACTCCGCTTGAATCCCAACAAGTGCACCTTCGGTGTCCGTTCAGGGAAACTTTTAGGGTTCGTCGTCAGCCAAAAAGGAATTGAGGTTGATCCTGACAAGGTCAAGGCCATTCAAGAAATGCCTTCTCCAAAAACTGAAAAACAAGTCAGAGGATTCCTGGGACGTTTGAACTACATCTCCAGATTCATATTCCTCATGACCGCGACATGTGCGCCGATTTTCAAATTACTCAAAAATAATCAGGACTGCGTTTGGACAGAAGACTGCCAAACCGCCTTTGACAGTATTAAGGAATATTTGTTGAACCCACCGATTCTATCACCTCCAGTGGAAGGAAGACCACTGATCATCTACCTCACAGTCCTAGAGGACTCAATGGGTTGTGTACTTGGCCAACAAGATGAAACAAAAAGAAAAGAGTCTGTCATCTACTATTTTAGCAAGAAATTCACCGACTGCGAGACTCGGTACACTATGCTCGAGAAAACTTGCTGCGCTCTGGCTTGGGCAGCCAAACCTCTTCGCCAGTACATGATTCGTCACACTACTTGGTTAATCTCTGAAATGGATCCAATCAAGTATGTCTTTGAAAAGCCTGCTCTCACGGGAAGGATTGCACGTTGGCAGATGTTGTTATCAGAATATGACATAGAGTACCACGCTCAGAAAGCCATTAAAGGAAGTGTTTTAGCCGATCATTTGGCTCATCAACCGATTGACGATCAGGAATCAGTCGGATTTGACTTCCCAGACGAAGATGTCATGTATCTAAAAATGAAAGACTGTGATGAACCGCTACCCAGTGAAGGGCCAGAACCAGATTCCCAATGGGGACTTATATTTGACAGAGTTGTCAATCATTACGGAAACGGAATTGGGGCAATTATCATAACACCTCAGGGTACCCACATTCCTTTCACCGCTATACTTACGTTCAAGTGCACAAATAATAAGGCCAAATACGAAGCTTTTATCATGGGTCTCGAGGAAGCGATTGATTTGAGGATCAAGAACTTGGATGTATATGGCGACTCAACTTTGGTCGTCAATCAGATCAAAGGAGATTGGAACACATACCAATCAGGATTGATTCCGTACAAAGATTACGCAAGAAGGTTGTTACCCTTCTTCAACAGAGTCGAGTTTCATCATATCTCTCGTGAGGAGAATCACATGGCTGATGCATTAGCCACTCTCTCTTCCATGATTAGTGTAGGTCAATGGAATGACTTACCTAAGATCGACATAATGCGCCTTGAACGGCCCGCTTACATCTTCACGATTGAAGCAGTCATAGACAACAAACCTTGGTATCACGATATCAAATGCTTCCTTCAGAAACAAGAGTACCCACCTGGGGCATCCAGGAAAGATAGAAAAACCCTCAGAAGGCTAGCAGGCAGTTTCTTCCTGAGCGGTGATACACTCTATAAGAGGAACTTTGGCATGGTCTTGCTTTGATGCGTCGACAGACCAGAAGCAAACATGCTGATAAAAGAAATTCACGAAGGATCCTTTGGCACTCATGCCAACAGACATACAATGGCGAGAAAAATTCTAAGAGCAGGCTACTATTGGTTGACAATGGAATCTGACTGCTACAAGTAGATGAGGAGATGTCACAAGTGTCAGATATACTCAGACAAAATCCATGTACTGCCTACACATCTCAAATTTCTTTCTTCCCCATGGCCTTTTTCCATTTGGGGAATCAACATGATTGGCGTGATTGAGCCCAAAGCTTCAAACGGACATCGGTTCATCCTGGTAGCCATTGATTACATCACCAAGTGGGTCGAAGCAGCGACATACGCCAATGTAACCCGACAAGTGGTGGTCCGATTTATCAAAAACAATATCATCTGCCGTTATGGTGTTCCAAGCCAGATCATTACCGATAATGGATCTAACTTGAACAACAAGATGATGAAAGAGTTGTGCACAGAGTTCAAGATCGAACACCATAACTCATCTCCCTACTGACCCAAGATGAACGGAGCGGTAGAAGCAGCTAACAAGAACATCAAAAGGATCGTTCAAAAGATGGTTATAACCTACAAAGATTAGCACGAGATGCTACTCTTTGCTCTTCACGGTTATCGCACATCTGTCCTCACTTCAACAGGGGCAACCCCTTTCTCTCTAGTTTATGGCATGGAGGCAGTTCTCCCCATAGAGGTAGAGATCCCATCAATCCGGGTAGTGATGGAAGCTAAGCTTACAGAAGCTGAATGGTGTCAAAGTCGACACGATGAACTAAATCTGATCGAAGAGAAGCGAATCACGGCACTATGCCATGGTCATTTGTATCAACAAAGAATGAAGAAGGCGTTCGACAAAAAGGTCCAACCTCGCGTCTTCAGGAAAGGAGACCTCGTGCTCAAGAAGATACAATCATTTTTCACTGATTCTCGGGGTAAATGGACTCCGAATTATGACGGCCCCTATGTGGTCAAGAAAGCTTTCTCAGGCGGTGCCTTGAGACTTGCAACCATGGATGGAGAGGAATTTGCCTACCCCACAAATGTTGACATAGTCAAGAAATACTTCGCCTAAAAAAAACGTCTCGGTGGATTGAAAACCTGAAAAGGTGGTCCAGGAAAAAATTAGAGACATGATTAAAAATCATCCCGGTGGATTGGAAACATCACAGTACAATCCAGGCAAAAATTAGGGATAATGGCAAGTAACTATGTTCAACAAAGGGGCAAATTCCTCAGCAGCAGTAATGTCATCGGTCAGGAAAACGCCAGTCAAGGTCATCTTCGACAGAAGCTCAGGATGCCCCGAAGTCAAAGTTGGTAGAAGGATAGTGGTAATTATGTTTCAATGTAGCCCTTTTCCCTTAAATTACCATTTTCTAACTTTGTAAATACTCTATGGAATCACGCGTTTGACTGATTTCCATCCTATCAATAAAGTTTGAGCCCTTGTGCTTTTGTTTGCAATTCTTATTTGTTTTAGCTTTACAGGACGACATTTTAACATGATCAACGATTCTTGAAATAAAAAAAAAATGAATTTACTTGTAAAAATTTTCTTCTTTTAATAAAGATGGCAATTTCTTTTGACTGTTAAACATCGAAAGAACGTCGACCGCTTCTCCAGAAGTAAGCGAGCCTCAAAGTGCAGAATCAAAGTACTCCTTCTAAGCCAGTGCGCCTGAATGAAGGATCAGCTGTATCAGATGTGACTTTCCCATCTGATACCCCCCGGCAGAGTTCTTATCTCCTAAGCCCGACTAACATAGCTCCCAACAGGGACTATCTCTTCTAAGCAAGGCAGAATTGCTATCATGAACCAGTGATACTTTTCATCCCCCACTGTGGGCGAGTATCCAGTCGTGTTCATCTACTAGTCTGTATGTCGCGTCAGTTTTGTCAGCATATACATACATACATCATGCATTATTGATTTACATTCATATTCATATTGCATCACTATCACTCTAGTCGGTCTTGTTCCCTAGTGATAAGAGTCCTCTCAATTGAGTCGTCAGTTATTTCCTCGTCAGGAAATGAATCATCTAAGCGATCTCTCCTCCAATTTATCTCTAGATTGAAGGTGGTTCTTTGACCACTTTGATAACTTGAACCTCTAAAAAACCGGAGAACCCTCAGCCAACATCACTCTTTGCCATGGAAGATGATATCTTCGCTTTCCCGGATTAAGGAAAATCCCTAGAGAAAGCCTCTCAACTAAAGACTTTCAGTAACACATTGGTCATTCTCTCTAGAATGTCAATGTCAACAAAGTCATCGACACCTCAAAATTGGAATACATTGTATGGCATTTCTCCGAGAGGATCTCGAAGAAAAGTATGATGTAATATCCCCAAGCGAAGGCAGTCTCTCAAGAGACTCGTTTTCCCCCCCAGTAGATTCGACAAATGGCGTCTCCAAACAGTGAAGTTTCTACACCTCTACAACTCAGACAAATGAGTTCTCCAGCAAGTCTGACATCACCACTTTTTCCGTCAAATGGAATCTTCCCAGAAAAATTCGGCGAGAAGTTTAAGGAAAACCGCTACACATAGCGTCCCTTGTCAATAGAGTTTATTGACAGAAGAAACTAAGACCAGATTCTTGGTAGGGAACCAGGATCGAGGGGAAGTTTAAAACAGAAACTAAGACCAGATTCTTGGTAGGAAACCAGGATCGAGGGGAAGTTTATTTCAGAAACTGAGACCAGTTTCTTGGTAGGAAACCAGGATCGAGGGGAAGTTTATTTTAGAGACTGAGACCAGTTCCTTGGTAGGAAACCAGGATCGAGGCGAAGTTTACCTTTTCTAAGCATCATTGCTTAGCAAAAGACAATGGATGAGCAAGCTACCATTCATAACCACTGTCAAAATTTTGGGTATTCCGATATTTAATCCTCTTGCACCCTGAATGCCCGAATACCTTCGTCATTCACACCTTCGGGTCCAAGAAGATTAAATAGGGGCATCTGTAATACCCTAAATTTTGACCACTAAGATTTCCCATCATTGTGCAAATCATCATCACAATATGGATGAACCATTAGTCTCCCCAAAGATGGGTGAGCATCCACTACAGCCAAATTTAGGGTTTCAGACCCTCTCAGAGCTCTTAGACAAAGGATCAATCAAGAAATGACATGATCTTCAACTTGTCTAGCCTCTCAAACATCCACAAAGGATCAAGAGGACTCCCACTTCAAGGATTAAGCATAAGGTTTCTCCCTTCTAGGTGGATCAAGCCTTAAGATCGCCAGTGTCACCAAATTAGGGTTTGGTCGACCAGGGCCTCCAGATGGAAATTTTCCTCTGGGCATGAGCCAATGCTTTAAAGCATAACCTATGATGCTCCAAGGGATCTCATGAACCCAATCTTCAAGTCAATTTAGCCTCAGGGGATGCATTCATCAAAAAAATCAGGAATTAGGGTTTCTTGACCTAATTCACCCCTAAGTTGACTTTTGGGACAAAACATGAGCCAAGACCTCAAGACGGGATTTGAGGGTCTCAAATACATCACATTGATCCATTTTCAATAATGGATTTATCCAAGAAGCTTGAGCAACAAGTTTCAATTTCATCAGAACCACAGTTAGGGTTTCGCAGAAAAAGTCAACTGTATCTTTGACTTTTGGCTAGGACATGCTCCCAAACCATAAGACATGATTCAATACACCCTATAACACCTATTAAATCAAACCATCAAGTTTGATTTAGGTCAAGGACTTGATTTCATAGAGGATCGCACAGTTTGGAATTCATTTGACAAAAAGTCAACTGTGCAAAAAAGTCAAACTTTGACTTTTTGAGATTTTTCACAATTATGGTTCTTTGACCCCAAAATCATGTTAATGTAT
The DNA here is from genome assembly GCA_022829125.1 of Lathyrus tuberosus. NCBI lineage: Eukaryota > Viridiplantae > Streptophyta > Magnoliopsida > Fabales > Fabaceae > Lathyrus > Lathyrus tuberosus. The sequence goes on along the minus strand of JALAZF010000231.1, from coordinate 780,664 downwards.
GATTGGAATCATCATTCATCAAGAAAAATCAAGAAAAGTGGGATAACTTGTAAAAGGGGTAACCATGAAAAACTTAGAAATTTTTCTAAGTTATGGAACAAAGTGGCTAGGATACCAACTTTGGAGGATCATAACTCCTAAACCACAAGGCCATTTTTTCCCATCCAAAGTTGGATTTGTAGCTCTCATTACCCTCTACAAAAGCTTCAACTACACCTCATTCCAATTCATCATGGATTTTGAGTTATGGGATGATCAAAATCACAAAAAGTGAAAATGTCACTTTTTTCCAACACTTAGTGAAATTTTCACTAAGTCGGAATCTGCCTTCACTTTTTTCCAAATGTAGGGGCATTTTTCACTTGGATCCAAAAATTATCAAAACCAATTATGATCAAACAGTTATTGTATCATATGAGGGTTTTCCAAAATGGCCAAGAACTCCATCAAATTCCACTTGAGCCTTGAGATATGACAATGGCAATATGCCTTGCCGAAAACTGCCAAGGGTAGGCAGAATTTTGCACTTTTGCTCGATTTAGCAAAATCAGATAATTCCAAGCCTTGTCATCACTTTGGACACATCTGAGGATCAAATCTAAAGGGAACAAACACTGATCCAAGCCTCCAAAGTCTTTGGAACAAGAAGTAGCATGTCAAACCTAGAAATCCCTAAAAGAGGGACAAGACTCCAATTTTGGATTGGAGCATTTAATGGATGCACCAAGATGGCATGGACTGACACATTTGCAACTGAATTCAGTCAAGAATGATCCAACAACTAGGGAACCACATCTCTGTGCTCTAACCTCTAGTCAATGGCTAGAGGAGACTTGAGATTCCAAAGTGCAACCATTGGTCAAACCTCTGCAGCAGTTGCCATTCACTATTGCTTGCAAAACAAACTTGCTCTACTATAAATAGAGCTCATTTGTGCTCAGTTTGAGTACACTAAAGCACTACAACACTTGCTTTCCTCAAAATCTCTTTCTCTTGGCCAAAATGCCTTTTTTAGCAAGGTAACTCTGAGTTTTTGAGTTAGGGAGCAATTCCACCGCAGCTCATGATCCAAACACATCCAATATGTCATATCTAAGTTGTCCAAACTCACACAAATGACATGTAATCCTTAAATCTCAAAGTCACCTCTCAAAACCTCAAAATAGGCTTTTGTGCATTTTTCAAGCCATGTCTTGATTCAGTCACTTTCCAAACCAGATAAAACCTCAAACACACTCCAAATATCATCCTTAAACTGTCCCAAATGGCTCCCAACATCTGGAACACCATTTGAGAGAGTTGCTATTTTGGCCATTTTACCCCCTTTTGCAAGAAAGGGCCAGTTTGTGTTTTTGCAGGTTCCAACTGGTTCCATTCATCCTAAAAGCTTCTAAGGGATCATTTGAGGGTGTCCAAAGCATCAAATCATTTCTGGAACAAGTGGCTTGGCAGATTGCACAAAAAGCTCAAAAAGAGAGATGGCATAGAAAATGCAAAATATGGTCTATTTCAAAACCACTATCGGATTTTGAGGAGGGAGCATGATCTAGAAAAAATACCACCACCATTGGATTCCTTGTGAAATTCTAGGCCAGATGCATATAAATTTTATCCCCAACCATGGAGAAATGAGAAAGTTAAGGACCTTCTCGTTTTTTGCCAAAACTTGCCTTGCCTTGCCTTGGCCAGGCCTAGAAAACAAGGCAAGCCTTGTGTATTTGTTGGTTTATTTCAATCAACGGATGTATCACCACTCCAATGGTAAGGCGCGCGCCTTATAACCTTGAGGTCGTGGGTTCAAACCCCACCCAGACCATTTTGTGTTTTCTCACATTTTTGCTATTTTTCCAATATTTTCATGTTTTATTAATTAATTGGAAAATTAATAACTCCTTCAATTTTAATTATTTTTTATTGGTTCTTTTTGAAAAAATCACAATGTTGAAATATTTTGTTCCACAAAAATTAGATTTAAATTATTTATTTAATATAATTAGTATTTTTGTGAATAAATGCCTTTTATTTGTTTTTAAACCTTTTAAAAATAAATATCCATTTTGGAAAATCAAAACCAAGTAGGTTTTAATTCATCTTGTGATTAATCCCTCTTTTTTCAAACCCTAAACAAAAATCACAAATGGTTTATTCAAACTTATTTGGCATTTTTATTTGATTTTCTTTAAATATTTACTTTTAAAGAAAAGCAAAATTAGGTTTCTTTGATTTTCACCCTCACAAAACATTTTCAAACTTTGGGCCTCTATTAGAGTGTAAGACCCAACCCCTTTGGAAACCTAAACCTTTTTTGGGCCTCAGTCATTGTATAAGACCTACTGCGCTTTCAAAAATCCCGGAACGATCGCCAGTTAAAAAAATCAAACCCTTGGGCCTCTCCTCGAGCTGTAAGCCCCATCACTTGTATAAAAATAAATCATTGGGCCTCTAATAGAGTGTAAGACCCAATCCTTTGTAGATACAAACGTATTTTGGGCCTCAAATGTTGTATAAGTCCCGTTGTATTTCAAAAGTTCGGCGCGATCATCGCCCGTTTAAAACAAACCATCTGGGCCTCTCCTCGAGCTATAAGACCCATTCAAAATCATTTTGGGCCTCTAATAGAGTGTAAGACCCAATCCCCTTTTGAAACTAAAAACTTTTGGGCCTCAGTCATTGTATAAGACCTACGGTGTTTTCAAAACCTCGGCGCGATCGTCGCCCTTTTCAAAATTAACCATTGGGCTTCTCCTTGGGCTATAAGACCCATCTTTGTTCACTTTCAATCATTCTTGGGCCTCTTGAGAGAGTGTAAGACCCATCCCTTTGTACAGAAAACCTTTTGGGTCTCAGTCACTTGTATAAGTCCCTGTACAAAACGACAGTGCGATCACTAATAAAACCTTGGGCCTCTGCTTGAGCTGTAAGCCCCAACAATCTTTTCAAAGCACTTTCTCCTTTGATTTTGAATATAATATTATTATCAAAGCTTTCTTTGTCGAACAACTAACCAAACAACATGGAAGCTCTACAACCGAGTAAGTGTTTACCCGCTTTCTTTATCCACTTTCATATGTATATAACTGTATTGTGGGGCTGTTTCACTGTAAGTCTTCTTTCATAAACTCATATCGACTGTGTAATACTAGTATAGATATTTAGAGTTTCTCTGGCAACTACGTTTAGAACTAGACAAAACCTCATCTGACGTTCTCCCAGATATTTCAACATAACCTAAACCATGAGAATTTTCTTTTACAATAATTTTAGATAACTAGATCTAAGAAATCTCCCCCTTGAACAGTTCATATACAGAAGGCCAATGTTCCAAGTGAAACCCCTTCTGGAATTGTTCATCAGCCTCCTCTTGGGCTTAGTGCAAGGACCCACAGGCTTCCTAAAAGCATCCCCGCCCCCTCTTGGGCGTTGTACAAGGACCCGTCGGCTTCTTAGAAGTTTTCACAGCCTCCTCTTAGGCTTCGTATAATGATTCTTCCTCCGAGAAGATATCCTCCTCTTGGGCTTCGTACAAATTGTCCCTTCGGCTTCTTAAAAGCTTTTCTCGCCTCCTCTTGGGCTTCGTACAAATTGTCCTGACGACCTCTTAAAGGTATAGGAACAGAAATTACTCATCTTAATAGAACAGTCTTTCAAAGAGTCTAGATCTTTCTACGGCAAACATATTGTCTCTTGATCTCTCTTAAGCATAGTACAAAAGATAAAACTCTAGACTTGGACAGTCTAATCTCCTTGAGTCTCGAAAACATTCTCAAGTTCCTTTCAAAAATAGGAAACAACACCCGGAGACTTAGGCAGTCTCAATACCCTTCGGATTCCCCGTTTCCTTAAAGAACAGGAAATAATCCCGGTCCTCAGATTAAATCCATGAGTACAACATTACCCATATAAGAACTGATTTTCTCTTTTAACCAACAGACTGGACCTGTCACTCAACTGAAATAGTAACCCTAGCCTCCTCTTGGGCTTTGTAAAATGATTCTCCCCACAGAGTTAACCTTTGCAGCCTCCATCTCGGGCTTCGTACGAGATACAAAATCACTCTCTTGTTGAGTATAAAAGACTCTCTTGTTGAGTCAAACATTTGCAGCCTCCATCTCGGTCTTTGTACGAGATACAAAATACTCTCTTGTTGAGTATAAAAGACTCTCTTGTTGAGTCAAACCTTTGCAACCTCCATCTCGGGCTTCGTACGAGATACAAAATCGCTCTCTTGTTGAGTATAAAAGACTCTCTTGTTGAGTCAAATATTTTTAGCCTTCATCTCGGGCTTCGTACGAGATTCAAAAACACTCTCTTGTTGAGTCAATCCTCTTTTAACGTCTATCTCGGGCTTCGTACGAGACATAAATCACTCTCTTGGTGAGTATAAAAGACTCTCTTGTTGAGTCAAACCCTTTTAGCCTCCGACTTAGGCTTCGTAGAAGACACATATAAAAACACTCTCTTGTTGAGTCAACCCTTTTAGCCTCTATCTCGGGCTTCGTACGAGACATAAAAGCATCATCTTGTTGGGTCAATAGCCTCCTATTAGGCTTTGTATAAAGAAATCCCCGTTTGATTCAATCAACCTTTTAGCATCAAATCTGTGCCTTGCTCACAGTATGCAAACATCAACAACTCCTTTTCCCTCATCTAATTGTTGTAAGCGGCAAGACTCTGGATTATTTACATCCACGCCACTGTCCCCCTTTTAGCATGTGAAATTCCTAAGGAAAGATGGCGTTGCTCTAAACTGAGTTAAAGTCTTCTCCTTCAGGTTGAAAATCCCCTATAAAGGAAATTATGGCATTGCTGGATTCGTATATCCCAGTTAAAGTAAGTCTCCTTTATAATCAGTCACCCAACAATTGTGACACACAGACCCCTTTAGAGATGACAAATTCTCTCTAAAGTCAACACCGTTTTAGCTTCACATCTTGGGCTCCGAACAAGATACAAATAGACCTTTCAGCTTCACATCTTGGGCTTTAAACAAGATACAAACCACCTTTAGCTTCATGTCTTGGGCTTTAAACAAGACACCAAAACACCATTTCCTCCCATAGAATAGGAGGAACTACGATCGCTTTGATTTCCCTATCCTGGGAATACGTAGGCATAAGATTGAAAAATAATCTTAGCGAGCACACTAATCAAAAAACCCCAAAGTCCCCTACCTCCAGCCAATCTAGTGCAGTATCGCAACAAATTCCCCATGAACAATCCCGGTATTTCGTTCTGAACAAAATAAGCAGAGAGAGACCCACGAACTAAAGCCGCATCTGTAAACCAACAGTTTTGACTGTTTAACCTCAGTTTGCAAGCAGGGTTAATTGGAGACATCTATTTCCCTTCCTTCATCAGCTTCAATAGGATAAAAAATGAATCAAACTGTAGTACCAAAGCGATAGTGATTCGAAACCATAAAAACCGCGCTACACTTGGCTCATTGATCTTGACATCTTTCTTGTGCAAACCCTAGCTTTCACATAAAAGAAACAACTAGCAAGATATGGTGGTTAGTTAACAATGCATAGATGATTGAAACCTAAATGTAAGTGCAAGATGCTATGACATCTAAGGGTTAAAATTTGGGGTATAACAATGGGTTTAACTTTGAACCCAAACAAACACTTCCTAAGTAAGAGATATTCACTCAAGAGGAAATAGAACTCTTGGTGAACTTACTATGTTACCCTTTCCAGAATAATTTTCCTCACTTAAACACAAGGACCTTCTCAAAGTACTATGGCTAAATTAATGTGAGAGAAAGTAGAAAAATATTTTAGACAGACAGATAGATATATATATATATATATATATATATATATATATATATAGAGAGAGAGAGAGAGAGATATAGGTGGAGAGAGGGAGAGTGAGAGAGCTTATGTTTATGGATGTGACAAAGTGAAGGGAATGACCTCTATTTATAGGCTAGAGGCTGGTACAAAAAATAAAATGATCCATAGGCAAAATTAATTATCCAATTGATTGTTTACTCATTCCAATCATTTAGATTACCAAAATAATTGATTATATTTGCCCATTTTGGAAAGATTTGATATAGAGTTGTTACACTTCAATAAGACACTATCATAATCAATTATGGATTCAATTTTCTATTATCCAATCAATTGGGAATGAGGGCACAATTGATTGAACAATTCAAACGACATGTTGTTGAGTGAGAATATGAACACAAAGAATTCTAGAAGGTTAGGGGTTGAATGGACCTTCCCCTTAAAGATAATTTCAAAAACATTTTAGGTCTCATAAACAAAATCGGAGATTTTAAGAAGCACGAAAGTAGAACGCAATACTAGGAGGGTTTGGAAGCATCTCAATGAATTAAGCCAAGTGAAATAATACATGATATAACTAAATATTTGATTGCTTCAAATGTAAGTCAATTACAAGACATCTAAATCTGCTTTTAAAACAAAGCGATTTAAAAACACTTTACATATATGTGCATTCAAGACATAATTGTGTTTATGATAATCCAATAAGATAGATGCATCACATACCTAAGTTTATCTTAAAAACTCTATAAGCATGGTCTAATCTGTATGACATACAATCGATGCAATAATGCACTAATGCAATAACAATATTAATGGATACTAGAAAATTAAAAGGATATAAAGGAACAAGAAAAGATACATAGAGATATATAGTGGTTTGGCGTTCGTCCTTGCTTGACCTACTCCACTCTTCAATGGTGTTAATTAACCACTAGAAAATAATCATGATCGTTCACTATTTTGATAAGTTTGATACACGCATTTTGATTACAATAAACTATTACACGATAATTCCCTCTGTTGATGCAGACACTCAAACTGCTAACAAAAATAAGATCTCTACAGATCTCGATCCAATAAACTTACTATCCATAATAACCTGCTCCAATTATTCGTGTGTGGAAATTTCCCTGATCCCACCAATTTCTTGCCTGAGTGATTGCCATTAGCTTAGTGTTCATTGGACAACTCCCAACTTTGTCTGCGAGTGTTCATTGGACAACTCCCAACTTTGTCTGCGAGCAACATTTCTCCAACTCCACCAAGTAAGAATGACTATAAACTCCTCCTTATGGACAATTGACACTTGGTCTTGCCAATGTCTTCCTAGAATTATATTGAAAGATTCTCCTTGATAGATAACAATAAAGACTAAACTGCCTTCAAGAAATGATATATGCACCTATTACAAATAGCAAAATTCACACAAAAACATTAGATACCCTAATGTACCACTAGTCTCCTTCAACACTAAATCTTTAGAGATAAAGGTCCTCAATAATGGAAAAAGACTAAGGATAAATATGATGAAAAGTTCTAGTCTATCTCACAAACACTCTAAAACATAAGGTGTTAGTCATGGAATTAGATGAATGTGAAAGAAGAACACACGCTTAAGGTTCTCCCTAATTTCTGGATAAACGAGTTTGGGTTCTTGATTGATATCACGAGCTGATTAATCACGAACAACACTTCAAGATTAATCAACTCACTCTCTCGAATTCACTCTAAACAACAACAAACTGCACAAGAACAAGATACAAAAAAGAAGTGAATCTTACATGACTTAACAATGAAGAAGTTATTTTAGAGAAGAAGAGAAAAATTAATGGTGTTGCGTATAGACACGTTAAAGGAGAAAAGAAAAATTTACATCTTTGTCTCTGTAGGTTTCCCCCACATGTTTCACACGCTTGCATTTTCATGTATGTGTTGATCCAAAATTGTTGCTTTCATCAAAGAAACAAATACTTAAATCTAAGATGAAAATTGGATTTTTATGAAGCTATGATTCAAGTCAAGAAGAGATTTTGGTTCAAATCACAAGATCTTGTGATTCAAATCAAATTATATGCTTGATTCGAGTCAATATGAGGAAAGCACAAATTTGGCTTCATGGAGACATATGATTCGAATTAAATTAACACTTGATTCGAGTCACATGAGGGTATGAATTAAATCAGGTTCATTTGTTGATTTGAATCGATTAATCCAAAGGAAAATTCAAATTTTCACTAGGTTCCTAATTATAATCAGAATTAACACTTGATTCAAATCAAGTTACTCAACATCCAGATTTAAGTGTTCTAACTTGTGATTCAAGACACACGTATTGAAAGGACAAAGAAGCAAATTGCTAGGCTAAAAAAGAGACATTATCAGGAATCAAACTCTCTAATTATATTTAGGGGGCTTTGTGGTACAATCTCTAAATAGTTTAAGCGATTACAATAAAACTCTAATATGGATAAATTACAAACACACGAATAATAAATGATAAGCAAATTACAAATACGCAAACAAACTATAACAGTTACACTCTAATTAGGAAAAACATCCGAACAAGTGATACCATACGATAATGTGACTGTAATTTTGGTCTCCCCCTATTGATGTTTTAAAATTTTTGAGATATTATTTGTCATCCATCTATTTTGAAATATATTTGGAATTTTATGGAATAGATTAATCCAGTGAGTTTTCTTAGTGTACATGTGATTAGTGTACAACAATTTGCTTGAGTTGTAAAAGTTGTAAAGCCCTTTGCATTAAACACTTAATGCGCATAAATATTTATAATATCTCGATATACCTTCTCCTCTTTGACAAATATCAAAAAGAGAGAAAACACATGCCAAACAGTTGAATTCGAGATAATACAAAAGACAAACTTAGAATGTCATAACAATGAACTAAACAAACACCATATAAATTACATACGAAACCAATTATCGCAAACATGCAAATCTAATAAAGGATCAAGAAGAGAATAGCATAAAGAGAATCATAGAGATATCATACACACATGACTAAAATACTTGTCTCAAGATACATAATCCAAAATGTAGTCAAAGATCACAAAATAGTTAGTAAACCAAAATGATATAATTATCCAGATATGCTAATGTTATGATATATATGCATGAAAAATGAAATATAACTAAATCAAGGTAGATCAGCTGCTTCATCAAGAGGAGGTGGGGCAACTGTAGGATCTAGAATGGGGTTAGAAGGCTCTAAATCAAGTTCAGGAGAACCTATAGGAAAAACGATAGATGGTCTACCAATGTGCTCAAAAATATCTTTAACAGAATCCACTTGAGCAATGACTCGGGCTTTACCACTCTACATCTATATTTTCAACTCTTCCTTCAGCTTTATCCTTCTATCTTCACCTTCCTTGGCAACACCTTTAATGTGTGTCATGATCTGCTCCTCTCTAACTTGATTATCCTCCAAAATCTTCCTAACTAGCTCATCAAGATAAGATTTCACACCAGCAAATAAAAAACCAGTACCAATTTCACCAACCTCATTAGAAGGGTCATTCATCGGCTCTACAATCCGTTCATCATATACCTGCCTGCCAGATTTCTCAAGGTAATAGTAGACATCATATGTGTCCCTGTAGTATCTCATCATAGAAACTCCAGATTCGTCTAGAATCTTTTGAGCTTTAACAAAATCCTCTTCCTTAGACATAATACCATTAATCTCAAGTATCAGTTGCACAAAAGAAGTGAAAATAAGTATCTTAGGATTATCTTTGCAGTGGAGCATTTTATCAATAATAACCTTCACCTAATTTACTTTGCTTTTAGTCAGAAGAGCCCACATCAAGTAGAGGTTATTATCATCAGCTCTGCCCAAATTCTTAGGTTTCCTGTAGAGTATCTTAACAATGATCCATTGCAAAATGCGCATGTCAAACTTCACTTGACTGATAGGAATGTTTGACATACCAATGTTCTCAGCCACAAACTTAGAAATAGACAAAACAGAGTGAACTCTATCATAATCAGGAGATCTAGAAACACACATATCTGATCCCTCAAATTTCAAACCATCATACTTAGTAAAATCACTATAAGTAAATTTCACAACACAATCTTTGAACTTGCTCTCAAGACCAACAGAGGTGAAAGCAAGGTTGTAGTAGAAGGCCTTGATATGATCAGGGTTAAACTTTTTGTTCAGTCCAATAGACTTCAATAAATTTTGATTAGCAAAAGGTTTAAAAAATTTAGCTCTCAACTCAACTTCTGAAGTGGAATCAACATAATATTCAGGATTAACAATCTTATTCAGAAATTTCTCTTGGTACACTTGCAAACTATCCTCAAAAGAAGGTGTTTTACCTTGTAGTACATTGCAACAACAATTTGACTCTCATAAGATTTATTCTTTGAGACCCTTGCATCATAATTTTCTTTGCTAGCTTGAACTTTTATTCTTGCCTTTTTAGGAATTAGTGGAGAAGATGGAGTTGAAGATGAGATTGGCCTTTTAGCCTGTAGCTTGTCAAAGAAACTCTTTTGGGGAAGACGAGAGGACATTATTGATGATGATGAGAAATCATTGGATGATGAAGATGGAGTGAATATTATGATGATTGATGAAGATGAATGGGTGAAGCGATGAATGTTATGAATTTTTGCACAAATGGGTGTGAGAGAAACAATTTGAAAATGGAATGGAAATGAAATTAAATGAAGCTGAAAATAAATGATTAAAATAAAACTGAATGAAATTCAAAAATAAAATGTGTCATTTGGGTTGTGATTCGAATCATGTGAAATAGCACTATGATTCGAACAATGACCGATTTGAATCATGTTTAAAGCTTGATTTGAATCAAGCAGTTAAATTTTGAAGAAACAAAAAATTAATGCAATAAAAGGTTTTAATGCGATGAATTAATTTGATTATGTTTTTTAATAATAAATACTTTTACTGCAAATGTTCAAAAGAGAATTTAATGCAAATTGATTTTGATATAAATGCTAAAATTATTTTAATGCAAGAAATTGGCGATGATTCATGAATTAATGAATCATGCATGTGGATGTAATGAACGGACGAAATAAACTTCAACAGATGCATTGAATGGTCAGATGATTTTGAGGGTGAGAAAAATGCACAAGAAGAGGGGGTCGAATTGTGTGATTAAAAATGTTTCGTTTCTGAACTGAGAAGTTTAGAGTCTGAACTACGTTCAGAGTTTGTTAACAGAATGTATAGCACCGAAAAATAAAGTTCAGAAGTAAATACAATCAACACAGAAAAGTTATCTTGTCTTCTAAATTAAGAGTAGTCCAGTTCCCTTGCCTCAACAAGAGCTTTTCATTATAACCAATCACATTACAAATGCTTAAGCCACTGCTCAAGACTTCCTGCTCAATCAACTTTGAATGAGACTTCCTTGCTTAAGCCACTGCTCAAGACTTCCTGCTTAAACCCTCTGGTTCAAGACTTCCTTCTTAAACCATCTGGTTTAAGACTTCCTTTCTCAATCAACCTTGAATGAGACTTCCTGCTTAAACCCTCGGTTCATGACTTCCTTGCTCAATCAACCATGAATAATACTTCCTGATTAAACCCTTGATTCAAGACTTCCTTGCTCAAGCACGCAGGCGTGAGACTTCTTCTACTTTATACAAACTGTTTGGTAGACAAGTTAACTACTATACTTTGATACACAATCAGAAGTATAACAGTTATGCAACAATCACAAAAGTCTTCAACCTTTATATTATTTCTAAGATAAATCTAAGATAAGAAATCTTAAGATCTTATGCTATAACAGTTAAAAAATTAGCTCCGAGTTATGCTAAGATCTTTCTATATGTTGTGATGTTGTAACCTTCCTTGGAGTCTTCAGCTTCCATTTATAGAGATAGAAAAAAGTCGTTGGAGGTTTGAACAACAACAAACTTAGTGCAAAAGCTTTGGAGAGAGAAGTTGGAGACTTGCATCTGGTCAGAAACTTTGTCCATTGAATAATAGCATTGTCCATAGCACCTTTTGAGAATCTAGGTATCTACCAAAAGGTAGTACATATTGAAGAGGTCACATTGTCATCCTTGAGCCTTGCAAAACCAAACTCTAGTTGACTCAGTCCGAAAATCTGGGGATCTGATAAGACAAGTCTGATTTGGTGCAGTGTACGGATTAACTGCTCTTCGTGTCTATTAGAAACTAAGTTGTCATCAGAAGCTTTTAAGGGCATGCACAAATCTTGTTCTAACATATTTAAAACATGAAATTCATAAACATATCACATAGACATCCATATTTCAAACATACAAAACATTTAGGAAATGAATAATTATAACTATGCATACTCAAAAAGAAATAAACAAGGGTTGGAACGATCATACAAATTTTGACGATCTAGGCTTAACTTGTTGCACACGAGAACGATTAAAAATCAGCAACAAAAAAATATTGTAAACTAATATTATGATCAAGCATATACTAATTCGATACAACTCCTCTTGCACGTCTCAAGAGTACTATCAGACTCTTATTCATAATGCTTAAAATGAACTTTGAACAACGATGGTTTGATTTTTACTGATTAACACATCTTGCCAATCCCGAATAACTGATTCAAATCTTTAATAATCATTAACACTTCAAGGAATACATATATCCTTGAATATTTTTATTTGTTGAAACTTCAGAGAATCATTTCCAATAGCCACAATGGTGTTAGAAATGTTGTTACGCACTATGGTGTTACGTAATAAATGAAATGATTTTAGTTTTAGAAATGTTCATAGAAATGGTAATATCACCGAAATCTATTATCCATATATGTTGTTTTTCTTGAAATAATTCATCATAACTTGTTGTTTTAATCTTTAATCATATTCATGCAATGTGTTTGTAACTTGTTTCAGAAATAGTCAATGTAACTTATGTTATAAATGTGTTAGAAATAGTAACATCGTGTCTTCTTATAACCTTATTACATGTGTTTAAATTTTTATTAGAAATAAATCATGTGTTGTGCTATTACTTATGTGTTAGAACTTATAAATATTCAATAATGTGTCTTCTTATAACTTCAATTTTTGAATCATTTTGGATGAAGTATTGTGTATGTTTCTATGGTCTCTCTCTACTGCATATTTCTAGTTAGTATGTTTCTATGGTCTGAATCATTTTGGATGAAGTGTTGTGTGACGTGGTTTTGAAGTTCATGTTGATGTCTCTGTTTTATGTTGCTATTTTTCTTAATTACGCACATGGGTGATTTGACAAGCACCTCTCATACAACCTCTGTTATTACAAAAGTAAAAGAAAAACTAGAGGTGTTATGAGGTTGACCAAAGTGAAAAAAGCCCAGGAAAGTGGTGTTCACTTCCTGGTTAATTTTGATGTAAGAACCGGTAAGGCTTATGGTGAACATGCTTTAGGATGTGTTTTAGGATGTAACGGTTTAACAATCCAAAGTTGGTATCTTCATTCCACGAGATTGTTATGACATCATGGTATAAGCAATTGGAACTGAGGAGCATGTTCATGGTCTTGGAAAAGGTGTCGGTTTGAAGTTGCATTGTGTTGATTATCTTTGTTACCATTTGTGTATTTTAATTTTTGTATTGTATTTCAGTTGTTTTAATGATGCATCAATTGAAATCAATGAGTCTATTCAACCACCCAATTTCATATCAGTTGGACTTACCTGAGAAAATAGTTAAGAAAGTTGTTATGGGTGGTGTAAGCACGAAAGGTAGTTGTTCTTCCCCGTGGCACAATATTGAGACCATACCACCTCAATTAGATAACACTCAGAGACTATCAAGGATGATAGAGGAGATTCCAAACATTTGCGATTTACATTAAAATATGAACCAAAACAATATTTTATACTTCATACGAGTTGTCTTATGGAATTTTTGATGGCAGATGATTGGTTGGACATATCCATACTACAATTGTGGTGCTCGTAAGTCTAATTTTTACGGTGATTTCAATTTATATTAATTGTTCTCATACTTTAACATAAAGATTTGACTTTTACATTAACTTTAAATTAGGTCCATGCATCAGATGTATGTTGAAAGGAAATTAAGAAAATATTGTTTCTTAGATCCATTGAACATTCAATTTCAAGGTACGGGAGCTAACACTATCAAGATGTACATATAAATAAATTGGTTAATGAGAATGAAGAATGTTACATGGGACCGTTTTACAATGCGTAAGTATATATTAATTTGTGTTTTAATTAATAAATCAATTTTATACACATTATTATTTATTCTGAATTTTTATTGCGAAACCATTGACAACCAGTTATTATATGTCTGAAGCAAAATGTTGCAGTTATGTTATGCTCATTACACTATAAACTTAATGAAGATATGCATAACGTTTTGAGCGGGTAAGTGATATTATTTATAATACTCAAATTTTACCTTTAGTTCTGAATAGTTTTTATTCATGTTTAATTTTTTCCGACATGTAGAACTATGTAGAGATACAATTTTGTGAAACATAACCTACTTGGTAGAAAACCAAAGTTCTATTTCTCAAAAGTAAGTATTACTTGTGCTTTTGATATTCTTTTATTTTAGGTAATATATTACTTGTGCTTTTGTGTGTATTAATTAGTAACTATATGAAAAATGTTTGTAGTCACGAAAACAACCAGACAGTTTTTCGTATGGATATTATGTTATGAGACATATGTTAGATATTGTCTCCGAAGGCATTGTGAAATCATGGGTTAAGGTATTAAATTTATCCATATACATGTAATTTATTTATATTTATTAAGTTAATGTTATTGTTGTTATCTTATCATAATTTAAGTTTTTCTCAAATTATAGGCGTTTAGCAACGAAACCATTCTCTTAAGAGGATATATATGGCATTCGATCACGTTGGGTCGATGTATTCCTTTCTTATTGTGAATCTCAACGACACTAGTTTTTCTTGGTTGTTGTAAGCATTGTATAAAGGTTGTCATTATAGGTGCAAATATGTATAGGTTAAAATTTGTATGGGTTCTCTTGGTAGAGGTTTTGTGTATCCCAAATGTAATTATAGGTATTGTAAGCATTATACATTTGGTTTTGTAAATAATGTAAATTTGGTATTCTGTGTTTATGTTCTGTATAAAATAAAATGATATGATTTTGTCACAAAATTTGTAGTTTCTGTGTAAAAAATTATGGCAAAAATATACCCTGGGTTCTTTAAGTTATTTTATAATAACAATGCAGTCCTTTATGTTTTTTTCGCTACAAACAGATCCCGTTTGTTTTTAAATGGTAACAACCAGGTCCTTCAAGTTTTGTCTGTTGTACAAATTACGACCTTACTGTAACAAAACTGGTATAAAATTGCAACATAAAACTCGTATGAATTGAAGAATTAATCATTGTCAACAAGTGTTACATGAAGGTACCAAAAGTCATGTCTTACGATACTAACACCAAAATTAACAATGATCACCACTTCTGAACCAAAATACACATCAACACTACAAAAATCAAAACTAACAACATTGTGACATAGATTAGGATCGTCAACATCTTCAACATGTTTTTCACCATCTTCTTAAATGACACATCAATGTCGTTAGTGCCACATAAGCTATTTTGAAACGGAGTTTGTGAAAAGGGTCAACAGTGAACACGTAAAGGACCAAATTGTAGCAAAAAAAACATAAAGGACTACCTTGTTACAATAAAATAACTTAAAGGACCCAGGGTATATTTTAGCCAAAAAAGATACAGGCTAGTCAAAATGAGATTTAAAACAAATGATCAATGACATAAAAAATAGGTTAAACCCCTCAGTTATTATATTGAAACCGATGTAAATAATGGGCTTTTCCCTCGATTATTAACAAAAACTGAGAGGTATGTGGCATGCGCAACATAGTTTTGAAAATAAAAATATGTTGTTGTTGGGAATCGAACCAATGACCATTTTAACTATCCTCTCGGTTATTCAAAAACCGAGGGGTAAAGTAGAAAAATTTCATGTCTTCCTTGGTTACCTTGTTTGTCTAACCGAGGTAAAAACCCCTTCACTCCCGAGGTAAAACGGGTATATTTGTAGAATGTAACACCCCAAAATTTGCCCTCATATTTTACCATCAATAAGTGGCTTATGCTTCACATACATGTGCATTTAGGTCATGAACATCATACATGCATCATTAGCTTTCCCATGGCATGGGATCAAAGGTTTCTATGTTATTGATTGTTCAAAGCAAGAAGAATGAGATATACTCAAGTACTCAAGCTATAAAGGCTTCTCATGCCTCAAGACATCATATTTGGTTCGCCTTTTCATCAGAAGATTGAGATTTGCAAGAAACTTGAAGAGGATCACTCTCTCCTATCTCTGGTCCTCATATTAAGGTTTTACCTATTTGGGTATGTGGCACCCTCATGGGCAAGGATTTTGAAGCCTCAGCATCATTATATCATATAGAACATCTTGGTTCAAGAGATTCTCAATTTTCTTCAGAGGAATTAGGGTTTTCATCATTGGATAATATCTCCTAACTTTTGGGGCTAAAATTAGGGTTTTGTTTAAAATCAGTTTATTTCTGATTTTTTGAGCAAGACTTGATTCCATGGTATTCTATATGTTCTCAAGTATCTATCATTGGAGTATTGACCCTCAATTTCATTCAGGAGGGTTTCAATTGGTCAGATGATTGAGAATCAGCTAAATAGGGAACAAAGTCAACTGAGCTCTGAAAAAGTCAACTCCTGACTTTTTGATGTCAATTTTGTGTTTAGCATGTTAAATGTGACCAATGGAGGGAATTTGATCAAGAAATGTCAAAAGAATCATCAAAAATCAAGATTGTGTGAAAAGTTGCTAAGTATGGAAATATTTCCATTTATGGAAAGTTTATATTTAGAACTTTCCATTTTTGGAAAGTTTTCAAGTTTAAGGTACCAACTTCCAAGCCAAATTAAATCATGTTAGAGGCTCCATTCCAATTTTTTCCAAACATCAAAGTTGTAGAGGGACCTTCCACCTTTCCAACCATATAAAGAACATCTCATTTGGATTCATGGATCAAAAGTTATGATCATTCAAAATATGGATCTCAAGGATGTGAATTTGATGAAAACTCTTAGAATTTTTTAAAGGCAAAATCAGCTTGTGTCATTGCAACTTCAAGGCCATTTTACTTGATGTTCAATACTTCCTTTCAACTTGTTTCCAACAAAAAAAATTGCACTTTGCCATGAAATCTTTCAATTGACGTAAAGATCTTGTAATTTGAGTCAATCTTCCTCATGTTATGATCTCTCAAAGTCATGGCATCAACATGTGAAATTAGAGATAAACACTCAGAATTTTTTAGCAGTTTATGTCAGTTTGAATCATGTGACTTTTAATGGAATTTTCCATAAGGTTTTAAGCTTCTATTCCATTTCCATCAAACATGAAACTTACTCTATGCCATCTCCTCTTTCTAATGATACCAAGAATCGTGCCATTTAGCTCAATATACATGGAGATATGCTCCTCTAAAGTTAGCACCACGAGCATTTTCCTTAGCATCACAAATTGCATTGTCTCATTCCAAAAGCCACTAGAATATTGCATTACATGCTGCATTATTACTGCACACCATAATGTCACCATGCTTACTTCTTTTGGCCATGCAAAACATTAACATATCATGCACACCTCCAACATTAATTCATATATATCAATGAGAGATAAATATCAAACTTATCAAGCAAGTTGTTCTGATTGTACCAACCCATTCACACATCAATATCATCATCATCATTATACACTCCATGATAACAACAATACCTCACACACACAACCCGTTCCACACCTCATTCTCATTTTCAATTTTCAAAAACCATGATCTAACTGTTTTCTAACCATGATTACATCTTAATCACACTTCAACCACACATATAAAAGCTCTTAACACCTCTAACGGGTTCAGTTACATCCATTAGAGAAAAATAGATCAAAAAATCACCTTTCATTCTCTCATCTTCAATCCTTCGAAACTCTCTTGTTTTTTAAGCTTTCTTCAAGATTCTTTCATAATCTTCATTAATACACTGCATAATTGCTTCTGTTTGCACTTTTTCCCATCTGGAACTGCCATAGCATCATACACGAGCTCACACTTCATCTTCAACAACTTGCATTTTTAAGCCATATTCAAGGATTCTGGAGCATTTATTTTGCTCCAGTGGAGATTACAAGATCATTGCAGGAAGTTCTCTGGGTTTCTTTGAGCTCTAATTGCAACTCCGGCCAGGTCAACTTTCTTGAAACTTTATGCATCATTCTAGAGCAATGTACGTGGTTAGGATCATGAAGATTAGTTGCATCTGAAGTCCTCCTACCTGAGGCAATGTTTGTGGTGTAGTTTAGGGCAAAATGTAGAGATCTTGGATTTTAGGGCTTAAATTATTTATCTTCGTTTTGCATGATAGAGTCATCCAATGTTAATTCTAAGCATAGATTCATAACCAGCATGAAAAAACGAGTCGAGTGGTGGTCGTGTGTTGCATTTCTGGAACGTTTCATCATCACCCACGTGGCTGGTCACCGGGGAAGACGACCGGAGCCCTAGCTCCAGCGTCTGTTTTATGTTAAGAATCCCAGTCACCCATTCAACGCATGCGTGCCATCTTTTGAGTGGTCAACGTGTTTTTTTTAATCCCACCTGTAAAAATTTGCCAACGCATTAATGAGGAGAATCACCACGTGCTATTTTTTTTTATTTTTCCTTGTTTTCATTTTATTTTCAGAGTAAATGAAAATCAGCAAATAAAAATGTTTATTGTAAATGTGAGTGGGCCTGCACACTTTGAATTTCGTACCCCCAGTTTTGTGGCCCATGAGAATTTGAACGCAAAAATTGCTAGTGGTGCACCCATGTGCCCTTTAGTTCTTGTTCTTATTTTCTTTTTGATACACGTTTCATTTTGATTTGTTAAATATAGTTTTAGTCACCAAAATATTCCAAGAAAATTAATGGATGATCTTTAGTGTATTATTTAATTTTTCATAATTTTTAATTCCATTTTTTATTAAATTTGGTAATTGTTTTAGATTTTATGATTCGAGGCGTACAAGTTGACATAGTTTATACATTAGGGCTTGTTTCTTGGTGATTCTTAATTGATTGTGATCCTAATTTTTATGTACATTTAGTTACATGAATATATGACATTTTAATGATCATTTTGCATTTTCACCATTATTTTTGGTTCACTTTTGAATTCCTTTTGAAGCTTGTTGATCAGTCACCATTTGTACTATGTTTTTCATTATTTAATCATCAATAAGCTAGATAAACTGTATGAAGCTGAGTGTGTTTTAGTAGTAATTAGGTTTGTTTCAATTATGTTCAGTGTGTCATTAATTATGAGTTTCTTGAGGATATTTTAAGCTTTTGGTATGTCAGCAGGTCAAATACAAGTTTGGAAGGATCGAGCATTGGAGGCAAAACCGAGCCGGAGCGAGAGAGCGGAAAAAAATGCAAGAATTGACAAAGTTGCTGCCATTATGCGTAACACACCATCTGTTATGCGTAATGCCTCCCCTAGTACGCGTAGGATACGCATTTGGGCAGAATGGGTGAAAAAGAAGTGAAAAACAAGATCTCTGCCCTTACGCGTAGCAGCTTGGGCATTATGCGTAAGGGCTGGCAAGATGACTGGCCTGAAGGCAGTACGCATAGAAGAATTGGCACGTGAACAAAGCATTACGCGTAATAGACTTGTCATTACGCGTAATGAGGCCTAAAAAGGCTGAAAGCCTATAAGCTGACTATTTATTCTGAGAACACGATTTTTCAAGGGTTGGATGATTTTTCAGAGCAAATAAGCGTTTTTGAGGCTGGAGAACTCAGGATTTCATATTGGATTCGTATTTTCAAGAGTGTTTCACGATTGAAGATTGATTCCTTCCGATTTCTATAATGACAACACTTTCTTCGTTGATTTTTAATTCTGTTATGACTAGCCAAACCCCCCATTGCTAGGGGGTGACCCTGATTCTGAATGTAATGAATTCGTATTATTTTATGCAATGATAATTTAATTTCCAGAATCGTTGATTTGTTCTTATATCCATTCTTAATGCTTAAACCGTTGAAAAAACGGATTTTGAATTTATATGAATAATTTGAGCTGGACAGCGATTGTTTGTTGATCTAAATAAGAACATAGGATAATAAATATCACCTAGGACTAGGGATACTTTATCTTAACCGAAAATTCTTGATATTTGCATGCTTCATCATAACTGTAATTACCTATGGACATAGTAATTAGGTTATGCGTTCAAAGATCTTTTCACTAAGGACTTAGGATTAGATGCTCTAGAGAACCGGTAATCAATTGTTGTGGAATTTGTTATTGCATTGATAAGTCGACATTGTTATAAGAAGAACCATTCACTGAACCCTAGCAATCTACTCATCTCTGTTAATCGTTTAACTATTTTACTTGCTTTCTTTATTTGCAATTTTAATCATAATTTTACCAAACACCAAAAACCCCCCAAGGCTTTTTGTTTAATTGAGATTGTCTCCGAACTCTGTATCGTCAAGCAGTCCTCGAGATTCGATACTCAGGATTTTCCCTTCATTACTACAATAGGCAGAATAATACACTTGCTATTTTTCCTATCACTTGTTTTGAATGGTCCTTGCTTTGTAACTTGCCATGTGTTTGATATTGTTTAAGCATATTGTGCACATGATCTTGGGCATATTTTTAGGACATAATGAGCCACTGACCTCATCATATCATGACTAAAATTTCATAATTTTTCAATTCTTCTAACTATTTTTCATAAACAATTCCATGTATGCCTTCCTACTTGAACTTTGGTGTTGATCTTAAGATATTTAGGAGGTGCACTTGTGCAATAATTATAGGTCTTATTTCTTATCCATGTACACTTGATTAGACATGAATCAAATCTTGCCTAACTCATTTTATAGGTCATTTTGTATGCTCATAATTGGTGTAAAACTTGCACAAACTTGAACATGATTAAGCATCAAACTATGACAACCCCACTTAAACTTTTGTGTGCTTCATTTATCCAATACTTTTGAAACTCAAATGTGAAGCATTATAGGTCATTTTCTACTGATTTGTATGCTTATATACTTACTTGACATGACATTTTCATTCTTTTACATGATTCAAACTTCACATGCTCATAAAGGGTGATTAGGGTTAACTTTGGTTCCTACTTGCATTAGTCCTTGAAAATGTTTTGCCATGACAACTTTGTGACTCCTTGAGGTTACTTTTAAACATTAAATCCATGAGTTAGCTTCTGACTTAGGTCATCTAAATACTAACTTCATGCTTACTTGTTCATTGTATGGTCATAAGTGAAAGATGCATCATAAAAGTGACATTTTTGTGTAGAATTGCCTAATCTCTTGAACATGACTTGGTGTGGTTTCATAATCATTTCTTAACATCTCAAACTTCATTTTTCTAAGATCATACCATGTGTGCTACTGACCTAACTTGTATGATTGGCTTAACTTCATTTGTGTGGCTTTTAGAGGTATACTTTGTATGACTTTTCAAGTAACAATTGTTTGTGTGCTAACATGAGACATAACTTGAATTCTTTTACACTTCTTAGGATAATAACATGAATGAGATATAATAGGACATAGCTACTTCCCCACTAGGGCTCTCGCCCTTTTAGGACCCATTTCATTTTGTTAAATGATTGACATTACTTCTAGGGTAGTCTTAGGACATTTGCATGAGCATAAGTGCATTGTTTTGCATAATTCTTTCAACTATCCAATAGTTGAGCTTGAATTGAATTTGATGAACACTTGTATAACTTTAAATTGACATCAACTCTTATAGGTGACTCCTCTCATCTCATATCTTTTTTACTTCCTTGAATGGTGATTGAATTGCTTAATGTTTACTTGTGTATGATCACATGTTCCCTTAAGGTTCCTATCTTGAATCTAATCTTGGATTAGGTTCGAAGTAGGATAGACATTAGGTTATCAATCCAAGCATGCTAACATAGGTACAAATTCCATTTCCTTATTTCAACTATAGGATCAATCATTGCATGAAAACTTCTAGGATGGAGATCCCCATTAGATTCTTCTTTTAACCATTTGAGTCTCTCTGCTCTCTCTAAAAAAGGAAAAAGAAAAAACACTTAACAAATATCGTATGTGTAGTGCTCCACGAGCCTTAAGCACATGGGAAATGATCAGTGAAGGTCTCCTTTACTCTTCTAGGGTGCTTTGCAAATGTCCCGTTGGGGGCGACCTTGTCAAAGTATTCGCTCCCATGTCATAGTCTTTAGCACAATACATATCACAAACAAACAAATCAAAACACTTCCTCTAAAAGTCATAAAAAAATCAATCGTCTTCCTTTGGGATTCTTTTCTCATCTCACTTCCTCTAATCGTAAAGACACGTTATTTCTGTTCTACTGCAAACAGGTAAACGCGTAAGGCTCCACCCAACGAGCAGCAACACCTAAACTGCTAGAACGTGAACATTAGCATCGTCCACCTAAAAACACCAAACAAACAAGGTCACCCATAGTGGACCAAACTATGAACGCTCTGATTTCCTCATTCCTGTCCGATTGAGGATACGTAGGCACAGGACGCGATGTCTTGGCGAGCACAATCCCCTTTTCTATTCAGAACTGTGTTGGCTCTGATTCTCATTCCAGATGAGATACGTAGGCATGGGATGCGAGATCCTATCGAGTCACCTTTTGTGCCTTTTCCCTCCTCTTATTTATTTCTCATTCTATTCCTTTCTAGTTACAATGGAGCTTCAGATATCTACACCTTTTGATCAGAACAACAAGCGTGGATCCCATCGAGTACGATGGACGCGGAGGGGTGTTAATCCTTCTCTTCGTGTAACCGACTCCTGAACCCCGATCTTGGTCGCAAGTCCATTACTTTCCATCCTTTAGGTTTCTTCGATCGTTTCCTTTCCTCTTTGGGATAAAAACGTTCGGTGGTGACCCTGTTTCCCGCTGGTTGTTTTTCGCGTTGCGACAGCTGGCGACTCTGCTGGGGACTTTCCCATCCCTAAGCGAGTCTATCCTAGCGCTGGTTTGTTTTTGATTATTGGTTGTTTATTTGTATGCTTTACTTGCTTCGTGTATTGATTTTATTGCACGTTTATTGCTTTTATCACATTTATCTGCTTTATTGCATTTCATTACTGCCATATATGTACGGGACTGTGCTGGATTGCTTGTTTTCTTTGGTGGGCAGGGTGTTCTGAGAGATAAGTCCACTACCCAGGCTTGAGTATACACACAGGTTTTAGAGTGGATAGTCGTGTCGCTTGCATGGTGGTGACCACATATAGTGTTCACGAGACCCACAACCAGACGAGGTTCCTTTGGGAGATATTCTATACTGCATGTTGATGCAGGTCATAGGATGTTCCCGTTGTGACCTGTCGACTCTGGTGACCATTCCTGAGGACTCAGTTGAGGCACTCCTCTAAAGGGGTAATAATGTCAAACTAGAAATGGTGAACGCATTATTGCTTCTTGATACGAGGACCCTTGAGGGGGAATCAGTGGATTCACTCCTCGATTAGCGATAATACTGTACCCATAAGGATGAATGTATTATTGTTTCTCGACCTCAGAGCCAGAAACTGAGGATCCTTTGTTTTAGAACCCACATGTGAGAGGGGATGGGTGTTTACAGGTTTGCAGGAAACTTTGACCTCCATCCTACCCGGTTATTTGGTATCCTTATTGAAGTGAACAGTTGATCCTATTATATTTAATCGTTTGTTATTCACACAGTTCAGCACAGACACGTCCAGCTATGTGGCAATTCTGATACCATGCCAATACATTGCATCCTTTCATGTGCATACCCTAACATTCATGTTTTTTCATTTCCAGATTTATATCTTACTCTTGATTCCAGTCAGCGAGTTTCTATATGGATGGATAATGAGAAAAAGAAAAATACCATCATCTACAAGTTTCCTAAGCCTAATCTAGGCCCCATTAACAGCTTAAAGGCTTTGGCAAATCCTGATGTGTTGGGAGCTTTCAAGAAGAAGTACGGATGTATCCTATCTTTTGTTCATAACATCAGTGATTATGAGTACAGGGGTATTCACACGTTGCTGCAGTTCTACGTTCCTCCTTTGAGGTGTTTCATATTTCCATACTATCTATTGGTCCCAACCCTGGAGGAGTATCCAAGTATCTTGGGGATTTCCATCAAAGAGAGTGCACTGTTCTTTGGCTCCAAGAAAGATCCTGAGTTCGGGGATGTGGTCGGTACTCTTTATTTGAGCAAATCAATGTTGGAAGATAACATAGCCAGTAAAGGAGGTTTTTGGGGTTATCATCTGGGTTACTTGACAAAGAAAGCTCAAGAGGCCGCTGAAGCCAAAAGATGGACTACCTTCAACGCAATATTGGCCCTCTATGTGTACAGTATTGCTCTATTCCCGAATGTGCCTGACTCCGTTGATGTGGATGTTATCCGAATATTTACGATGAAGAATCCGGTGCCAACTTTATTGGGGGATATTTATCATTCGGTGCATAATAGAAATGAGAAAAGAAGAGGAGGAGTTGTTCATTGTTGTGCACCTCTCTTTTACAAATGGTTTGTAAATCGTCTACCTCGTTCGGGTGCTTTTGTGGATACCAAGGATTCTCTGGAGTGGTGTCAGAGACTGATGGGTTTGGCCGCCAAAGATATTGCTTGGATAAATCATGGGTTGCTTTGTAAGGATATCATTCATAATTGTGGTGAGTTCCCGGATGTTCCGTTGATAGGGAGGAAAAGGGGAATCAATTATAATCCCTCTTTGGCTATCAGACAATTTGGGTACGCTTTGACAGGTCCACCAGTCAAAAGGGATGTCGAGGAGTCCTTATACTTCCAAGTAACAGATGGTGTGGCGATAGCGCAGAAAGCTTCTGATGCTTGGCACAGCATACAAAAAAGAGGGAAAACTGTTTTGGGGAGGGGCAATAACTGAACCTATCCCCCGTATAAAGACTGGCTAAGGAAGAGGGTTGAGGATTTCTATTTGTCTTTTGACCCGGCACCTCCTTTGTATCCCGAGGTTGTGGAAGAAAGAACCACTGTAGTTATTGAAGAATATAACAAGCTGCAAGCTATTGTGAATGAACTCCGTGTGGAGAACTCCTGCCTGAGTAGCCACCTTCAGGATGATTTATATATCAAAAGGGGATTGGAATGTAAGGCCCAAGATGCAACAAAGCTGCTAGCGGAAAAAGAGAAAGACTTTGCAGATAGGGCTCAATTTTATCGGAAAGCTAACATGGCTGCAGAATCCTCCGCCAAGGTTCACAAGCACACTAAGCAACTCTTATTTGAGGAGAATGTCAAGCTTGCTGACTCTCGGGAAATGTGGGATGACTTTGCGGCCTGTAGGAAGAAAAGAGAAGATGAAATCAGGGCTAAAAATAAAGAACTGAAGAAAGAACTCAAAGCGAAAGAGGAAGAGCTCCAGAATGCGAAAAAGAGGCAAAAGGCACTTTTTTGACAAGCTGTAGGAGGGTCAAAGAGAAATCAAAGAGCTCAAGGTCCAAGCGTGAATAAAGAAGGCAAATCTAAGAGATGTCTTTGGAGATGATGACAACGCATAGCATATTGGTAAGCTGAACCAGGGTATTGGGAAGAGAAACAAGCTGATCAACGGATTGATAGAACGACCTGCTCTTCCTAATACCGAAGCACTTCTCGAGGAGGTCAGGGGAAATTTGTATGGACTAGGGGTTTGGGAACGAATTGTCTCTGTATTTCTGTGTGTTGTTGATTGTGATTAACATCAGGCTTGTTGATGGAATCACCTATGGTTGTACTAGACGCATTTGTATGACTCTTTGAAGTATTATATGATGAGATGTTTGTTTCAGCAATATTTGTTTCAACAGTATTCTCTTAGCAATGTTTGTTCCATCTATATTTTCTCCGCAATATCTATCTATTCCAGTAATATCTTCTTAACAATGTATCTGATCCCTCTCCCGGTTAAAATTGGAATCAAAGTATAGAAATACCTTGGAGATGATTAAACATGACATGTGCATGAATTCACGCATTTCATTTTGCATAACAGGTGTTTACAATTGGATTTCTTACCTTGTTTGATTGAACAGGTAGGATTCCTGACTCTTACCTTCACCGTTACTCAACACGCCAAAATCAACAGAGAGCTATAGAGCAAATGAAAGCAGAGTTGGCTGAGGTGTGGGCCCGTATGAACTAATTCATGGACATCATGCAAGGGGTGGCTCAGGGCCAGCAAGAGTTGAGGGCTATGGTTCAAAGGCCCGAGGTTGAAATTCCTAATGTTGATAATCAGGTTGACCCTCCGGTTGGAGGTAGTGTTCCCGTTGGTGGAGTTGCTGGGGGGCCTATTCCTATTCATATTCCTCATCCGGAGGATTTTCAAGATGATCAGTTTTCCTTGATGAGTGCAGACTTGGGGAGTAATAATGGTGATGGAGACAGAAAGTATCAGTTGCTCACTGAGAGGATTAAGGCCATGGAGTGTCAGAACACTATGGGAATTGATGTGGCAGATATGGGACTGGTCCAGGGTGTGAGGATTCCTCACAAATTCAAAGCACCGATTTTTGACAGGTACAATGGCAACTCTTGGCCGAAGACTCATCTTCAGGACTATTTCAGGAAAATATCCAGTTATTCCAACGACGAGAAGCTGTGGATGTACTTCTTCCAGGATAGCCTATCTGGGGCTTTCTTGGAGTGGTATATGAAGCTCGAAAGAGCTCATGTCAGAAACTGGAAGGATTTGGCTGAGGCTTTCCTGAAACAATATCAGTATAACATTGACATGGCGCCCAATCGAACTTAGTTACAGAGTCAGACTCAAAAAAGTAAGGAAAGTTTCAAAGAATATGCCCAGAGATGGCGTGAGTTAGCAGCAAGGGTGCAACCGCCTTTACTTGAAAGGGAAATGGCGAATATATTCATGGGGACATTGTAGGGTCCGTTCCTGGAACGCCTTGCAGGGTGTCCATCAACAGGTTTTTCAGACATTGTAGTTGCCGGAGAAAGAATAGGAAATTTGCTGAAACTGGGAAAGATTCAAGATGGTGGTGGGTCGTCTTCCGATGCAAGGAAACCTTTGCGGGTGCGCAAAAAAAGCGCCAAGGAGAAACTAATGCTACGTCCTCTCAAAAAGGCAGAGGTAGAGGGTATCAGGCCCAGTAGCATTAGGCAGCTACTGTGACAATCTCGGTTACTGCACAAAAGCAAACCCCTCAACAGCAACAAGCTCCAAGACAAGCCTATCAACAGAGACAAAGAACGACTGAGCGGCACTTTGATCCATTGCCAATGTGTTACGCCATGCTGCTTCAACAACTGCTTAGATTAAATTTGGTAGAACTTCATACTATGGGTCCCCCTCCAGCAAAGCTCCCAGCTGGATATGACGCTAACGCCCATTGTGATTTCCATTCCGGGGCCCCTGGACATACTGTTGAGAGATGTAGAGCCTTCCAGCATAAGGTTCAAGATCGGATTGATTCTAAAGCTATCAACTTTGCTCCTCCTGCTGCTCCGAAAGTTATTTAGAATCTTCTGCCTCCTCATAGTGGGGCAAATGTTAATGCTATCGAAGAAGACAAAGTTCTGAAGCTGATATCTGATGTTAATGCTGTCAAGACGTCGTTGTTGGTTGTAAAGGATCGTCTGTTAAAAGGGGGTGTGTTCCTTGGTTGTAATATGGGTTGTTCAAACTGTCTGACTCAAGTAAATGGATGTGATAATTTGAAGGGAGGTATTCAAGGGCTGATAAATGATGGAAGTTTGTAATTTAATCAAGTTTCTGGTGTTGGTAATGATGTTTCGACAATTACTATCCCTTTCACGCCTGTGCAGATCCCGGTGCCAGCAAGGCGGGCTCCAATAACCATTATAGTGCCTAGACCGATTCCTTTCGAAAGTGAGAAGGCGATTATGTGGCATTACGGTGCTGAAGTGTACTATTATTGTCAGAAACAGGAAATTGAGGCTCCAGCTATAACTGATCCAAAGGTAAATAATGTAGGTGTTGGTGGGTTCACTAGGAGCGGTAGGCTGTTTGCGCCACAAACTCTTCGGAATGATAATACGGATGCTTTGGCGAAAGCCAAAGGTAAGTAAATGATGAATGATGAGCCGGTACAAAGGACTGCTCCTGGGACGTCTTTCGAGAATAATGTAGAGAAATTCATGAAAATTATTAAGAAAAGTGATTACAAGATTGTAGATCACCTTCATCAGACTCCATTGAAGTTTTCTATTTTGTCTTTGTTATTGTGTTCCGAAGCTCATCGTAATGCGTTGCTGAAAATTTTGAATGCGGCATATGTACCTCAGGAGATCTCTATCAATCAATTGGAAGGTGTGATAGCCAACGTTAATGCCAGCCGTGGGCTAGGTTTTACCGACTTTGATTTGACACCTGAGGGCAGAAATCACAATAAA
The DNA here is from genome assembly GCA_022829125.1 of Lathyrus tuberosus. Classification (NCBI taxonomy): domain Eukaryota; kingdom Viridiplantae; phylum Streptophyta; class Magnoliopsida; order Fabales; family Fabaceae; genus Lathyrus; species Lathyrus tuberosus. The sequence continues at coordinate 752,345 of JALAZF010000231.1, read as the reverse complement.
GCGCTTCACATTTCTATGGAGTGCAAAGGGGATGTTTTGTCTCACGTACTAGTGAATACTGGTTCTGAAATTCTGGTATCAGATATGTGATGTTGAGTGTGATGTCACAACAACACAATCTGCTATATGAAACAGGGCAATAACAGTAAATCAACACACAGAATTTGTTCACCCAGTTCGGTCTAACAACCTACATCTGGGGGCATACCAAGCCAGGAAGGAAGTCCACTATTAGCAGTATCAAATTACAGACTCAACAAACCAGTTGACAATCCACTCACTTAATCACTACCCAATGACCCTTCTATCTAAGTCCTCCCTAGATAAGAGACTCCATCTCACTCCCAATCATCACAATGATGTCTAGCAGTCAACACCTCAGCCACTGCATCAACAGCTTGATTTCCAACAACTCTTCAATCACAGAAAAGTAGAAGACATACTTCCATGACAATACCTAGACATGACACACATGACTAAGAACAATACTTAGAGTTGCTTAACAGCTTCCTCCAAGAACAATGCATCTCTTACCTACAGGCTTCGAGATAAACACGATGACCATCCCACAAACAGGGTGGTTCATCAACCAACACATCCCTTAAAATTTACATGATGGATGCCTCCTAAAACTAGGTTACAATGCTTCTATTTATAACCTATTTCCCAACTGGATTTAGGCCTTCAAATCACAACAAATCAGCTACTACAAATCTGCAAAAGATTCTCCTACAAATTAGATCTTCAATCAAATCTTCCTAAAATATCTCCATATTTAAATACTCAATCTTCTCTTGATTTTATCTTGAATCTTCCAGACCTCTGAATCAGCTCCACATAATATTTCCAGCATATTATGTATCTTTTAAATCTTCACTATTTAATTCAGCTGCAAGATCTTCTCCAAATATCTGATTTGATTTGAATTTAAAAACAGATTTTATCTTCAAATCTTTTCATATCTTTCAGCCCTAAAAACAGCAACAAGATCTGCTCCATATCTGATTGCAACTGAATATATCTTTACCAAGATATTCGCCTGCAATCTCTCCACCAGATCTCTCAAAACAAACTGATACACGCAGCCCTAACAAAACACAACAGACTGATGTTCTGATGTTATGTCAACTGATGTCAATACATCAGGTTTAACATCTGCTCCCTTCTGAACTCATACAAAACTGCAACCCTTCTGAACTTAACATCAACTCAATGTTAAGAACTCATGTTAAGACATCAGACAAATGACATCTTGGTTAAAAATCACATGACAGCAAAATAGCAACACCTGCTATACCAGACTAAGATGTCATGACATCTCCTTCAACATCTGTCACAACAGCAGCAACTATTGTCATGACATTCCAAAAACCGCCACGTCACATAACCTTAAACATTCAGGTCCAATGAAGTGCTCATGACATCTCTGTCACACCATTACAGCCATGCACTCATACTAGTTAGGTGCAGTACAACATGTCAAGACATCTCACTTGACATTTCCACAACCTGCTATACTGGACCCAGATGTCATGACATCTGTTGTAACACATGACAGCAATACTGTCATGACAGTTAAAGATGTTTCAACATCAGGTTCAGTATCTATAGTGATGTCTGAGCAACCATGTCAGGACTTCTGATCTGACATCTTGTACCACTTACTATAGATCATCATCTGTTCTGACATTGACACATTCTGCAGTGATGTTCTACTCTTATATTAAGACATTCTTCATAACATTTTCCTAAGCAACATGTTTTGCAAAAATTGATGCCAACTCAGAACTTACAATCTCCCCCTTTGGCACATTTTTGGCCAAGACATAATTTGATCATACACATCATATTAAAGGAAAATGCAGCAGCAGAAAACAGAAGTCAGAACATCTTTCTAGCAATCACAATCAGTTTTACCAAAATTAATGCCAACACCAAAAGCTACAGAACTATCAATCTCCCCCTTTGGCATATTTTGGCTAAAACCTTCTTTGAACACCCATCCAGCTCCTCCTCAACCAAGGGACACCTGATGTTTCTTAATTCTCCCCCTTTTTAGCCATAATAGGAGCAAACCAAACAAATGACATGCACCAGCTAGAACACCAATAAAAACACTGCTCCCCCTTAACATCACAAGTCCAGCTGCACAAAATTGTAACACTCTCCCCCTATCAAGGACAACATGTGTTTCTTTGTACCTTGATGAATGGAAAACATAAGACGCATCTTCATGTCTTCAAGAGCTCACCCTTTGTTCAACACACTTGCTGAACACATTCACCTACTGCTTGACCCTCAAGCAAACCATGTACCACAACCGTACATAAATCAGATAGAAGCTTGTGTTCTCTGGAGACAAAAACCATAACATTCTGAACAGAATATTCTGTCAGCAGATGTTAAGACATCAGTCTTGACATCATGAACAGAATCCAGCTGCACTAAGAAAAACACCACATTCCAAATAAAAACAGAATCTCCAAGCTCCCCCTTAATCCAAGGGACCAGAAACAACCATCATAACCCATCACATCACAGAAGATCACAAGAACACAAGAACAATACTCTCTCTCCCCAAGCTTTTCAACTGGCCTTAGCAAGGCCCTCCATCGATAATCACCCAACTCTCCAAAGCCAGTCATTCCCTATCATTCTCCCGTATGATAATTTGGAATACCTCTGATCAGTTGATGAGTGTCATCACCTTCAGACTTTCAAGCAATCAATACCTGATCTGCTTCCGTTTTCTCTACATTCTCCATCCAAGGTAGACCTTCTACTTCATCATTCTCCCGTATGACTATGTAGACGCTCCTCAGGCATAATGTAGGCACCCAAACCACAATCATCCTTCACCAAGGAAATCCAACCCAGATCATGTCCTAACACCAAGTTAGAACATCTGCCAATACAACCACTAGTAGTTGTTGATACTAGTGAGGTCTTCAAAAATAGTAGTCATGCTTTGCCAGAACATACTCCTAAAAGCAAGATCAGAATCTCCACATTCTAATCCACATAGTCAGAAACACCTCTTCTGACACAAATGCTTGAGCTTCCAACTCCAAGTGCTCAATCTCAATCATCTTCCAAATATAACCCCCAACAATCATGATGTTACCCATCACCATTCAAAGGACTCATTGCACATAGAAGAACTTCAAGAAGCTCCCAATAAAACACAGCCAGAGCAGCTTATTCAGGTTAACATAAACACCTGAACATCATAGACTGGCACACCCTCTCTGAAGCAAAGAGTTCAGACAGCAGACTTGCATACTCACAACAGACAAATACTTAGCTCTCGTAAAAGTATTTATCATTAGTCAGATAAGACTACCTTCTCACACAAAGTAGGAAAATAAGTCTGACATTCTTCTTACGCACACATCAGGCATCTGCTGATTCTTCTTCATGATAAACCATCATGACAACCATTCACACCACAAAATCATTCCAGATTAGGTCAGTGTCTTGACCTTCCACTCCACCCTGAGCTAAACAAACTTCCTTGACTGAGGAAACAAATAACTGAAATGATGTTTCAACATCAGTTCCGACATCAGACTAAATCACATGGATTTAAACATTTACTATGGCTTTGGAGACAGCAACCATAGTAATCCACACACAACTCTTGCAAGGGACATAAGAAGATCAACCATCAGAAACTGACCAACCTTTAAAACCAGATCATACACACATGCAGTAACCTGCATACTCTACATCTCAAGAATCTTATTTTCAAACTTCTAATGTTCAGATCTCCTGTCTGACTTTGAGATGTTGGATGCCATTCTTCTGCACCTAAAGAGGAGAAACCATTGACTGGTCATCACAAACAGCATAGACAAATGTGCTACTCCCAACACTTCAACCTACAAGGATGCTCTTCAATCCTTATAAAAAGATGTTCCATTATGTGAGGACACCACATAACTCTCCAACTTCTCATGCAGATACCATAATATTTTGGTCCCACCAACTCCTCCTTGATCCAAACACAACTGGTCACCCTAGATGGTTTGGATGACATTCCAACACCAGTCAACCAGTTAGGTTATTACACCTCCTCTATGCAACCCAGGAGTAGGTTCCAGACAGATGTGATCAATACACATTTATTTAGCCCCTAAGCAACTGTAATGTCAAATCTTTATCCACAAGATACTGCACACTCTGCTGGTTTGATGTCCCGACACCTGGTAGAACATCATTCAAGAACAGCACCATGGGATCCTTCAAAATATACCTGTGGATGGTCTTTCAGAGAAGAGAGCAAAAATAAATTGCATCCTTCTGATCTCTCATCAACAAACTTATTGAAAATGCCTTTATGAGTGGACTTGGGATGAACCTCAAGTATCTTTGGCAACTCTAACAAGCTAGTTGAAGTTATCCTCAAGTATCACCATACCATGTGATACACCTTCAAAGGAGAACAGAGTGTTGCAGCCTTAACACACAAAACCACCAGGAGTTTTCCATCAGATATATATAGATATATATGCAGCAGAACACACACCAGAAAACTCCTCTACAACCTTCAGGCAAAACATAATAACCTTTGCATAAACACGACACTCCATGTGTAATAGGTCAGCATAGGTTGAAAATAAATCACCCTACAAAGCAGCTCACCACATGGCTGACAACTTCAAATAGAGCCAATACATACCCTGTCACAAATAATCCATCCTCCACTTCAAGGGATCATACAAATAACTATATGAACTGACCAAGTCCATAACTCAGCAAAACTATCTTCCTTGCACATGAACCAGAAAGTATCTTCCCTAGATCTCATCCAGAAACAGACAGGATGCCTGCTCTGATACCAATTGAAACTCTGGTATCAGATATGTGATGTTGAGTGTGATGTCACAACAACACAATCTGCTATATGAAATAAGGCAATAACAGTAAATCAACACACAGAATTTGTTCACCCAGTTCGGTCTAACAACCTACATCTGGGGGCATACCAAGCCAGGAAGGAAGTCCACTATTAGCAGTATCAAATTACAGACTCAACAAACCAGTTGACAATCCACTAACTTAATCACTACCCAATGACCCTTCTATCTAAGTCCTCCCTAGATAAGAGACTCCATCTCACTCCCAATCATCACAATGATGTCTAGCAGTCAACACCTCAGCCACTGCATCAACAGCTTGATTTCCAACAACTCTTCAATCACAGAAAAGTAGAAGACATACTTCCATGACAATACCTAGACATGACACACATGACTAAGAATAATACTTAGAGTTGCTTAACAGCTTCCTCCAAGAACAATACATCTCTTACCTACAGGCTTCGAGATAAACACGATGATCATCCCATAAACCAGGTGGTTCATCAACCAACACAACCCTTATAATTTACATGTTGGCTGCCTCCTAAAACTAGGTTACAATGCTTCTATTTATAACCTATTTCCCAACTGGATTTGGGCCTTCAAATCACAACAAATCAGCTGCTACAAATCTGCAAAATATTCTCCTACAAATTAGATCTTCAATCAAATCTTCCTAAAATATCTCCATATTTAAATACTCAATCTTCTCTTGATTTTATCTTGAATCTTCCAGACCTCTGAATCAGCTCCACATAATATTTTCAGCATATTATGTATCTTTTAAATCTTCACTATTTAATTCAGCTGCAAGATCTTCTCCAAATATCTGATTTGATTTGAATTTAAAAACAGATTTTATCTTCAAATCTTTTCATATCTTTCAGCCCTAAAAACAGCAACAAGATCTGCTCCATATCTGATTGCAACTGAATATATCTTTACCAAGATATTTTCCTACAATCTCTCCACCAGATCTCTCAAAACAAACTGATACACGCAGCCCTAACAAAACACAACAGACTGATGTTCTGATGTTATGTCAACTGATGTCAAGACATCAGGTTTAACATCAGCTCCCTTCTGAACTCATACAAAACTGCAACCCTTCTGAACTTAACATCAACTCAATGTTAAGAACTCATGTTAAGACATCAGATAAATGACATCTTGATTAAAAATCACATGACAGCAAAATAGCAACACCTGCTATACCAGACTAAGATGTCATGACATCTCCTTCAACATCTGTCACAACAGCAGCAACTATTGTCATGACATTCCAAAAACCGCCACGTCACATAACCTTAAACATTCAGTTTCAATGAAGTGCTCATGACATCTCTGTCACACCATTACAGCCATGCACTCATACTAGTTAGGTGCAGCACAACATGTCAAGACATCTCACTTGACATTTCCACAACCTGTTGTACTGGACCCAGATGTCATGACATCTATTGTAACACATGACAGCAATACTGTCATGACAGTTGAAGATGTTTCAACATCAGGTTCAGTATCTGTAGTGATGTATGAGCAACCATGTCAGGACTTCTGATCTGACATCTTGTACCACTTACTATAGATCATCATCTGTTCCGACATTCACACATTCTACAGTGATGTTCTACTCTTATGTCAAGACATTCTTCATAACATTTTCCTGAGCAACATGTTTTGTAAAAATTGCTGCCAACTCAGAACTTACAGGTTCCTCGCTTAATGTGCTTCCCAAGAACACACTGATTAAGCTGGACGTGGAAGAAGTAGTTCTCAGACCAAGTGATTTGGTGGTTCGAGCTTTTGATGGATCAAAGAGATCGGTTTTTGGGGAAGTTGAATTGCCTATTAAGGTGGGACCCCAAGTTTTCAATACTACTTTTAATGTTATGGACATTCAACCAGCGTACAGTTGCTTGTTAGGGCGCCCTTGGATTCATGCCGCTGGGGCTGTATCATCAACTCTCCATCAGAAAGTTAAGTTCGTTGTGGATATGCAAGTAGTCACAGTATATGGTGAAGAAGACATTTTCGTAAGCCATTTGTCTTCCTTCAAATATGTTGAGATAGATGGCGAGATCCGTGAGACGTTGTGCCAGGCGTTTGAAGCTGTGAATGTGGAAGAGGTTCCTCCTCCGGTAGAAAAGAAGCAGGGAGTCTCCATCGCATCTTACAAATAGGCCCAAGTTGTGCTACAGTCGGGCAATGCAGAAGGATGGGGTCGAGTAATTGAAGTGCCCGTCAAGGAGAACATGTTTGGAATTGGTTATCGGCCTGCCCAGTCATCACTACCAAAAGCTTCAGGTCGTCAAGGACCCATCACTTTCTCCAGTGTTGGAATTGTTGATCATGGTCAGATTTTTTCATTGAATGATGAAGATGGAGATATTGATTGCAACATCAACTACTAGATACGTCCGTGTGTCCCGGGTCAAGAACTCAACAACTGGTCTTCTGAAGAGATCGTCCAAGTCACTCTTCATGAAGAGTAGTTTTCTTTGTTTTCATGTTAAATCTTACGCTTTGGCCAAGGCGTAGAGATTCATTGTAGGGTTTACATTGTTACATATTTAATTGTTATCATTAATAAAGGACGTTTTTGCATTTAAATATTGTGTTCCTTGTCTTTCTTTTTACTTTTTAATAATAAATAGCAATGTTTGTTTTCACTTTTTCGCACCCATTCTAAAATAAAGTGTGAACCATCACTCATGCAGATGCACTTCACTGGATTTCATTGATAATGATTCTGCTATGGCTCATTATGATTTTGACAATCCGATTTACCAAGCCGAAGATGAGGGTGAGGAAGATTGTGAACTTCCTGAGAAATTAGCCAGGTTGTTGAGACAGGAGGAAAAGGCCATTCAGCCACATCAAGAGTTAGTGGAAATTATTAATATGGGAACTGAGGATGCAAAGAAAGAGGCCAAGATAGGGGGCTTCCCTAGACGAGAATGTTAAGAAGGGGTTAATTGAAATGTTGCATGAATATGTTGATATCTTCGCTTGGTCTTATCAAGATATGCCAGGGCTTGACACATATATTGTTATGCACATATTGCCTCTCAAAGAGGATTGTCCTCCAGTCAAGCAGAAGCTTAGAAGAATGAGAGCAGACATGGCTATCAAGATCAAGGAAGAAGTCCAGAAGCAATTCGATTCAGGTTTCTTGGCTGTTACCAGCTATCCACCATGGGTTGCAAATATTGTGTCGGTACCTAAGAAATATGGCAAGGTCCGGATGTGTGTTGATTACCGTGATTTGAATAGAGTGATTCCAAAAGATGACTTCCCATTACCTCACATTGACGTATTGGTTGACAACACAGCTCAGTTCTCGGTATTTTCATTCATGGATGGCTTCTCTGGGTATAATCAGATTAAGATGACACCATAGGACATGGAGAAAACAAAGTTCATTACCCCATGGGGAAATTTCTGTTATAAGGTGATGCCTTTCGGTCTAAAGAATGGGCAACCTATCAGCGTACAATGGTGACTCTCTTTCATGATATGATTCACAAAGAGATTGAGGTCTATGTTGATGACATGATTGCGAAGTCAAAGATCGAAGAGGAGCATTTGGTGAACTTGCGAAAACTATTTGAACGGTTGAGAAGATTCAAGTTGAGGCTGAATCCGAATAAGTGCACTTTCAGGGTGAGATTTGGCAAATTGTTGGGCTTTATCGTCAGTGAAAAGGGCATCGAGGTTGATCCAACTAAAGTAAATGCAATTCAAGAGATGCCTGGGCCTAGAACAGAAAAATAAGTTCGTGGTTTCTTAGGGAGGTTAAACTACATTGCTAGATTTATCTCTCATCTTACAGCCACTTGTGATCCAATGTTCAAATTACTAAGAAAAGATCAGGCTATCAGGTGGAATGACGATTGCCAAAGGGCATTCGAAAGAATAAAAGTGTATCTTCAGCAACCTCCGATCCTTATACCTCCAGTTCCAGGGAGACCACTGATAATGTATTTGACAGTACTTGAAAATTCGATGGGTTGTGTACTCGGTCAACACGAAGAGACAGGTAGGAAAGAGCATGCCATTTACTACCTGAGTAAGAAATTCACTGATTGCGAGTCAAGATACTCAATGCTTGAGAAGACATGTTGTGCACTTGCATGGGCTGCTAAGTTTGAGGCAATATATGCTGACTCACACAACTCTGTTAATATCCAAGATGGATCCAGTTAAATACGTCTTTGAGAAGCCAGCTCTCACTAGAAGGGTTGCTCGTTGGCAAATGGTCCTGACAGAATATGACATTCAATATACTTCCCAGAAAGCCATCAAGGGAGTGTTTTGTCCGATTATCTTGCTCAGCAACCACTTGATGATTATCAGCCGATGAAATTTAAATTTCCAAATGAAGAAAACATGTACCTGAAAATGAAAGACTGTGAAGAACCGCTAGTCGAAGAAGGACCTGATCCTGAATCTAAGTGGAGTCTGATGTTTGATGGGGCCGTTAACGTAAATGGTAATGGAGTTAAGGCAGTTATTGTCACTCCGAAGGGTTCTTACATGCTTTTCACTGCCCGGTTAACTTTTGAATGCACCAACAATGAGGTCGAGTATGAGGCTTGTATCATGGGTATCAAAGAGGCTATTGATATAAGGATTAAAACTCTTGATATATTTGGGGATTCTGCTTTGGTGATCAATTAGGTCAACGGAGATTGGAATACTCATCAGCCCAATTTGATTCCGTACAAGGATTACACAAGAAGACTATTAACTTTCTTCAATACACTGAAGCTTTACCATATACCTCGCGATGAAAACTAGATGGCAGACACTCTGGCTACATTATTCTCAATGATTAAGGTGAATTGGTGGAATCATGTGCCCAAAATCGACATGATGCGCCTTGATAGGCCCGCTTATGTGTTTCCAGCCGAGGCGGTTGTAGATGGTAAGCCTTGGTACCACGATATCAAGTGCTTTCTTAAAAGTTAAGAGTACCCAGCAGGGGCATCCAATAATGATAAGAAGACTTTTAGGATTTGGCTGGTAGTTTCTTCTTAAATGAGGATGACGTGTTGTATAAGCAGAATTTCGACATGGTCTTGCTCAGATGCGTGGATAGACACGAAGCAGACATGTTGATGCAAGAAGTGCACGAGGGTTCTTTTTGTACCCATGCCAACGGATATGCTATGACGAAGAAGTTGTTAAAAGCAGGCTATTACTGGATGACCATGGAATCAAATTGTTTCAAATATGCTCGAAAGTGCCATAAATTCAAGATTTATGCTGACAAAATGCACGTACCGCCGAATCCTTTGAATATCTTGACTTCTCCGTGGCCCTTTGCTATGTGGGGCATTGACATGATCGGAAAGATCGAGCCCACTGCTTCCAATGGGCATCTTTTCATTTTAGTTGCCATCGATTACTTCACCAAGTGGGTGGAAGCGGCTTCCTTTGGGAATATCACCAAACAAGTGGTTGCCCGATTTATTAAGAAGGAGATCATCTGTCGTTATGGGGTTCCTGAAAGAATCATCACTGATAATGGTTATAATCTCAATAACAAGATGATGAAAGAGTTGTGCCAGAGCTTCAAGATCGAACATCACAATTCTTCTCCGTATCGTCCGAAGATGAACGATGTTGTTGAGGCAGCCAATAAGAACGTTAAGAAGATTGTACAGAAGATGGTTGTGACGTACAAGGATTGGCATGAGATGTTGCCCTTCGCTTTACATGGGTATCGTACTTCCTTGTGTACGTCAACCGGGGCAACCCCGTTCTCACTCGTGTATGGTATGGAAGCAGTCCTACCAGTTGAGATTGAGATCCCTTCTCTAAGGGTTATGATGGATGTGAAACTTGACGAAGCTGAATGGGTCCGAACGAGATTCAACAAGCTGAGCCTCATTAAAGAGAGGCGAATGATAGTTGTATGCCATGGGCAATTATATCAGAGAAGGATGAAGAAGGCCTTTGATCAGAAAGTGCGTCCTCGATGTTTTTAGACTGGTGATTTGGTGTTGAAACGGATCCTTCCTCCTCAGACAGATCACAGGGGCAAATGGACCCCAAATTATGAAAGCCCATACGTTGTTAAGAAGGCTTTCTCTAGAGGAGCCTTAATGCTTACAACTATGGACAGTGAAGATTTTACATCCCATGTGAACTCAGACGCAGTCAAAAAATACTTCGCATAAAAGAGACCCGCTGGACAACAAAAAGAATAAGTCCAGGCAAAAAAGGGCGTCCCGGCGAACCGTGAAAAAAGAGAAAGGTTCGGGAAAAAAATTAGGGATAAAAATAGAAAAATGGAGTAAACACGGTAAGTTGAAAACCTGAAAAGGAAACTTAGGCAAAAATGAGCATCCCGGTGGATTGAAAACCCGAAAAAGACGATCCAGGAAAAAGTTAGGGATTTAAAAGTGAAAGGCTGCGATCTGAGTAGTCTGTACTTCATTTCTTTTTAACAATCGGAAATTTCGAAGGATAGGAATCGGTCCAATCACCCTTCTCGGAAATCAGAGTACTCGGAGCGTTTTGGAGACATACGAGTCATAGTAGGAGTGAAACTCAATGGGAATCCACTTTTTACATTGCCACTAGTGTAGTTTCTTTTTATGCAATTACCTCTTTCTAGGGATTGCTTCTTGATGTAAATGCCTATTTACAGGCCAATTCAATCAATAAAACTCATTTCATTCAAATAGCTTTCTCTTTTGTTTTTATTTTACTATTTTGTTTGCAAAAACGTCCGAATTTTTTATAAACATTGCATTTGAAAACACTGAAGCTTTACAAGAACATGCATGAAAACATTTAAAATTGCTTTGAATGTTTAGTGTCCTTGGGTGGTATATTCAGACCATATGATACTAGGGGCACATGTGTGTATCTTTTGTTTTGCAGGTATCGGTGTTCGCACTCAATGGCTAGTATGTGCAAGTTATATACCATCCCCAACAGGAGCTTTGGTTGATCTCTATTCTCCAACAAGCAGTTCCTTCCTCAGCAGGAGACTTGTTTGATCTCAATTCCCCCAGTAGCCAGGTCAGAAAGTTGTCATTTCCCCAGCAAAGTTCTATGGTTATAGGTTTTCCCCAAGCAGGACTGGTTCAGGTGATGTCTTTCCAGCAAAGTTATCCTTCCCTGCAGTTGCAGAGTCCGAAAGTTCATGGCAAGTTTTGGCAGTTCAGAGACGAGATGTATCAACATTACTCCCTAGCCGAGTTGTTGATTTTTTCCCCACAGAGAGTCAGAAGATCATATCAGTGGTTACTTCCTCATCAGAGTTGCTAATCATCATCCCCAACAGAGGATTCACTTTGCATCTTGCATATAGAAATCATCTTTACATTGCATCCTAAAAAACGCGTAGCATTTCCATTTGATATGGAACATTGCACCATGGAAAAAGTCAAACATATGCATACGGAGCATAAGCCAAGTTCGGGTGTTTTCCCGAGAGTCAGATCACCCCTCAGACAAAGCGTTGTCGTGAACCTTCAACAGATATTCCTAACAGATTATTTGGAGTATTCACACTAAAAAAGACTTACTTTCTCACACCCGTACGTGTTAGATAAGATAAGTAGATTATACCCAAACACTCATCCGTGTTTAGTCTCATTTCCTTTCGATACTCGTCTATATCATCTTCGATACTCGTCCATATCATTAACCTAAACACTCGTCTGTGTTTATTCTCCTTTTCTTTGATACTCGTCCATATCATCTTTCGATACTCGTTCGTATCGTTAACCCAAACACTCGTCCATGTTTATTCTCATCTTCTTTGATACTCATCCATATCATCTTTCGATACTCGTCCGTATCATAAATTTGAACACTCGTCCGTGTTTGCATGTGATTCTCAATGCTCGTCCGTGTCTATATCTCTTTTGATACTCGTTCGTACCATCTTTCTATGCTCGTTCGTATCGTAAATTCGAACACCCGTCCGTGTTTGCTTTTGGTTCTAAACACTCGTCCGTGTATACTCACATCTCCTTTTGATACTCGTCCGTATCATCTTTCGATTCTCGTCCGTATCATAAATTCGAACACTCGTCTGTATCATCTTTCGATACTCATTTGTATCGTTAATTCAAACACTTGAATGTGTTTTCTTTTGATTTTTAAACACTCGTTCGTGTTTATTCTCATTCTTTGACACCCGTCCGTATCACCTTTTGATACCCGTCCATATCGTTGATCCAAACCCATGTCTACGTTTTTATTTCGTGATTTCAGACACCCGTCTATGTCGTTTCTTCTCCCTAGCAAATTCCTCAATCTCTACCACCCCTTTATCCCCATTAGGGTCTTCCACGCTCATCAAGTTTCCTACCCTTATTTTCTACCCACAGAGTGCAAATTTTTTTGTTCTTTTGGTATTCAATTTACCTTGAATGTCTGAAAGCCGTTGTTATCATCCCTTCAGGTCCACAATTGATTGAATAGGGGCAGGTGTAACACCCCAAAATTTGCCTTCATATTTTACCATCAATAAGTGGCTTATGCTTCACATACATGTGCATTTAGGTCATGAACATCATACATGCATCATTGGCTTTCCCAAGGCATGGGATCAAAGGTTTCTATGTCATTGATTGTTCAAAGCAAGAAGAATGAGATATACTCAAGTACTCAAGCTACAAAGGCTTCTCATGCCTCAGGACATCATATTTGGTTCACCATTTCATCAGAAGATTGAGATTTGCAAGAAACTTGAAGAGGATCACTCTCTCCCATCTCTGGTCCTCAGATTAGGGTTTTTCCTATTTGGGTATGTGGCACCCTCATGGGCAAGGATTTTGAAGCCTCAGCATCATCATATCATATAGAACATCTTGGTTCAAGAGATTCTCAATTGTCTTAAGAGGAATTAGGGTTTTCATCATTGGATAATATCTCCTAACTTTTGGGGCTAGAGTTAGGGTTTTGTTTAAAATCAGTTTATTTCTGATTCTTTGAGCAAGACTTGATTCCATGGTATTTTATATGTCCTCAAGTATCTATGAGTGGAGTATTGACCCTCAATTTCATTCAGGGGTTTCAATTGGTTAGATGATTGAGAATCAGCTAAATTGGGAACAAAGTCAACTGAGCAGTGAAAAAGTCAACTCCTGACTTTTTGAGGTCAATTTTGTGTTTATCATGTTAAATGTGACCAATGGGGGGAATTTTATCAAGAAATGTCAAAAGAATCATAAAAAATCAAGATTGTGTGAAAAGTTGCTAAGTATGGAAATATTTCCATTTATGGAAAGTTTATATTTAGAACTTTCCATTTTTGGAAAGTTCTCAAGTTTAAGGTACCAGCTTCCAAGCCAAATTACATCATGTTAAAGGCTTCATTTCAATTTTTTTCCAAACATCAAAGTTGTAGAGGGATCTTCCACCTTTCCAACCATATAAAGAACATCTCATTTGGATTCATGGATCAAAACTTATGATCATTCAAAGTAAGGATCTCAAGGATGTGAATTTGATGAAAACTCTTAGAACTTTTTTAAGGAAAAATTAGTTTGTGTCATAGTAACTTCAAGGCCATTTTCCTTGATGTTCAAGACTTCCTTTCAACTTGTTTCCAACATAAAAATTGCACTTTGCCATGAAATCTTTCAATTGATGTCAAGATCTTGTAATTTGAGCCAACCTTCCTCATGTTATGATCTCTCAAAGTCATGGCATCAACAAGTGAAATTAGAGATAAACACTCCGAATTTTTTAGCAGTTTATGTAAGTTTGAATCATGTGACTTTCAATGGCATTTTCCATAAGGTTTTAAGCTTCTATTCCATTTCCATCAAACATGAAAGTTACTCTATGCCATCTCCTCTTTCTAATGATACCAAGAATCGTGCCATTTAGCTCAATATACATGGAGATATGCTCCTCTAAAGTCAGCACCACGAGCATTTTCCTTAGCATCACAAATCGCATTGTCTTATTCCAAAAGCCACTAGAATATTGCATTACATGCTGCATTATTACTAGACATCATAATGTCATCATGCTTACTTCTTTTGACCATGCAAAACCTTAACATATCATGCACACCTCCAACATTACTTCATTTATCATTGAGAGAGAAATATCAAACTTATCAAGCAAGTTGTTCTGATTGTACCAACCCATTCACACATCAATATCATCATCATCATGAAACACTCCATGATAACAACAATACCTCACACACACAACCCGTGCCACACCTCATTCTCATTTTCAATTTTCAATAACCATGCTCTATCTATTTTCTAACCATGATTACATTTTAATCACACTTCAACCACACATATAAAAGCTCTTAACACCTCTAACGGATTCAGTTACATCCATTAGAGAAAAATAGATCAAAAAATCACCTTTCATTCTCTCATCTTCAATCCTTTGAAACTCTCTTCTTTTTTAAGCTTTCTTCAAGATTCTTTCATAATCTTCATCAATACACTGCATAATTGCTTCTGTTTCCACTTGTTTCCATCTGGAACCTCCATAGCATCATACACGAGCTCACACTTCATCTTCAACAACTTGCATTTTCAAGCCATATTCAAGGATTCTGGAGCATTTATTTTGCTCCAGTGGAGATTACAAGATCATTGCAGGAAGTTATTTGGGTTTCTTTGAGCTCTAATTGCAACTCCGACCAGGTCAATTTTCTTGAAACTTTATGCATCATTCTAGAGCAATGTACGTGGTTAGGATCATGAAGATTAGTTGCATCTGAAGTCCTCCCACCTGAGGCAATGTTTGCAGTGTAGTTTAGGGCAAAATGTAGAGATCTTGGATTTTAGGGCTTAAATTATTTCCCTTCGTTTTGCAAGATAGAGCCATCTAATGTCAATTCTAAGCATAGATTCATAACCATCACAAAAAAACGAGTCGAGTCGTGGTCGTGTGTTGCATTTCTGGAACGTTTCATCATCATCCACGGTGGCTGGTTGTCATACCCCAAATTTTGACCACTAAGATTTCCATCATTGTGCAAATCATCATCACAATATGGATGAACCATCATACCTCATTAGTCTCCCCAAAGATGGGTGAGCATCCACTACAATCAAACTTAGGGTTTCAAGCCCTCTCAGAGCTCTTAGACAAAGGATCAATCAAGAAATGACATGGTCTTCAACTTGTCTAAACCTTCAAACATCCAGAATGGATCAAGAGGACTCCCACATCAAGGATCAAGCACAAGGCTGCAACATTCCAAGTGAATTAAGCCTCAAGATCGCCAGTGTCACCAAATTAGGGTATTGGTCGACCAGGGCCTCCAGATGGAATTTTTCCTCTAGGAATGAGCCAATGCTTCAAAGCACAACCCAAAATACTCGAAGGGACCTCATGGACTTAATCATCAAGTCAATTTAACCTCAGGGGATGCATTCATAAAAAATCAGGAATTAGGGTTTCTTGACCTAATTCACCCCTAAGTTGACTTTTGGGACAAAGCATGAGCCAAAATATCAAGACATGATTTGAGGGTCCCTAATACACTACATTGATCCATTTGCAACAATGGATTGATCCAAGAAGCTCGATTCACAAGTTTCAAGTTCATCAGAACCACAGTTAAGGTTTCGCGGAAAAAGTCAACTGTGCCTTTGACTTTTGACCAGGACATGCTCCCAAACCTTGGGACATGATTCAATACACCCTATAACACCTATGAAATCAATTCATAAATTTTGATTTAGGTCAAGGACTTGATTTCATAGAGGATCGCACAGTTTGGAATTCATTTGATAAAAAGTCAACTGTGCCCAAAAGTCAAAGTTTGACTTTTTGATTTTTTGATCAATTATGGTCCCTAACCCTAAAATGATGTTAATGTGCGATTGGGATCATCATTCATCAAGAAAAATCAAGAAAAGTGGGATAACTTGTAAAAGGGGTAACCATAAAAAACTTAGAAATTTTCTAAGTTATGGAACAAAGTGGCTAGGGTACCAACTTCCAAGGATCATAACTTATGATCCAAGCAAACATTCTGGCTGATCCAAAGATGGATTTGTAGCTCTCATGGCATATTTTAAAAGTTTCAACTACACCTCACTCCAATTCTTCATGGATTTTTAGTTATGGAGTGACCAAAATGACAAAAACATGAAAATGCCACTTTTTCCAACACTTAGTGAAATTTTCACTAAGTCAGAATCTGTTTCACTTTTTTCAAAATGTAAGGGTATTTTTCACTTAGATCCAAAAATTGTCAAGACAAACTATGATCACCCACATATTGTATCATATGAGAGCTTTCCAAAATGGCCAAGAACTCCATCAAATCCCATTTGAGCTAAGACTTATGACAATGGCAATATGCCTTGCTGCAACTGTCATGGCAAGGAAGATTTGTGCATTTTGCTCGATTTGATCAAAATGTGCAAATGAAAAACAAGTTTATCCATCTGAACACCTCAGGGGGAGACCAAGGAGGAACAAACATTGATCCATCGGCCTCCCAAGTCTTTGGAACTAAAAGTAGCATGCCAAACCTAAAAATGCCTAAAAGGGGGACAAGACTCCATTTTTGTTTTGGAGCATTCAATGGATGCACCAAGGTGGCATGAACTGAGCCTTTTCCAACTGAATGAGACAAGGATGATCTCTGAACTAGGGAACCAAAGGCCTGTGCTCTAACCTCTAGTCAATGGCTAGAGGAGACTTAAGATTCCAAAGTGATGCAATTGGACAATGAGCTGCTGCAGTTGCCATTCACTATTGCTTGCAAAACAAACTTGCTCTACTATAAATAGAGTTCATTTGTGCTCAGTTTAAGTACACCAAAAGCCTACAACACTTGCCTTTCTCAAAATCATCTTCTCACTCTCAAAAATGCCTTTCTTAGCAAGTCACTATCGAATTTTTCAGTAGAGAGCAATTCCACTCAAATCAATTGCTCTAACACCTCATAAACATCATATGTGAGTTGATCAAACACTAAACACACAACTGTAACACTGATTTCTCAGAATCACCAGCCAGTTACTCATGTTTTCAACCAAGTTGCAGTTGAGATGCCATGAAGTGATCCAACCATTTCCAATCAAGTACAAGCATTCAAACACACTCCATATGGTGTAGGGAAACTGTTCAGATCATCACAAATCATCTGTAACACCTCCAACTCAAAAATCACATTGCTCTTGCTGTCACGACCTTCAAGTAAGCCTAAACTTGGTCATCTCTTAATCTATGCATATTTCCTCGCAATACTTTTGCCAAATGTTCATAATCATGCATAGAATATTTCCCCTTAATTAATTGCTTTGATTGAATCGTGTATCAAAATTCTCAGCCTTCATGCAAATTTTAGGGTTCTTGAGGTTTTGTTTCTTATTCCATGCTTAAAATAAATGAAATTAAAGACCATAGACATGATCGTGAGGTGAAAACGAGCATATTGATATGTGGATTGTGTGATTTCATCAAGTATTCAGGGAGATTGGATAGAAAATGAAAATATGAGCAAAACTCCCTTCGCGCGTGTTCTTGGCCCATGTTCTTAGCGCCTTTTTCACAAATTTGAATATTTGAATTTTGTGATTTTATTTAATTGATTCAAAAATTAATTTCTCTATGAATTTTTAATGATTTTGAGTTGATTCTTTTTTTAATAATTCACAAAAATGTTAAAATATTTTATTTTACCAAAAATTCCCAAAGATATTATTTATTTCATATACTTGATATTTTTGCAAAGAATTAATCTTTTATTTGTTTTTTAACATTTAAAATATTTTTTCCTCCTTGATTTTCCAAACTTAATTGGTTTTCAATCATTTTGTGGATAAAAACTTAATTTTTGAAACATTGATCCAAGATCACCACTCATTTTTCACATGTTTTCAATACTTTTTATTAATTTTTTAACAAAAATAATTCCTTTTAAAACGAAATTAGGGTTTTGATTAATTCAACCCTCGTCAATCATTTTCAAACACTCATGGTCCTCTAATAGAGTGTAAGACCCAATCCCCTTTTAACCAAAACTATTTTGGGCCTCAGATATTGTATAAGTCCCTCTGCGTTAAAAGAAAAATCTCGGCGCGATCGCCAGTTCCAAATCAAATAACCCTGGGCCTACCCTCGTGTTGTAAGTCCCATTTCTTTTATTTAAATAATCTTTGGGCCTCTAATAGAGTGTAAGACCCAACCCCTTTGTAAATAATACCTTTGGGCCTCACCCATTGTATAAGTCCCTCTGTATATTTTCAAACGTTCGGCGCGATCGTCGCCTTTTTAACAAAATCAGTTAGGCTTCTCCTTGAGCTATAAGACCCATCTTTATTCATTTTCAAACTCTTTGGGCCTCTAATAGAGTGTAAGACCCAACCCCTTTTGAAAACCAAAATGATTTGGGCCTCAGATGTTGTATAAGACCCACTATGTTTTCAAAAACCTCGGCGCGATCGCCGTTTTCAAACAAATAACCTTGGCCTTCTCCTTGAGTTGTAAGTCCCATCTCTTGTACAAAAATAAATCTTTGGGCCTCTAATAGAGTGTAAGATCCATCCCCTTGTACATGAAAACTTTTTGGGCCTCACATATTGTATAAGTCCCTCTGTACAGTTTTCAAGACAACAGTGCAATCATCGTTAAAACTTGGGCCTCTCCTCGAGTTGTAAGCCCCAACAATATTTTCAAAGCACTTTCTCCTTTGATTTTGAATTCAAATATATGTTGTTATCAAAACTTTCTTTAATTTCTTTGTTGAACAACTAAAAAAAACTGCATGGAAGCTCTACAACGGGTAAGTGTTTATCCGCTTTCATTTACCGCTGTCATATGTATATAACTGTAGTGTGGGGCTGTTTCACTGTAAGTCTTCTTTCACATCCTTTTATATACTTGTCACATATCCTCGGTGTAAAACTAGTATAGTTATTTAGAGTTTTCCCCGGCAACTACGTCTAGAACTAGGTAAAGCCTGTTGGTCGCTCTCGAATACAAACAAAACTAGATCCCCCGTAGGATTCCAGATACAGTCTTCCCTCCTCTTGGGGTTAAACAATATGGAACAAAGAGAAAGGCTGTATTCTTGGTGAACCTTTTCTCAGACTGTCACCCTTAGAAATTGTCAAAGATACTCTAACTCCCTAGAGATGATCTTTTCTCCGTGAATGGCATCTCTTGAGTTTCTTCCAAATTCTTGAAATTTCCTGGAATGATCTCTTCTCTGTGAATTGTATTTCTTGAACTTCTCTTAGTTTGGGGACCCACAGGCTTCCTAAAAGCATCCCCGTCTCCTCTTGGGCGTTGTACAAGGACCCTTCGGCTTCTTAGAAGTTCTCATGCCTTCTCTTGGGCTTAATACAAGGACCCTGATGACCTCTTAAAGGTATAAGACAGAACTTAGTCATCCTTTGCTAGAGCAGTCTTTCCAGCGTCAAAAATTCGGCCATATTAGGGTTGATACTCATCCCTTAATGCCCACGCCTCCTCTTGGGCATTGTACAAAAGATAAAACTCTAGAATTGGACAGTCTAAACCTCTTGAGTCTCAAAGACATTCTCAAGTTCCTTTCAAACCTAGGAAAAAACACCGATCACTCTGGATAAATCTCCAGCAGAAACCCGGTCTCTCTCATGAGAGTTCCCCACACTTGGACCCGCTTCAGGATCTCAATAATCCTCAGCAGTAAGTCAGCCTCCTCTTGGGCTTTGTACAAATGATTCTCCCCAGCAGAGCTAACCTTTTCGGACACTCTTGTTGAGTCAACCACTTTTAGCCTCCGTCTTGGGCTTTGTACAAGACATGTAAAAAACACTCTCTTGTTGAGTATAAAAGACTCTCTTGTTGAGTCAATCTCCTTTTAGCCTCAATCTCGGGCTTCGTACGAGATTGCAAATCACTCTCTTATTGAGTATAAAAGACTCTCTTATTGAGTCAATCAACCTTCAGACTCTCTTGTTAAGTCAATCACCCGTTCAAGACTCTCTTGTTGAGTCAACCTTTTTAGCCTTCGTCTTGGGCTTTATACAGGACAAATAAAAGTACTCTCTTGTTGAGTCAAACCCTTTCAGCCTCCATCTTGGGCTTTATACAAGATACATTCTCCCCAACGGAGTCAAAATCCCTTTTAGCCTCAATCTTGGGCTTTGTACAAGATAGAAAGAACATTTTCCCCGGAAAAGTCAAACTTCCCGCCTCCTCTTAGGCTTTGTACAAAGAAACCCCTGATTGAGTCAATCAACCTCTTAGCATCAAACTTGTGCTTTGATCAGGGCACACAAAAATCAACAATTCCCTCAGAGGAAGTCCAATCCCTCTTTATAGATGACAAGTTCGCTCCCAGTCAAACCCTTTATCTTCAGTCTTGGGCTTTGAACAAGACACAAAAACCTTTTTAGCTTCAATCTTGGGCTTTGAACAAGACACCAAAACATCTCTTTCCTCCCATAGAATAGGAGGAACTACGATCGCTCTGATTTCCCTATTTCATTAAACAGGAATACGTAGGCACAAGATTGTGAAATCTTAGCGAGCATATTAATCAAAAAAACTCAAAGTCCAGTACCTTCACACATCCATCAAAAACATCAGACCTAATACCTTACCAAAATCCTCCTGTACAGTCATGACACTCCGTTCTTAAACAAAATACCCTAAAGACAGACCTCCCCTATGTTGATAGCATCTGTAAACCAACAGTTTTGACTGTTTAACCTTAGCATGCAAGCAGGGTTAATTGGAGACATCTATTTCCCTTCCTTAATCAGCTTCACAGGATAAAAAATG
Source organism: Lathyrus tuberosus (assembly GCA_022829125.1). Lineage (NCBI taxonomy): Eukaryota > Viridiplantae > Streptophyta > Magnoliopsida > Fabales > Fabaceae > Lathyrus > Lathyrus tuberosus. The sequence goes on along the minus strand of JALAZF010000231.1, from coordinate 730,743 downwards.
AATCGAACTGTAGTACCAAAGCGATAGTGATTCGAAACCACAAAAATCGCGCTACATAGAAAATGGCGACCACAGTGGGAGTCTGTTCTTTCTTACAGTCTTAGGTGGAAAACTTTAAAGCTCACAAAAGATCACAGAAATGACAACTCTACTGGGGAGTCATTGTCTGTATAGGATCATAGGATTATAGAGGTCTAGGATGTTAGGACAAATATATATACTATGTTTCCTAATTGATATTTGTGTTTACTTTTCTGCTAATGGGAATACGTGTGATGCCGCATGTGGAAAGATTGAGTATACACCTAAGATAAGTGATGGCACTAGACGGGTAATCTTATAGGGAGTGAATCCCAGATAAGAGGTCCCGGTCGACCATCAAATTAGTGGAGATGCCCTTTGCGGATTCAATGCATATACGACTTCGGTTGTTGAAAGCAGATTGTTCGATTGGGTTATCTGAGAAGCTGGGGATTTTAGTAGACTGAAACCATTTTGCAGTGCGGAAGCTATCGAAAATAGTTGTCACGCGATACGACCCTCATTTGAGATTACTCTAAGATACTACAGCTCGCTGGCGATCCGCTTGCTGTCGTTATCCCAAGAGGGGTCCATGATTTTGAGGACAGGTACAAAAATCACCAATATAACCTTTGGGGATGGGTAGAGCCTTGACTTCATGACACCGACCCTTTGACCCCATGTTTTTTTCAATGTTTTTGTGTGCTGCATTCATGCATTCATTTCATTAAAAAACTTTAAACAAAGAAAAATATTCTCTTCTAGTCTCTCTTTTTCAAATTAAACTAAGACAATGATTGCAAATGTCAGATAAAAAGATTGCGTTATGGATTTTGGTAGAAAGAGGACTCATAAGTTCACCTTCAAGGTTCCAAAACTAGAGGATTTAAGAGGGTTGGCAAGGATGATCACCAACCCTGAGGCTTTCAGAGCTAAGTACGGAGGACTGCTGTCTTTATTAAGGGCCCATGTAATTGAGGGAATCCTGGCTACGCTCATTAAATTCTACGATCTGGTCTATCACTGTTTCACATTCCCGGATTATCAACTAGCACCAACACTGGAGGAGTACTCACACTTGACTGGTTTACCCATTACTAATCAAGATCCCTTTTCTGGACTGGAAGAAATTCCAAAGGATCAAACCATTGCAAGAGCAATCTATTTGGACGAGTCAGAAGTCAGGACTCACATGATCATTAAGGGTGGTATCTAGGGTTTTCCAACCCAGTTCTTAATAAAGAAACTCTGTACATTGCTAGTATAGGGAACGTGGCCGCTTTCGAAAGCATCTTTGTTTTGCTTACCTACGGCCCTGTACCGACCCTGCTCGCAGATGCTTATCATTCTGTACACTTAAGGAATTTGTACAATGGAGGAATGATCACATGTTGTGTACCCCTGCTATACAAGTGGTTCATTTCTCATTTACCAAAGTCTGCTGCATTTTGGGATCAAAAGAATACTTTACGTTGGTCGCAGAGAATCATGTCTCTTACCAACTCTGACATCGATTGGTACAATCGAATCTATGATGGGATCAAAATCATTGACCGTTGTGGAAACTTCCCTAATGTATCCCTTATAGGAACTAAAGGAGGAATTAGCTATCATCTAATTTTATTTCGTCGTCAACTCGGATACCCGATGAGGAATATCGCGCGTAATGCTCATCTGGAAGGTCTTTTCTTCAAGGAAGAAGAAAATGACAGGGCACTAAAGACAGAAATAGTATATGCCTGGAAACACGTTCATAGGAAAGGAAGAGAGTCTCTAGGAAAACCAGATTGTGTCTCGGTGGAACCTTATCTCCACTGGGTACAAACTAGAGCTCTCAAGCTGAGGATGCCTTACCCTCGTCAGGAAGTTCTTCCATTAAGGGACCCTGTCTTTTACTTTATGTCTGATACAGAAAAACTTCAGGTGACTCTCAACAAAGCTCAACAGGAGAAGAGGTCTTGGAAGAACAAGTATCGTATTCTCAATGTGGAGTGCAAGAAAATACAGCAACTGTTAAATGAAAAAGATGCTCTGATTGAGATTTTAGAGCAACATGCTGTAGAAAATCAGGATGACCAAAGGAATTTGCTCGCTCCTTTCACTTGGCAAAGGAATGACAATCCGACAACGGCTCAAGAGCCATGGTCAAAGAAAAGGAAAATACCAGAACCAGCACCTGAGCTCCCCTCAGAGAGGACTCGGGACCCACAAGTTTAGATTTCCTTTTACAGCGCTATGTAAATTACTGTATTTCCATTTCCGCAATCTTTGAATTCAATAAAACGGGGTCTTCCCCACTGTTTGATATTTGCAATCCAATTGTCAAAGTTTATTTTGATTAAACAAAAATATATATAATTAATATAATCATTGCGTATCATTCATCATTCTCACATAACGTCTTCTTCTTACCTACGAATCTCACGTTTGCGTCTCGATTCTAGAGTCAAACTGTCTCATTCATACAATACTCGGGCCAATCGACAGAAAAATATGGATGATCTCGAGGAAGAGAACAGAGAGTTGAGGGTAGAGATCGACACTCTGAAAGAGGATCTGAGGAAGCTTCATAACAACATGCAAGCTCTAGCAGAAGCTCAGATGCAGCAACAAAGGACTGTGATCTCAGAGATCACATCAACGCCCATAGTAGAGAAGTATGATCCTAGGTATAAAATGCCGAAAGATCGTCCCTGGGGCATGCCTATCAACTATATCCCAGAAGGATATATTCCGCCGATCACGGAGGATCCGAGAACTGCAGCAGGAGCCGCTGGGCTTGAAGGTTACAAACTTCGGGAAAGCAAAGATGCCAGGGGCATGACAGCAACTCCTGAAGGTTACAAACTTCGGGAGGCACCGCGAGTCTCGGCCGTAATGACTATACCACCACCCGTGGTACATGTTATCCTGGAAGGACAGATTCCACAGATACCTTCTGGTGGAAACGAAAGTATGGATAACATAATAAATGAGTTCCATGAACAGTTCCTAGAGATGCAGAAAGAATTGCAAGCCCTTCGTGGTCAGGACCTATTTGGAAAGGATGCCGCAGACCTTTGTTTGGTCCCTAATGTGAAAGTTCCGCACAAGTTCAAAGTGCCCGAATTTGAAAAGTACAAGGGTAACTCTTGCCCTCAAAGCCATTTGGTGATGTACGTTCGGCTAATGTCAACTCAAACAAAGAACCAGGAGCTACTGATTCACTATTTTCAAGATAGTTTAACCGGTACCGCACTCAAATGGTACATGGGTTTAAACCGCACTAAGATTGGCACTTTCAGAGATCTTGGCGCTGCTTTCGTTCAACAATATAAGTATAACCTGGACATGGCACCGGACAGAGATCAACTCAGAGCCATGTCACAGAAGGACAGGGAAACCTTTAAGGAGTACGTGTTAGTATAGTAATAGTGGGGGTTGTTTTTAATCATATCCACAGGGATTATTCGATATTTGATGCGTGTCGTTCAATAGTTGTGATATTCTAAGTTTAATGGTTTCAAAAGTTTCTCAATTGTGGTTAACATTCATTTGTAGCAAAGATTAACTTGGTGACAAAGATTTTGTAAAAGTTTTGATAAAAGCATGTCAAGGTTAGGTTTCGCTAATCCTTTTCACATATAAACGATTAATCAAGCATATGAACTCGGTTTCCGACCAATATAACTGCGTATCCTCCCGACTAAGTTTATGTCTAAAGCGAAGTCGTGAGTATCGTTGTTTAGACCGTTAGATAATGTCTCACGCTAACAATCTAAACAACAATCATTAAGATCAACACAATGCGAATAGCAAATCCCAAATCTATGTCTAGAGTTTGGTTTTTAAGAGATCAAATTGTTAGGTCATGATTTGTAGAATCTATGTCTAGAGTAAAACAAATCGCACATGGATCATTAAGAGAAAACAACGTCATCTATATTGATCAAAGACTTTGTTCATACACAATAGATCAAAAGCAATACATAAAATTAGGATCAACTACCTCTAACCTCAACATTGAGTGTTTAGCTACCACTTCTCATGGTAGATTGGATAACAAGTAAAGAGAGGAGATGAATGAGCATCCACGACGAATAATCGAGAATGGATGCGACTTCAGCATCTCCAAGTGAAAATCCACTCTTTGATGATCAAAATACTGTAAACTATGAATTCTAGTGAAAAATGAACAAGAGATCCCAACCAAATAAAGTGAAAATCTATTTATACATATCAGAATTCTGCAGGATTCGCACTGCGAGCACATCATTCGCACTGCGAATGAGAGAAAATGGCACCTTAAGTGCCTCTGAGACTTAAACCGCCCCAAGAAGAAATCGTGCATTCGCAGTGGGAACCATTCCTTCGCACAGCGAATCATTCGCTAGCTCATTCGCACTGCGAATAAACTAGTGAGCCAGGACAATCAAATTCCAGAACTTACTGCCTCCCCTCGCTAGCATCTTCGCACTGCGAAACAACCAACGAGCCTTCACTGGACCCTCGCCAGGAGTTCGCAGTGCGAACTCTTTGTCATTTCAAAAGTGGAACTCTCTGCCATCATTCGCTGGCGCCTTCGCTGACGTTCGCAGTGCGAACCTTCGCTGGGCCTTCGCCAGATCCTTCGCACTGTGAACACCTTGTTGCAGCAACAAACTCAGTGGAAACTTGCATCCACTCCATGTGTCTCACACTTTTGCTCCTTTCATACCTATACCTGCACATTAACACACACATAACAAGCTCCACACATATATTCCAATGTACGCATTACAACACAATTTACCGCTTAAATTCACAATTTACCGTTGGAAAGAAATGAAAAATGCCAAGTATTTCATACAAATATATAACATGTTTGACATCTAACAAACTCTCCCCAACTAACTCTTTGTTTGTCCTCAAGCAAAGTATGCGTCAAAAGAGGATTTGCTCGAGCATTCAATTCACCCAAGACGCGAAAAATGGCTCAACTACACAACGATCACAACAACGCAACAATTACATAATTCAAGAACCTATATTGTAAAAGAACTTGCCTCTTAAACAATTTCAAACAATGTTTCAAGAGACAACTAACTCATCCTGCACATGTCATTCTACACTCCTCTTCGAAAAAGGATTGAAGGCAAACGTGCATACAAACACGGGACAGATACACTCAAATGACCAATGATGCAATACTAAGCAATTCATACCATATCTCAATGAACACAAAAGAAATCATGGAAGTAAAAGATCACTAAGGACTTCAAGGTTGTAGCTTGGTCGGGTAAACAAAAAAGGGACATTTCTTATGGCCATTGAAACGAAATTGCCGAAGCAAAAGAACATTCACTACACACATATTCACACAACACACTTCATTTCACCAATTTTTCATTCCACCTTCACAAACTACCGTGCACAATTATTGATTCAATTTTTTTTCATTCAAGCAAGCATTTTCTCATTTGTACAACATATTCACACTCTTTTCTTTACATGCTTGCTTGAATTTTTTTTCAAAATTTAGAGTAATGCACCCATCTTCTTTTTATTCTCCCCAACTCATTTTCGACTCAACCTAAAGTGAACGTTCCTTGCTTTTTAAGGCAAGGAAGTAAAAGTATACAATTTCAAAGGTTCAAGAAGAAAATGTTAGAAACTCACCAAATTCAGTGATGAACCAAACGTGCAAATTATGTACATAAAACAAGCTCATCACTAAACTGAGTTCTAAACTGTTTAGGCTCAAAGGGGCTACCAAATGCTCACTCCTCACAGGTGAATTACTATATGGACATGGTTGTGCTCACTTTCAAAAAGTGCCTTGATCACTTCTCCTACTTCCACAAAATCACATGGTCACAAGATACGGCATGAATTAAAAGTAAAAACAACATTCATCATCAATCCTTAGCATATAAGAACACTTTGAAGGCTTCTCACTTTAATGGTTTTTGATCTTAAAATGACACATGCATTCAAAGGAAGTTGTAACATGAAACAACCTTTTCAATCGCACCAAGACACAAAGTTCTAAAACATACAAAATTCTCGAACTAGGTAACGATGTACCTTGTCGCAACACAATGCTTAAGCTACTATCATAGCCCTCACATCATGGAGGAATCTTTCTTTAAAAATCAAGAGTCTCCAACCTACTTCCAAAATTCCATCATAAAAGAAGGAACATTAACATGAAAACATATTAACAATTAAAAACCAACAAATTATTAGTAAAAGCGAAACAATTTTTTTTACTAAAACCGCTTAATATTACTAATAATAATAATAATAATAAAGTGCTTGGTGTAAAAACACCTACAATATCCAAAATGGTACCTCTAGGGTACAAGTACACCAATATTCAAAATATTCCACTATGTGGATACAATAGACTAGTAAAAGCTGAAAAATACAAAATATAAGAAAACTTCACTTTGGAGTCCAAAGGAAGTGCACAAGTCAGAAAATCACAAAATCAGTCCTCATCGGACTCCGTCTCCAAAACCTCGGTAACCATCTCATCCTCATCTCCCTCATCAGAAGTATTACCAGAAACCTCCACATCGGTGCCATCTCCCTCTATCTCATCACCATCTCCATCCTCATCAGCATCCTCTCCAGCAGGACCAACTGAATCCTCTCCCCCTCCGAAAAGTGGCCTGGCCTCAGGCCATCCAGCATGTGCGAGGAACTGCTCCCTCGACATCATAGTATGCTCCGCGGCGGGATCCCGAATCTGCAGCTGGAGTACCTGCATAGAGTCATGTAAATCAAGCATGGCGCGTTGAGAAGCGGCCATCCAATCCCAGTTATACTGACAGATCTCCTGCTAATAAGGATAGAAATTCGGCGACTCAAAAGTATCACCCCCACTCGTACCAGCCCCTATAGCAGCAGCAGCCCCTGAAGACTCAGACCTAACACCCTTTGGTTTGCAAAATTTGTTGACATATCGATCATCGATAGCCGACGTGATAGTGACCTGACGACGCGAAGGCAAATTAACACCAGCTTCAGCACATAAGGACATAATCAGGCACGAAAATGCAAGAGGGGAATTTTTCCTCGAAGCGTTCCCTCCTAATCCACTCTCGACAATGGCCCTTATTTCATCTGCTATTATCCTCGCGACATCAATCTCCATATTTGTAAGGATGTTGTGGACTAAGTGGGCTAGGGGAATAGGAACTGTAGAGGAATGTGACTTTGGTTTAATGTTGGTGACAACCAAAAGTAATACAAGCTGAGCCAAAGGCAACATGTCCTCTCGATGATACCTCACAACAACTCCCGAATGGTTGAACTTCACATTTTTACTCGGGCGTAACAAATCAGTGGTCATTTGTGTGATATCCCTGTTGCGGTTAAGGTTCCTGTGGTAATCATCCTCCTCACTGGCACGCAATGGAAGAGGATCTCCAAGAACTCGGCTAATTGTCCTTCTATAAAACCTCACCGTTTTTCCTCCAACAACAGTAGTCCAATTAAACAGATCCCCCTCATCAGGAAGGGCGTTGGCATAGAATTCTCGAACCATCTCCACATTGTACGAATCAAAGGGAGTTATCAGCTGATCCCACTTTTTCCTATGCAATAGGGCAGCTACCGAACGATAACTCCCTTGATCATTCAGAATAAATCTCTTCTCTGCAAGGATGGTTCTCGTTTCCAAAACCTCATATCTCTGAGCCTGCCTAATACCCTTGAACCGAGTGTCGTCGAAACTGATCGGTACCTGTCTGGATGTTGATGTTTTCCTTTTCTTGGCCAAGTTAGTTTTAGGACCCATCTGCACACATGACAAACAAATCCACACAAAAACACCAAGACAGATCATTAGAAATTAGGACACACATGCATCAGAATGAACTAAAAAAAAATAAAAATCTGGGTTGCTCGCAGAACACTCGCACTGCGAATCCTGGCGAACGCTCGCCCCAGATTCGCAGTGCGAACAAGCCAGCGAATGCACGAAAACTTTGAAAAAAAATTGCAGACCCAGACTTCACCACATAGCATGATTCTAAATGTATTCTATACTCAAAAGCCAGCATAAAATTTGACATGCATTGAATAACCCCAAAACATAATTTTAACCCAAATTTCTACATAATTTCTCATGCATAATTCTCAAACAAAATCCAATTAATCAGAAAGTACATAGAAAAGAATTCAAACCTGTTTGGCAATGGAAATTGAGAGAAAAAAAACTTGAGAGAAGGACAGAAAATGCAACGTGAGAGGGAAGGAAGACATGAGGTTTTTTTTCCTTTTTCCTTTTGGTTGAAAGTGAGAGGCAAGTGACTAGGGTTTTCCCCCCAAGTCATCAGAAATTCAACATGGGTCTTGGGCCTACGTGCAGGCCCACCCATTACAAAACCCTCATTTTTAAAGATGTGGCAGCAAAACCACCAAGTCTGGTTCGCTGATGTTCGCAGTGCGAATAGCCAGCGAATGCTCGCCCCAGATTCGCAGTGCGAACAAGCTAGCGAACAAGACAGATTTTCAAAATTTTCAGGTCTGTCCTGCTGCCACACTGCATATGGTACAATACTATAAAAACACTTCAAACAGCAAATAAAAGTAAAATACTTACAATGTTGGGGTGCCTCCCAACAAGCGCTTGTTTAACGTCGGCTAAGCTCGACGGTCCACCGTAATCTCATGGATCGCGGAAAGGAACAATGGCGGGATTCCGCTCGAAATCACCTCCAAGATACACTTTCAATCTTTGGCCGTTGACAGTCCAATTCTCTTTGGTTGTTGTATCTTCAATTATAACCGCTCCATAAGGCTTGATTTCTCGGATCCGAAACGGACCCGACCATTTAGACCTTAACTTTCCCGGGAACAATTTTAACCGAGAATTGAATAGCAGGACCAGATATCCTACCTCAAACTGCTTGATGATTATTTTTTTGTCATGGTAAGACTTTACACGCTCTTTGTACAGTTTATTGGAATCGTACGCCTGAAGGCGTAATTCATCCAATTCCTATAATTGCACTTTTCTTTTTTCGCCGCTAAGAGTTGGATCAAAATTTAAAAATTTTAAGGCCCAAAACGCCTTGTGCTCCAACTCCACCGGTAGGTGGCAATTCTTACCATACACAATTTTAAACGGTGTGAGAGCGATCAGAGCCTTAAAAGCGGTCTGATACGCCCACAAAGAATCATCCAATTTATTGGCCCAATCTTTTCTCGAGGCCGAAACAGTTTTCTCCAAAATACGTTTTATCTCACGATTGGATACCTCCGCTTGACCATTAGCTTGAGGATAATATGGTGTGGCAACCTTGTGCTTCACACCATACTGCTCCAAAGCTTTGTCAAGCTGAGTGTTACAGAATTGAGACCCTCCATCACTTATTAACACTCTAGGAGTACCAAAACGCGCAAAAATGTTTTTTTTCAAAAATTTCACAACTGTTTTTCCTTCGGCTTTAGCACAAGTTATCGCCTCCACCCACTTAGACACATAATCAACGGCGACCAAAATATATTCATCGGCAAATGAAGACGAGAATGGACCGACAAAGTCGATCCCCCAACAGTCAAAAACTTCAATCTCCAACATATTCTGTAAAGGCATCTCGTGCCGCCATGAAATTCCTCCACTTCTCTGGCACCTGTCACAACTAAGGGCATGCGCATGCGCATCTTTGAATAAGGACGGCCAATAAAAGCCCGATTGAAGGACTTTAGTGGTCGTTCTCAACCCATTAAAGTGTCCTCCATACGGAGAGTTATGACAGTGCCACAGAATATTCGTGGCTTCCTCCAATGAGACACACCTTCTTAAGAGGTTGTCGACACCAAGTTTAAATAAATAAGGTTCATCCCACACGAAGGACTTAGCGTCAGACAAAAATTTTCTTTTTTGGTGGTGCGTTAGACCGTCCGGTATCAATCTGGTGGCTTTGTGGTTAGCCATGTCGGCGAACCACGGTCTAACCTGCACTCTAAACAATTTTTCATCAGGGAACTCCTCTTTGACCTCACATTCATTCTTGGTCACGTCAACGTTTACCAGGCGGGATAAGTGATCCGCCACCAAATTCTCGGATCCTTTTTTGTCACGAATTTCAAGATCAAATTCCTGTAACAAAAGGATCCAACGAATAAGCCTCTGCTTAGAATCAGGTTTGGTGAGCAGATACCTTATAGTCGTGTGGTCCGTGTAAACGATGACTCGTGAACCAATCAAATAGGAACGAAATTTCTCCAACGCATACACTATGGCAAGCAACTCTTTCTCAGTTGTTGCATAGTTAATTTGAGCCTCGTTTAAAACTTTGCTCGCATAATGTATAGTCCTTTTCCTTTGACCCAAAACAGCCCTAACCGCATAATCGCTTGCATCGCACATTAATTCAAAATCTAATTTCCAGTTAGGTGCAACGATTATCGGTGAGGTAGTTAAACTCTTTTTCAAAAAATTAAAAGCAAAAAGGCAAGACTCGTCAAAGTCAAAAATCTTACCTTGGACGAGCAAGTTGCTCAATGGCTTTGCGACCTTTGCGAAGTCCTTGATAAACCTTCGGTAAAACCCGACGTGTCCAAGAAAGCTCCTTATGCCTTTGACATTCATCGGTGGTGGCAATTTCTCAATAACGTCCAACTTGGCCTTATCAACTTCAAGGCCCTTTGAAGAAACTTTGTGACCGAGCATAATTCCCTCGTTCACCATAAAGTTGCATTTTTCCCAATTAAGCACCAAATTGGTTTCCACACACCGTTCTAACACCGTATCCAAATTTTTCAAGAAAAGATCAAATGATTGTCCAAAAACCGAGAAATCATCCATAAAGACCTCAATTGTCTTTTCGATCAAATCCGAGAAGATAGCTTGCATACACCGTTGAAAAGTTGCCGGTGCATTACATAATCCAAACGGCATCCTCCTATAAGCGAAGATTCCAAAAGGACATGTAAAAGCGGTTTTTTCATGATCCTCTGGGTTCACAATAATTTGGTTGTAACCCGAATAACCATCCAAAAAACAGTAAAATTGTTGACCGGAAAGCCTTTCGAGCATTTGATCCATAAAAGGTAGAGGGAAATGATCTTTTCTCGTAGCTTTGTTCAACCTACGGTAGTCGATGCACATTCTCCACCCGGTAACGGTTTTTGTTGGAATGAGCTCATTTTTCTCATTTCGGACCACCGTTAATCCGCCTTTTTTCGGTACCACATGCACCAGACTAACCCACGGGCTATCAGAAATGGGATAAATCATTCCGGCATCTAACATTTTCACCACTTCTTTTCTCACAACTTCTTTCATGATTGGATTTAACCGGCGTTGAGGTTGAGCAACCGGTTTAAAATCTTCCTCCATAAATATACGGTGCATGCAATATGAAGGGCTTATGTCTTTGAGATTGGACAACGTCCATCCCATTGCATCCTGATTTTTTTTTCAACACTTGAATTAAGCGGCTCTCCTCGTTTTCAGACAAAATACTACTTATGATCACCGGTTTATTACCACCGTCATCGAGAAAAGCATACTTCAAGGTTGAAGGTAACACTTTCAGTTCAAGTTTGGATGGTTCATCACTAACCACTTTTTTTAGAATTTCCTCTTCATACTCCCAAGGTTGCAATTCTTCCAAAGCTTCAAGCTCTAACAAACACTCTTCAAGAGCTTGCTCTTCTTTAACCGAGAATATTTCCAAGGAATCATCCAAAGCTCTTTGTAAAGGATCAATGACATGAATTTGCTTTGTAACTTCAAAACTCGCTTCCTCCGTTGCATCGATTCGGAAACAATCACCTTTATCTTTCTTGTGCTTCATGGCATCATAAAGATTGAAACACACCTCTTCATCTTGGACTCTCACTTTCATGAGACCATCGTCCATGTCAATTGCCATTCGGGCATTTTTCATGAAAGGCCTTCCAAGAATCAAAGGTGCATCCTCATCCTCCTCCATTTCAATGACAACAAAGTCTATCGGAAACAAAAATTTGTCCACTTTGACCAACACATCTTCCGCTACACCGTGAGGACGGGTAGTGGATTTATCGGTGAGTTGCAACGTCATTTGAGTGGACCTCAATTCCATGTGTTCTAACCGTTTCACAATCGACAAAGGTATCAAGTTGATACTAGAGCCCAAATCAATCAATCTGTTGCCCACATAAATGTTTCCTATCGTAACTGGCAATGTAACTCGTCCCGGATCACATTCTTTCCTCGGGAGAGTACGTTGAATGATGACGCTACAGCTAGCATCTACCATAATCGTCTCTTGATCCGTATACCTCTTCTTTTTCGTGAGGATATCCTTCATAAATTTCGCATATTTAGGCATTTGCTCCAAAGCCTCGGAAAATGGAATATTTATTTGTAATTGTTTGAAAATATCCATAAACCGAGAATAGTGCCTCGCACTATCTTTCTTTGTAGGAGCATGAGGATATGGTAAATGTTGGATCGGAATATTGTTCATCGGCTCTTTTCCCTTCCTAGTTCTCTTCACTCTTTCTTCACTCTCTATTTTTTTCTCATTCTCACTTTTTTCCTTCTCATTTTCAACTAACACACCCTCAACATTTTTTTCTACTTCAATCTCCTCACTATCTTTTTCTTTTTCATTTTCAACTACAACCTCCTCCTCCACTACTTTCTTACCTATACCCATGTCAATCTCTCTTCCACTTCTTGTGAGAATTGCTTTGCAATCTTTAGGATTCGGAAGCGTATTTGCCGTAAAGTGCCCTTTTTGTTGGTCGGCCAATTGTTTTGATAATTGCCTGACTTGTGTTTCAAGATTCCTTATGGGCGCATCAGTGTTCTTTTGGTTGGAAATTACCATTTGCATAAATTGTGTGAGAGTGTCCTCCATCTTCGTATTTCCAACGGGAGCTTGCGGAGGTTGTGTGTAATTTTGGTATCGTTGACGGTTTGATGGTCCGGCTTCTTGCGGTCTCCATTGTTGTTGATAACCTTGGTTAGCCCTTTGTTGGTAACCTTGGTTGCCTTGTTGATACGGAGGTCGGGGTTGGTATCCTTGATTTCCCGCGTAGTTTGCTTCCTCCACAACAGGAGGACAATAACCGGTCGGATGGTCTCCTCTACATAATTCACAAACTAACACTTGCACATTTTTACTTGAAGAATCATGAATCTCTTTGAATTGTTGCGGCAATTTAGACATTTGCTTAGTTAACAACTCAACCTGTTGTGATAATAATTTGTTCTGCGCAAGGATAGCATCGTTTGTTCCCAATTCCAACACTCCCAGAGTTCGTTGAGAAGGTCCACGGTTGTGACTACCTTGATGATCGTTCAAGGCCATCTTATCAATGATAGTTGTGGCTTCCATTGCAGTTTTACTTAACAAGGATCCACTAGCGGTGGCATCCAACAAGGTTTTGTGTACAAGTTGCAGCCAATTTCTAAATATATGAATTTGTGACAATTCATCAAAACCATGGCCCTTGCACTTTCTTAACATTGATTTGAACCTCTCCCAAGCTTCGTTGAGAGATTCATTTGCTCCTTGTGTGAATACCGCGATGGCAGTCTTTGCTTCCATAAACCGGGTGTGAGGGAAAAATCTCTCCAAAAATTTCTCTTCCAATGCATTCCAATCCGTCATTATGGCCGTTGACTAATCATGATACCATTCCTTTGCCTTCCCAATGAGGGAATGCGGGAATAGTCTCTTAAACAGATATTCCTCTTCTGCTTCCGGTGCACCAGTCGCTCCCGCTATTTCATAGAATTTTGTAAGATGGGTAAAAGGATCTTCATGATCCATACCCGTAAATGGACTTTGATATAACAGCTGGAGAATACCGATCTTCATTTCAGCATGGCGACCGTTGTGTGCATGGCGAGCGAACTGAGCATTGTGTCTCGGACTATTTGTGCATGGCCTAGAAGCAGGTGGTGGTGGTGCATCTGCCTATATAACTGGAAGTATTTGTGGAACTGGTGGTGGTGTAGCAGTACTTTCCTCTTGTTCTCGCTTCTGTCTTGCTAGCTGTCTCCTTCGTCTAGTTCTACTGTTGATTCTACGAGCGGTTCTCTCAATCTCAGGATCGAAAAGAATTTGGTCCGCCGGTAGTTTCCCTCGCATAAACTAACTCTGCACACAAAACAAAACAGATTAACAAGTTCAAGATAAAGTGGTAACAAGTTTAAAATAGCTCAACTATCGCAATGCTTGCAATATCACTAAACAATCCCCGGCAACGGCGCCACTTTGTTAGTAGAGTAATAGTGGGGGTTGTTTTTAATCGTATCCATAGGGATTGTTCAATATTTGATGCGTGCCGTTCAATAGTTGTGATATTCTAAGTTCAATGGTTTCAAAAGTTTCTCAATTGTGGTTAACATTCATTTGTAGCAAAGATTAACTTGGTGACAAAGATTTTGTAAAAGTTTTGATAAAAGCATGTCAAGGTTAGGTTTCGCTAATCCTTTTCACGTATAAACGATTAATCAAGCATATGAACTCGGTTTCCGACCAATATAACCGCGTATCCTCCCGACTAAGTTTATGTCTAAAGCAAAGTCGTGAGTATCGTTGTTTAGACCGTTAGATGATGTCTCACGCTAACAATCTAAACAAAAATTATTAAGATCAACACAATGCGAATAGAAAATCCCAAATCTATGTCTAGAGTTGGGTTTTTAAGAGATAAAATTGTTAGGTCATGATTTGTAGAATCTATGTCTAGAGTAAAACAAATCACACATGGATCATTAAGAGAAAACAACATCATCTATATTGATCAAAGACTTTGTTCATACACAATAGATCAAAAGCAATACTTAAAATTAGGATCAACTACCTCTAACCTCAACATTGAGTGTTTAGCTACCACTTCTCATGGTAGATTGGATAACAAGTAAAGAGAGGAGATGAATGAACATCCACGATGAATAATCGAGAATGGATGCGAGTTCAGCTTCTCCAATTGAAAATCCACTCTTTGATGATCAAAATACTGTAACCTATGAATTCTAGTGAAAAATGAACAAGAGATCCCAACCAAATAAAGTGAAAATCTATTTATACATATCAGAATTCTGCAGGATTCGCACTGCGAGGACATCATTCGCACTGCGAATGAGAGAAAATGGCACCTTAAGTGCCTCTGAGACTTAAACCGCCCCAAGAAGAAATCGTACGTTCGCAGTGAGAACCATTCCTTCGCACAGCGAATCAATCGGTAGATCATTCGCACTGCGAATAAACTAGCGAGCCAGGACAATCAAATTCCAGAACTTACTGCCTCCCCTCGCTAGCATCTTCGCACTGCAAAACAACCAGCGAGCCTTCGCTGGACCCTCGCCAGGAGTTCGCAGTGCGAACTCTTTGTTATTTCAAAAGTGGAACTCTCTGCCATCATTCACTGGTGCCTTCGCTGACGTTTGCAGTGCGAACCTTCGCTGGGCCTTCGCCAGATCCTTCGCACTGCGAACACCCTGTTGCAGCAACAAACTCAGTGGAAACTTGCATCCACTCCATGTGTATCACACTTTTGCTCCTTTCATTCCTATACCTGCAGATTAACACACACATAACAAGCTCTACACATATATTCCAATGTACGCATTACAACACAATTTACCGCTTAAATTCACAATTTACCGTTGGAAAGAAATGAAAAATGCCAAGTATTTCATACAAATATATAACATGTTTGACATCTAACAGTACGCTCAGAGATGGCGTGAAATTTCCGCCCAGATTTGTCCACCTCTTGAGGAAAAAGAGATGACAAAGATCTTCTTAAAGACCTTGAGCTCATTTTACTATGACAGAATGGTCGCCGGTGCACCAAGTGACTTCACCGAGATGGTGGGCATGGGAGTTCATCTTGAGGAAGCAGTCCGAGAAGGGAGTTTAGTTAAAGACGCTGGATCATCAAGCAGTACCAAAAGATACGGTAGTGCTCTCCCTAAGAAAAAAGAGCAAGATATTGACAATATCTCTCTCGAAAAGCAAAGGCGACGGTACCAACCAGTAGCAATTGTAACTCCTGCTATCAACTATGCGCCTGTTCATACGTATCAACCTCAGGTTGCTCAGAGCCAACCGAATCAACAGCAATATCAGCAAAGGACACAACAACCTCTTCAGCAGGCTCGTCCTCCATATAACAACAACCGTACAACGCGACCACCAGGGTTCGACCCTATATCGATGTTGTACGCAAAATTGTTTCCTTACTGGTCAAGGGACACGT
The DNA here is from genome assembly GCA_022829125.1 of Lathyrus tuberosus. Lineage (NCBI taxonomy): Eukaryota > Viridiplantae > Streptophyta > Magnoliopsida > Fabales > Fabaceae > Lathyrus > Lathyrus tuberosus. Next base: position 714,534 of record JALAZF010000231.1, on the reverse strand, counting down.
CCAAACCAGGTCTCCTCTTACAATACCAGAAAATCTGCCTTTTTGGTTCAAAGCGGATCAGACTTGCCCTTACCATCAAGGAGGACCAGGGCATAACATAGAAAACTGTCTCAGTTTTAAATCCGATGTGCAAAAGCTTGTTAGGAGCGAGGTCTTATCCTTCAAGGATTCGAATCCAAATGTTCTCACAAATCTGCTGCCTCAACACGAGAAAGTTACGGTAAATTTGATAGAATGAGAGTCTAACATTAGCTATCAAATTCATGATGTACTCTTATTGAGGGCCAACTTGGTCAAGATGCATTGTAGACAGAGCAGATACAACCATGTGCCACCTCACAATTATCACCAGTGTGATATCTGCTCCAAAAATAATCTAGGATGTTCTGTGGTGCAATCATCTCTACAAGAACAATTGGATCTCGAATGGATCCAAGAGCACCGAATTCGTGATGTCAACATGACTTACTCGAATTCCAACATCATCCAGAATCACGACATCCGTACGATAAATATCAACTTGGTGGCGATGCACTCAAGGCAAATCCAGTATCATAATCTGCCACGTCACGATTACAATTCCTGTCTGACTTGCTCGGTAAACAAGCAGGGATGCTCTTTTGTACAAGAGGCCCTCCAACGTCAAATGGATCTTGGGTGGATCCATGACTACCATGATAGAAATCCTTATCAAGTTAACATGATGCAAATCTTCGATATTCGTTTGATGGATACCAGCTTGGTGGAGTTGCACGCCAAGCAAGTCCAACTCGGTTTTCTCACTTCACATGATTATCTGAGCTGTAAAGTATGTTGTGAGAGTAACCAAGGGTGCGCTCTCGTTCAAAGAACTTTACAACACTTGTTAAACCACTAGTGGCTTCCAATCTATCTAGACGAAGACATGCAACAAATAAGTGTGACAAACGGGAACCCTACTAGACATCAAAGTCAGGATGTCCGATCTATGGAAATAAACCTAGTAAGGTTACACTGCATTCAAAGCGGACGTGGCCAGGTGCCACAATATAACTACGAGCGTTGTAGAGTCTGCTCGGAGAATTACCAAGGATGCTACCTCGTGCGAGCAGCTCTTCAAAGTCAGTTGGACCGCAAGGAGATTCAACCGTGTCCGAGTTCTAGATCAATCAACTGGACGCCAGACTATTTCGCTGATCAGATTAAGGATGTTGTCGTCATCTCTGATCGCGAAGGGACGAAAGATGTTTGTAGCATCATCCCTCTACTTGACGAATTGAAGGTTCTTAACCAAGAACTGATTGAATTTATTTACGACATTCAGAGAAATCAAAAGGCTCCTGTAGTTATCTATCTACCGGGACCAGTTCCCTACAAGTCTGATAAGGTTATCCCTTACAAATATGGTGTAACAATAATTGAGAATGGAAAGGAAATTCCATTACCCTCCGTCGTGAATATTGCAAACATCTATTGAGTAACACGGAGCGGTCGAATCTTCAACAGAGGAGTTGGAGAACCTAACAGAGAAAAGGAACCTCAAACAGAAGTTCCTGATCAATGAGTCGGTCAATCCTGTGATCCCGACCTTTCAAAGAACAATGATGAGATGTTGAAGCTCATCCAGAAGAGTGAATACAACATTGTTGATCAACTGTTGCAAACTCCTTCAAAGATCTATGTGTTATCTCTTTTACTCAGTTCTGAAGCCCACGGAGAGGCTCTACAGAAAGTATTAGAACAGGCCTTTGTGGAACAGGATGTGTCAATAAGACAATTGGACAGCATCATCTCCAACATCACTTCCTGCAACAACTTGGGGTTTAGTGATGAGGAATTGCCAGAAGAAGGAAAAAGTCACAACATGGCGCTTAATATCACAGTTAACTGCCATGACTATGCCTTAGCCAGCGTACTGGTAGATACCAGATCAGCTCTCAGTGTTATGCCGAAGTCCACTCTAATGCGACTATCATTCAAAGGATCTCCGATGAGAGTCAGTGAGGTCGTCGTCAAAGTATTTGACGGATCCCAAAAAACAGTTATCGGCGAAGTCGACCTTCCCATAATTATCGGTCCTCACACTTTCCTAGTCACTTTCCAGGTCATGGACATTCGAGCAACATACAGCTGGTTGTTGGGAAGACCTTGGATACACCAGGCTGGGGCAGTCACTTCGACACTTTACCAGAAGCTGAAGTTTGTCAAGAATGACCAACTCGTCACGGTCTGTGGAGAACAAGCCTTGATCGTGAGTAACTTTTCATTGTCCACTTGTGTAGACCCCGAGGAGGTTGTTGGAACTCAGTTCCAGGTACTTTCGGTAAGCTATAAGAATCAATTAGAGAAAGGAACATCGATCTCCTCGTACAAAGATGCTCTCGAGGTGATCAAAAGTAACAATGCAAAGGGATGGGGACAACTTGTCATTCCTACTGACAATAAAACAAAGAAGGGTCTTGGTTTTTCTGCAACCTGTACCCAGACAGCTACTAACGATGAAAGTCTTCATCCCATTCAGGACTTCTTCCACAGTGGAGGTTTCCTTCACCCAGTATCTCAAGAAGTGCATACCATCAACGAGGGTGACTCCTCCGATACAGATGAAGAATGGAAGTCATATCTCAACGAGGACGGTTATATGTCTCAGGAAGAAGCGCCTACGCCATTTTGCTATCCCGCACAGAGTTCGAGATCTATACCAAGGTCAGACGTCAAAATGATATACGGAGATTGTGATCCAGAAGGATGTTGTGCTCCACCAAACTCATTAGAGGAGGACACTCTAATGAAAGACAACTTTGACCATGACTATTATGGCCCGATGGATGGCCTGCCGATGTGGCAGCCTTACCCAGGAGACTTGGGGCAAAAGAGTCAGCCCAATGATGCATATCAGCTGAGCATTATTAAAAAGAATACATGCGTCCCCACAGAATTATGGGATCATTACTTAGGGCATTCAGAAAATATCCAGTACGACGATGAATTTGCAACGATTGCAGGACAAGAGTTCCTTAATTATGCTTTTCCCGAGGTCAACGTCATTGAGAGAGATGACTCCTCTAGTTCCAAAGAAGTGTGGGACACCTTAGGGAAACCAAGTGGTAGATACGACTTCATGGTCAAGTATACCACTCCGGAAAGCTCTCGTATCAGGCTCGAGGACATCCATCCAACTGGATGGGGAGATTTACCTGAGAGTACAAATACTATACCAAATACAACTGAGGAATCCTCCTATGATAACTCTGCCTGGGAGACAGATTCCAATGATCCTGCTCCACCAGAAATCAGTGTTATTTCTGGAGACAAATCAAGGAAGGTACCAGACTTTTTGATTCACCGAGGAGTTCGCCGCCAATGGGTTGCAGTCGATGTTCCGAAGATCGTTCATAAGTCTAAGTAATTTCTGTCTTTATCTTAACCTTTCACCCTGCCCAGGTGAAACACATATTTTGATAGGGCTCACTTTTCTGTAAATACCTCTTTGCTTCGCCCAAAGCGACTGAGTTTTGTTTTATAGGGCTGTAGTTTCAAGAATCGACTAAATCATAAATAAAACAACGTCGTTCTGTAATTTCCGCATTTATTGTTGTTTTCACTTTTCGCTTTTTCAGAAAATGGTAATCCTAAAAAACAACAAATAATAAAAATAAGCAGTTTTCCAAAAAAAAATTACACTGCACACACTCTTGCATTTTCTCTATCTCTTCTAAAAAAACAATCATCACATCATGCAGATTGCTTGTTTTAAACCCCATTGAAACATACGATCCAATGCCTTCTCCCAACTTTGAATTCTCGGTATTTGCGGCTGAAAAAGAAGATGACAAAGAAATTCCAGAGGAGATCTCCCGATTACTCAGACAAGAGGAAAGGTCCATCGAACCTTACAAAGAGCCGTTGGAAACGGTCAACTTGGGTTCAGAGAAGGAGAGAAAAGAGGTCAAGATTAGGGCACTGCTCAGTCCAACTGTCAAAGAAAGTTTGACAAAGCTTCTCAAAGAGTTTCCCGATGAATTCGCTTGGTCCTGCCAGGACATGTCAGGGTTGGATACCAGCATCATGGAACATCATCTACCATTGAGATCAGAATGTCCGCCAGTAAAACAGAGGTTGAGACGGACTCACCCAGACATGGCCATCAAAATCAAGGAGGAAGTACATAAATAGATTGACGCGGGTTTTCTCGCCACATCAGAATATCCTCAATGGTTAGCCAATATAGTACCCGTTCCGAAAAAGGATGGAAAGGTCAGAATGTGTGTAAACTACAGGGATCTAAACAAATCAAGTCCGAAGGATGTCTTTCCCTTACCGCGCATTGACATGCTGGTAGACAGTACAACAAAGTTCAAAGTTCTCTCCTTCATGGATGGATTCTCGGGCTATAATCAGATAAAAATGGCGCCGAAAGATATGGAGAAAACTTCATTCATTACCCCATGGGGTACCTTTTGTTACAAGGTAATGTCGTTCGGCTTGAAGAACGCCGGGGCAACCTATCAAAGGGCCATAACTACTTTTTTTCATGACATGATACACAAAGAAATAGAGGTATATGTCGATGATATGATTGCAAAATGTAAAACAGAAGAGGAGCATGTGACCCACCTATCAAAACTATTCGAGCGTCTGAGGAAGTACAAACTCCGCTTGAATCCCAATAAGTGCACATTCGGTGTCCGTTCAGGGAAACTTCTAGGGTTCATCATTAGCCAGAAAGGAATTGAGGTTGATCCTGACAAGGTCAAGGCCATTCAAGAAATACCTTCTCCGCGGACTGAAAAACAAGTCAGGGGGTTCCTAGGACGGTTGAATTACATTTTCAGATTTATATTCCTCATGACCGCGACATGTACGCCGATCTTCAAATTACTCAAAAAGAATTAGGACTACATTTGGACAGAAGACTGCCAAACCGCCTTCGACAGTATCATGGAATATCTGTTGAACCCACCGATTCGGTCACCTCCAGTGAAAGGAAGACCACTGATCATCTACCTAACAGTCTTGGAAGACTCAATGGGTTGTGTACTTGGCCAAAAAGACGAAACCAAACGGAAAGAGTCTGTCATTTACTATTTGAGCAAGATATTCACCGACTGCGAGACTCGGTACACTATGCTTGAGAAAACTTGTTGTGCTTTGGCTTGGGCAGCCAAACATCTTCGCCAGTATATGATTCGTCACACTACTTGGTTAATCTCTGAAATGCATCCGATCAAGTACGTCTTTGAAAAGGCTTCTCTCACGGGAAGGATCGCCCGTTGGCATATGTTGTTATCAGAATACAACATCGAGTACCATGCTCAGAAAGCCGTTAAAGGAAGTATTTTAGCCGATCATTTGGCTCATTAACCGATTGACGATCAGGAATCAATCGGATTTGACTTCCCAGACGAAGATGTCATATATTTGAAAATGAAAGATTTGCGATGAACCACTACCCAGTGAAGGGCCAGAACCAGGTTCCCAATGCGGACTTATCTTTGACGAAGCTGTCAATCATTACGGAAATGGAATTGGGGTAATCATCATAACACCTCAGGGTACCCACATTCCTTTTACCGCCCGACTGACATTCAAGTGTACAAACAACGAGGCCGAATACGAAGCTTGTATTATGGGTCTCGAAGAAGCGATCGACTTGAGAATTAAGAACTTGGATGTATATGGCGAGTCAACCCTAGTTATCAATCAGATCAAAGGATATTGGAACACATACCAATCAGGACTGATTCCTTACAAAGATTACGCAAGAAGAAAGTTACCCTTCTTCAACAGAATCGAGTTTCATTACATCCCTCGTGAAGAGAATCACATGGTTGATGCATTAGCCACTCTCTCTTCCATGATTAGCGTAGGTCAATGGAACGACTTACCTAAGATTGACATAATGCGCCTAGAAAGGCCCGCTTACATCTTCACGATTGAAGCAGTCATAGATGACAAACCTTGGTATCACGATATCAAATGCTTCCATCAGAAACAAGAGTACCCGCCTGTGGCATTCAGAAAGGACCGAAAAACCCTCAGAAGGCTAGCAGGAAACTTCTTCCTGAGCGGTGATACACTCTATAAGAGGAATTTTGACATGGTCTTACTCCGATATGTAGACAGACCAGAAGCAGACATGCTACTGAAGGAGATTCACGAAGGATCCTTTGGCACTTATACCAATGGACACACGATGGCGAGAAAAATTTTGAGAGCAGGGTACTACTGATTGACCATGGAATCCGATTGCTACAAGTACATGAGGAGATGTTATAAGTGTCAGATATACTCAGACAGAATCCATGTATCGCCAACACATCTCAAAGTTCTCTCTTCCCCGTGGCCTTTTTCCATATGGGGAATCGACATGATTGGCATGATCGAACCCAAAGCTTCGAACGGACATCGGTTCATCCTGGTAGCCATTGATTACTTCACCAAGTGGGTCGAAGCAGCGTCATACACCAATGTAACCCGACAAGTGGTGGTCTGATTTATCAAAAACAATATCATCTGCCGTTATGGTGTTCCAAGCCAGATCATTACCGATAATGGATCCAACTTGAACAACAAGATGATGAAAGAGTTGTGCGTTGAGTTCAAGATCGAACACCATAACTCATCTCCCTACCGACCTAAGATGAACGGAGCGGTAGAAGTGGCTAATAAGAACATCAAGAAGATTGTTCAGAAGATGGTTGTAACCTACAAAGACTGGCATGAAATGCTACCCTTTTCTCTTCACGGTTATCACACATTTGTCTACACTTCAACAGGGGCAACCCCTTTCTCTCTAGTATATGGCATGGAAACAGTGCTTCCCATAGAATTAGAGATCCCATCAATCCGAGTATTGATGGAAGCTAAGTTAACAGAGGCTGAATGGTGTCAAAGTCGACACGATGAGCTGAATCTGATCGAAGAGAAGCGAATAACGGCACTATGCCATGGTCAGTTGTACCAGCAAAGAATGAAGAAGGCGTTTGACAAAAAGGTCCGGCCTCGCATCTTCAGGAAAGGAGACCTTGTGCTCAAAAAGATTCAATCATTTCTCACTGATTCCCAGGGCAAATGGACTCCGAACTATGACGGCCCCTATGTGGTCAAGAAAGCTTTCTCAGGCGGTGCCCTGAGACTTGCAACCATGGATGGAGAGGAATTTGCCTACCCTACAAATGTTGACGTAGTCAAGAAATACTTCGCCTAAATAAAAAAATAAAAAAAGAACATCTCGGTGGATTGAAAACCCGAAAGGGCGGTCCAGGCAAAAATTAGAGACATAAGCAAAAATCATCCTGATGGATTGGAAACCGCAAAGTACAATCCAGGCAAAAGTTAGGGATTAATGGCAAGTAACTACGTCCCACAAAGGGGCAAATCCCTCAGCGGTAGTTACACCATCCGTCAGGAAAACTCCAGTCAAGGTCATCTTCGACAGAAGCTCAGGATGTCCCGAATTCAAAGTTGGTAGAAGGATAGCGGTTGTTATGTTTCAATGTAGCCCTTTTCCCTTAAATTACCATTTTCTAACTTTGTAAATACTCCATGGAATCACGCGTTTAGCTGATTTCCATCCTATCAATAAAATTTGAGCCCTAGTGCTTTTGTTTGCAATTCTTATTTGTTTTAGCTTTACAGAACGACATTTTAATATGATCAACGATTCTTGAAATAAAACAAAAATGAATTTACTTTTCAAATTTTTCTGCTTTTAAAATAAAGATGGCAATTATTTTGACTGTTGAACATCGAAAGAACATCGATCGCTTCTTCGAAGGTGGTTGAACCTCAAAGTGCAGAACCAAAGTACTCCTTCTAAACCAGTGCACCAGAATGAAGGATCAGCTGTGTCAGATGCAAATATCCCGTCCGACATCCCCGACAGAGTTCTCATCTCCTAAGCCCGACCAACGTTGTTCCCCCACAGGGACTATCTCTCCTAAGCAAGGCAGAATTGCTACTCTTGAACCAATGGTACTTTTTCGTCCCCCGCAGTGGCCGAGTATCCAGTCATGTTCATCCACTAGTCTGTATGTCGCGTCAGTTTTGTCAGTATAAACATACATACATCATGCATTATTGATTTACATTCATATTCATATTGCATCGCTATCACTCTAGTCGGTCTTATTCCCAAGTGATAAAAGTCCTCTCAATCGAGTTGTCAGTTCTTTCCTTGTCAGGAAACATCGTGTCTGAACAACCTCTCCTCCAGTTTGTTTCTGGATTGAAGGTGGTTCTTTGACCACTTTGATAACTTGAACCTCTGAAAAGCCAGAGAGCTTTCGACAAATGTCACTCTTCACCATTGAAGATGATATTTTCGCTTTCCCTTTGTTTTGCATGATAGATCCATCTAATGTTAATTCTAAGCATAGATTCATAACCATCACGAAAAAACGAGTCGAGTGGTGGTCGTGTGTTGCATTTTTGGAGCGTTTCATCATCATCCATGGTGGCTGGTTGTTATACCCCAAATTTTGACCACTAAGATTCCCATCATTGTGCAAATCATCATCATAATATGGATGAACCATCTTACCTCATTAGTCTCCCCAAATATGGGTGAGCATCCACTACAATCAAACTTAGGGTTTCAAGTCCTCTCAGAGCTCTTAGAAAAAGGATCCATCAAGGAATGACATGATCTTAAACTTGTCTAAACCTATCAAACATCCACAATGGATCAAGAGGACTCCCACATCAAGGATCAAGCACAAGGTTGCAACATTCCAAGTGAATTAAGCCTCAAGATCGCCAATGTCACCTAATTAGGGTTTTGGTCGACCAGGGCCTCCAGATGGAATTTTTCCTCTGGGCATGAGCCATTGCTTCAAAGCACAACCCAAAATACTCTAAGGGACCTCATGGACTTAATCATCAAGTCAACTTAACCTCAGGGGATGCATTCATAAAAAATCAGGAATTAGGGTTTCTTGATCTAATTCACCCCTAAGTTGACTTTTGGGACAAAGCATGAGCCAAAACCTCAAGACATGATTTGAGGGTCCCTAATACACTACATTGATCCATTTGCAACAATGTATTGATCCAAGAAGCTTGATTCACAAGTTTCAAGTTCATCAGAACCACGGTTAAGGTTTCGCGGAAAAAGTCAACTCTGCCTTTGACTTTTGACCAGGACATGCTCCCAAACCTTGGGACATGATTCAATACACCCTATAACACCTATGAAATCAATCCATCAAGTTTCATTTAGGTCAAGGATTTGATTTCATAGAGGATCGCACAGTTTGGAATTCATTTGATAAAAAGTCAACTGTGCCCAAAAGTCAAAGTTTGACTTTTTGATTTTTTGATCAATTATGGTTCCCTAACACTAAAATGATGTTAATGTGTGATTGGGATCATCATTCATCAAGAAAAATTAAGAAAAGTTGGATAACTTGTAAAAGGGGTAACCATAAAAAACTTAGAAATTTTCTAAGTTATGGAACAAAGTGGCTAGGGTACCAACTTCCAAGGATCATAACTTGTGATCCAAGCAACCATTCTGGATGATCTAAAGATGGATTTGTAGCTCTCATGGCATACTTTAAAAGTGTCAACTACACCTCACTCCAATTCTTCATAGATTTTTAGTTATGGAGTGACCAAAATGACAAAAACATGAAAATGCCACTTTTTCCAACACTTAGTGAAATTTTCACTAAGTCAGAATCTGTTTCACTTTTTTCAAAATGTAAGGGCATTTTCACTTAGATTCAAAAAGTGTCAAGACAAACTATGATCACCCACATGTTTTATCATATGAGAGCTTTCCAAAAATGGCCAAGAACTCTATCAAATCCAATTTGAGCTAAGAGTTATGACAATGGCAATATGCCTTGCTGCAACTGTCATGGCAAGGCAGATTTGTGTATTTTGCTCGATTTGATCAAATTGTGCAAATGACAAACAAGTTTATCCATCTGAACACCTCAGGGGGAGACCAAGGAGGAACAAACACTGATTCATCAGCCTCCCAAGTCTTTGGAACTAAAAGTAGCATGCCAAACCTAAAAATGCCTAAAAGGGGAACAAGACTCCAATTTTGTTTTGGAGCATTCAATGGATGCACCAAGGTGGCATGAACTGAGCCTTTAACAACTGAATGAGTCAAGGATGATCTCTGAACTAGGGAACCAAAGGCCTGTGCTCTAACCTCTTGTCAATGGCTAGAGGAGACTTAAGATTCCAAAGTGATGCCATTGGACAATGAGTTGCTGCAGTTTCCATTCACTATTGCTTGCAAAACAAACTTTCTCTACTATAAATAGAGCTCATTTGTGCTCAGTTTAAGTACACCAAAGGCCTACAACACTTGCCTTTCTCAAAATCATCTTCTCACTCTCAAAAATGCCTTTCTTAGCAAGTCACTATCGAATTTTTCAGTAGAGAGAAATTCCACTCAAACCAATTGCTCTAACACCTCATAAACATCATATGTGAGCTGATCAAACACTAAACACACAACTATAACACTGATTTCTCATAATCACCAGCCAGTTGCTCATGTTTTCAACCAAGTTGCAGTTGAGATGCCATGAAGTGATCCAGCAATTTCCAAGCATTCAAACACACTCCATATGGTGTAGGGAAGCTGTTCAGATCATCACAACTCATCTGTAACACCTCCAACTCAAAAATCACATTGCTCTTGCTGTCACGACCTTCAAGTAAGCCTAAACTTGGTCATCTCTTAATCTATGCATATTTCCTTGCACAAAACTTTTGCCAAATGTTCATAATCATGCATAGAATGTTTCCCCTTAATTAATTGTTTTGTTTGAATCGTGTATCAAAATTCTCAGCCTTCATGCAAATTTTAGGGTTCTTGAGGTTTTGTCTTGATTTCTTATTCCATGCTTAAAATAAATGAAATTAAAGACCATAAACATGATCGTGAGGTGAAAACGAGCAGATTGATATGTGGATTGTGTGATTTCATCAAGTATTCAGGGAGATTGGATAGAAAATGCAAATCTGAGCAAAACTCCCTTCACGCGTGTTCTTGGCCCATGTTCTTGGCGCCTTTTTCACAAATTTGAATATTTGAATTTTGTGATTTTATTTAATTGGTTCAAAGATTAATTTATCTCTGAGTTTTAATGATTTTGAGTTGATTATTTTTTTAATAATTCACAAAAATGTTAAAATATTTTATTTTACCAAAAGTTCCCAAAAATATTATTTATTTCAAATACTTGATATTTTTGCAAATAATTAATCTTTTATTTGTTTTTTAACATTTAAAATATTTTTTCCTCCTTGATTTTCCAAACTTAATTGGTTTCCAATCATTTTGTGGATAAAAACTTGATTTTTGAAACATTGATCCAAGATCACCACTCATTTTTAACATGTTTTCAATACTTTTTATTAATTTTTTAACAAAATTAATTCATTTTAAAACAAAATTAGGGTTTTGATTAATTTAACCCTCATCAATCATTTCCAAACACTCATGGGCCTCTAATAGAGTGTAAGAACCAGTCCCCTTTTAACCAAAACTATTTTGGGCCTCAGATATTATATAAGTCCCTCTGCGTTAAAAGAAAAATCTTGGCGCGATCGCCAGTTCCAAATCAAATAACCCTGGGCTTACCCTCGTGTTGAAAGTCTCATTTCTTTTATTTAAATAAACTTTGGGCCTCTAATAGAGTGTAAGACCCAACCCCTTTGTAAATAATACCTTTGGGCCTCACACATTATATAAGTCCCTCTGTATATTTTCAAACGTTTGGCGCGATCGTCGCCTTTTTAACAAAATCAACTCGGCTTCTCCTTGAGCCATAAGACCCATCTTTATTCATATTCAAACTCTTTGGACCTCTAATAGAGTGTAAGACCCAACCCCTTTTGAAAACCAAAAATGATTTGGGCCTCAGATGTTGTATAAGACCCACTGTGTTTTCAAAAACCTCGGCGCGATCGCCGTTTTCAAACAAATAACCCTGGGCTTCTCCTTGAGTTGTAAGTCCCATCTCTTGTACAAAAATAAATATTTGGGCCTCTAATAGAGTGTAAGACCCATCCACTTGTACATAAAAACTTTTTGGGCCTCACATATTGTATAAGTCCCTCTGTACAGTTTTCAAGACAACGATGCGATCATCGTTAAAACTTGGGCCTCTCCTCGAGCTGTAAGCCCCAACAATCTTTTCAAAGCACTTTCTCCTTTGATTTTGAATTCAAATATATGTTGTTATCAAAACTTTCTTTAATTTCTTTGTTGAACAACTAAATAAAACAGCATGGAAGTTCTACAACGGGTAAGTGTTTATCCACTTTTATTTACCGCTTTCATATGTATATAACTGTATTGTGGGGTTGTTTCACTGTAAGTCTTCTTTCACACCCTTTTATATACTTGTCACATATCCTCTGTGTAATACTAGTATAGTTATTTAGACTTCTCCCCGGCAACTACGTCTAGAACTAGGTAAAGCCTGTTGGTCGCTCTCGAATACAAACAGAACTAGATCCCCCGTAGGATTCCAGATACAGTCTTCCCTCCTCTTGGGGTTAAACAATATGGAACAAAGAGAAAGGCAGTATTCTCGGTGAACCTTTTCTCAGACTGTCACCCTTAGAAATTGTCAAAGAAACTCTAACTCCCCAGAGATGATCTTTTCTCCGTGAATGGCATCTCTTGAGTTTCTTCCAAATTCTCGAACTTTCCTGGAATGATCTCTTCTCTGTGAATTGCATTTCTTGAAATTCTCTTAGTTTGGGGACCCACAAGCTTCCCAAAAGCATCCCCGCCTTCTCTTGGGCGTTGTACAAGGACCCTTCGGCTTCTTAGAAGTTCTCATGCCTTCTCTTGGGCTTAATACAAGGACCCTTACGACCTCTTAAAGGTATAAGACAGAACTTAGTCATCCTTTGCTAGAGCAGTCTTTCCAGCCTCAAAACTCCGGCCATTTTAGGGTTGATACTCATCCCTTAATGCCTGCGCCTCCTCTTGGGCATTGCACAAAAGATAAAACTCTAGACTTGGACAATCTAAACCTCTTGAGTCTCAAAGACCTTCTCAAGTTCCTTTCAAACATGGGAAAAAACACCGATCACTCTGGATCAATCTCCAGCAGAAACCCGGTCTCTCTCATGAGAGTTCCCCACACTTGGACCCGCTTCAGGATCTCAATAATCCTCAGCAGTAAGTCATCCTCCTCTTGGGCTTTGTACAAATGATTCTCCCCAGCAGAGCTAACCTTTTCAGTCTCTCTTGTTGAGTCAACCACTTTTAGCCTCCGTCTTGGGCTTTGTACAAGACATGTAAAAAACACTCTCTTGTTGAGTATAAAAGACTCTCTTGTTGAGTCAATCTCCTTTTAGCCTTAATCTCGGGCTTCATACGAGACAACAAATCACTCTCTTGTTGAGTATAAAAGACTCTCTTGTTAAGTCAATCAACCTTCAGACTCTCTTGTTGAGTCAATCACCCGTTCAAGACTCTCTTATTGAGTCAACCTTTTTAGCCTCCGTCTCGGGCTTTATACAGGACAGATAAAAGTACTCTCTTATTGAGTCAAACCCTTTCAGCCTCCATCTTGGGCTTTATACAAGATACATTCTCCCCAACGGAGTCAAAATCCCTTTTAGCCTCAATCTTGGGCTTTGTACAAGACAGAAAGAACATTTTCCCCGGAAAAGTCGAACTTCCCGCCTCCTCTTAGGCTTTGTACAAAGAAACCCTAGCATCAAACTTGTGCTTTGATCAGGGCACACAAAAATTAACAATTCCCTCAGAGGAAGTCCAATCCTCTTTAGAGATGACAAGTTCTCTCCTAGTCAAACCCTTTAGCTTCAATCTTGGGCTTTAAACAAGACACAAAAACCATTTTAGCTTCAATCTTGGGCTTTGAACAAGACACCAAAACATCTCTTTCCTCCCATAGAATAGGAGGAACTACGATCGCTCTAATTTTCCTGTTTCGTTAAACGGGAATACGTAGGCATAAGATTGCGAAATCTTAGCGAGCATACTAATAAAAAAAACTCAAAGTCCAGTACCTTCACACATCCATCAAAAACATCAGACCTAGTATCATACCAAAATCCTCTTGTACAGTCACGACACTCCGTTCTTAAACAAAATACCCTAAAGACAGACCCCCTATTTTGATAGCATCTGTAAACCAACAGTTTTGACTATTTAACCTCAGTATACAAGCAGGGTTAATTGGAGACATCTATTTCCCTTCCTTAATCATCTTCACAGGATAAAAATGAATCAAACTGTAGTATCAAAGCGATAGTGATTCGAAACCACAAAAATCTCGCTACACTGGTCACCGGGGAAGACGACCGGAGCCCTAGCTCCGGCGTCTGTGCTATGTTAAGAATCCCAGTCACCCAGTCAACACATGTGTACCATCTTCTGAGTGGTCAGCGTGTTTTTTTTAACCCCGCCTGTAAAAATTTGCCAACACATTAATGAGGAGAATCACCATGTGCTATTTTTTTTTCTTTTTCCTTGTTTTCATTTTATTTTCAGAGTAAATGAAAATCAGCAAATAAAAATGTTTATTGTAAATGTGAGTGGGCCTGCATGCTTTGCTATTCGCCCCCCCCCCCCCCCCCCCCCCCCAGTTTTGTGGCCCATGAGAATTTGAACGCAGAAATTGCTAGTGGTGCACCCCTGTGCCCTTTAGTTCTTGTTCTTATTTTCTTTTTGATACACGTTTCATTTTGATTTGTTAAAAATAGTTTTTATCACCAAAAAATTCCAAGAAAATTTATGGATGATCTTTAGGATATTAATTAATTATTAATAATTTTTAATTCTATTTTTGATTAAATTTGGCAATTGTTTTGGATTTTATGATTAGAGGTGTACAAGTTGACATAGTTTCTACATTAGGGCTTGTTTCTTGGTGATTCCTAATTGATTGTGATCCTAATTTTTGTGTAAATTTAGTTATATGAATATAGGACATTTTAATGATCATTTGGCATTTTCACCATTATTTTTGGTTCACTTTTAATTCCATTTGAAGCTTATTTTGAATGGTCCTTGCTTTGTAACTTGCCATGTGTTTGATATTGTTTAAGCATCTTGTGCACATGATCTTGGGAATATTTTTAGGACATAATGAGACACTGAACTCATCATATCATGACTAAAATTTCATAATTTTTCAAGTCTTCTAACTATTTTTCATAAACAATTCTATGTATACCTTCCTACTTGAACTTGGGTGTTGATCTTAAGATATTTAGGAGGTGCACTTGTGCAACAATTATAGGTCTTATTTCTCATCCATGTACACTTGATTATACATGAATCAAAGGTTGCCTAACTCATTTTATAGGTCATTTTGTATGCTCATAATTGGTGTAAAACTTGCACAAACTTGAACATGATTAAGCATCAAACTATGACAACCCCACTTGAGCTTTTGTGTGCTTCATTTATCCAATACTTTTGAAACTCAAATGTGAAGCATTATAGGTAATTTGCTACTAATTTTTATGCTTATATACTTACTTGACATGACCTTTTCATTCTTTTACATGATTCAAACTTCACAAGCTCATAAAGGGTGGTTAGGGTTAACTTTGGTTCCTACTTGCATTAGTCCTTAAAATGTTTTGCCATGACAACTTTGTGACTCCTTGAGGTTAATTTTAAAAATTAAACCCATGAGTTAGCTTCTGACTTAGGTCATCTAAATACTAACTTCATGCTTACTTGTTCATTGTATGGTCATAAGTGAATGATGCATCATAAAAGTGACATTTTTGTGTAGAATTGCCTAATCTCTTGAACATGACTTGGTGTGGGTTTCATAATCATTTCTTAAAATCTCAAACTTTATTTTTCTAAGATCATACCACGTGTGCTACTGACCCAACTTGTATGATTGGCTTAACTTCATTTGTGTGGCCTTTAGAGGTATACTTTGTATGACTTTTCAAGTAACAATTGTTTGTGTGCTAACACGAGACATAACTTGAATTCTTTTACACTTCTTAGGACAATAACATGAATAAGATATAATAGGTCATAGCTACTTCCCCACTATGGCTCTCACCATTTTAGGACCCATTTCATTTTGTTAAATGATTTACATTACTTCTAGGATAGTCTTAGGACATTTGCATGAACATAAGTGCATTGTTTTGCATAATTCTCTCAACTATTCAATAGTTGAGTTTGGTTTGAATTTGATGAACACTTGTATAACTTTACATTGACATCAACTCTTATAGGTGACTCCTCTCATCTCATTTTTTTTTTACTTCTTTGAATGGTGATTGAATTGCTTAATGTTTACTTGTGTATGATCACATGTTCCCTTAAGGTTCCTAGCTTGAATCTAATCTTGGATTAGGTTCAAAGTAGGATAGACATTAGGTTATCAATCCAAGCATGCTAACATAGGTAAAGATTCCATTTCCTTATTTCAACTATAGGATCAATCATTGAATGACAACTTCTAGGATGGAGATCCCCATTAGATTTTTCTTTTAACCATTTGAGTCTCTCTTCTCTCTCTAAAAAAGGAAAAAGCAAAAACACTTAACAAATATCGTATGTGTAGTGCGCCACGAGCCTTAAGCACATGGGAAATGATCAGTGAAGGTCTCTTTTACTCTTCTAGGGTGCTTTGCAAATGTCCCGTTGGGGGCGACCTTGTCAAAGTATTCGCTCCTATGTCATAGTCTTTAGCACAATACATATTGCAAACAAAACAAATCAAAACACTTCCTCTAAAAGACATAAACAAATAAATTGTCTTCCTTCGGGATTCTTTTCTCATCTCACTCCCTCTAATCGTAAGGATACGCTATTTCCGTTATACCGCAAATAGGTAAACGCGTAAGGCTCCACCCAACGAGTGGCAACACCTAAACTGCTAGAACGTGAACGTTAGCATCGTCCCCCTAAAAAAACAAAACAAACAAGGTCACCCGTAATGGACCAAACTACGAACGCTCTGATTTCCTCATTCCCGTCCGATTGAGGATACATAGGCACAGAACGCGGTGTCTTGGTGAGCACAATCCCCTTTTCTATTCAAAACTGTGTTGGCTCTGATTCTCATTCCAGATGAGATATGTAGGCATGGGATTCGAGATCCTATCGAGTCACCTTTCGTGCCTTTTCCCTTCTCTTCTTTGTTTCTCATTCTATTCCTTTCCAGTTAGCAGGGGAGCTTCAGATATCTACACCTTTTGATCAGAACAACAAGCGTGGATCCCATCGAGTACGATGGATGCGGAGGGGTGCTAATCCTTCTCTTCGCGTAACCGACTCTCGGACCCCGATCTTGGTCGCAAGTCCATTCCTTTCCCTCCTTTAGGTTTCTTCAATCGTTTCCTTTCCTCTTTGGGATAAAAACGTCTGGTGGCGACTCTGTTTCCTGCCAGTTGTTTTTCGTGTTGCGACATAGTAGTACTATATTCAAAATGTATTTGTCATTAGAAATTCAAATACTTATATATGGTTATAATTGAACAAGTTATAGCAGACATTAAACTTGAGAACTCACATCAATATGAATGTATCACCAAAATATAAATGATCAAACCATCATGAGGGATACATAAAATTTATAATACATTAAATTTAATCCCAACAATGAATAACTTAGATATGCATTTCCATGGTAGTGGTGCAGAATATATCGATAAAGAATAAAAAAATCTATGAAGATATCTCAAACTATAATTTGATCCACCTCGACCTTATTTTCCCTCAAGAAATCTCACAATGTCTCTTTCGATACTGATATGAATTGATAAATTAAAATTACAAGGTTTCAAGATTATTTAAAATGAAACATACATGGTCTATTTATAAATTTCAATTTTGGAACCAATCTGTTAATCGAAGGATGGCTCACTTAGATGGATGTCTTCTTTTAGCGCTAAAAAGCTTATTTGTAAAATTTTATGAATTAATCAAATGTTGGCTCAATTAGAGGATTATCTTCCTTTATAGGGAATCACCCTTTGAACCTCCTTCCATCCACTAATTAGAATTTGGCTTGATTAACTGATTTGTCATGTTTCACAAGAGTTGTTCTTGTCTCAAATTTGTTAATTGAGTGGATGCACGCTCAACACTTTTTGCCTGTAACCTTGCCTCTAATGCTTAGATCCTTTCACTCTTTTGGCTTGCTTTGAATCTCCCATTCCTATCACATGAAAATAATTACATTTAAGGATCAAATAAAATATGTAGGGAAATTTTAATTATGTGCACAATTTGTGGGTTTTTGTAGTTACTTCTTGGTCAAGTAAGTGAATAAGTGTGTATAATCAATAATGATTTTCAACTAAAATACACAGTTATCAAGCCTGGAAATTTTTTAGGATAGATGATATCCATGGACCACAAAATCTTCATTATAAAGGTAGTTGCAGATACGGTAAATGAGATATTCATGCTAAATTTAAATATATGAAGGTTCTAGTGGAGGAAAAAGAATGAGGATTTATCACAAGGATGTGCTTCGCTGATAGTGTTATATCACTCTTTAGGAAAGGCTACTAACTTTAATATGAGGAAACTTTCAGGTTATATGATATTATTACAAGTATACATTTTTTAAAATTTATTTTTTAAGTATTTATTAAAGTAATGAGGTATAAAATATTATGTCTTATTTCAATTTTGAATCTATGGGCACTTTCCCACCATTTGTGATACAAATAATCAGGGGTCTACCATTGATATCTCCCCACATGCGACCAGATGGTCAGGCAGGTTTTATGGGTATGGCGGTATTCAAAATTATATACACATGATTGACACACTTTCCTTGATAATGTAATATGGACACTATACACCGACCATCAGGTGCCACAGAAGTTTGGTGATGTTGCACTATTCTTAGACTATCTATATTGGGATTTGTCACACCCTAATTTTTGACCATAATATCCCACTCTCTTTGTCTATCATCTTGCATTACATCTTTAGGTCATAGGGTCATGTCCGCATGCTTTATCTACTAACAGGCTTGTGCAGGAACATTTGTTTCAAGTGGAGATAGTATTCGTCCTCACAGTTGAAATTTCAAGAGCTTGAGCATATCCTCATTTAGGATCAAGGTCATCTTCTTCAGTATTTTTCATAGGGCTCGAGTCTTGGTTTTCTCCCCATTTGTGGAGCATGGTCATTTGGAAGTATAGCTGGTGTTTTTGTGGTGAGTTACAAGTTTTGTTTTAGGTAGGCGAGAAAATCTCAAAGTGGAGTTTAGAGTTCATGCTCTTTGTGAAGCTTAGAGTTCAAATTCAAGTCATCCTTATCCAAGTTGCAAATATTATGAAGGTTCAAGTGTGAAGATGCAAATTAATTCCAAAATTCAAGGTACACTAATTGATTTCAAGAAATTCAAGTTGAAAATGTTAAAATCTCAAACTCAAGTCATCATAAAAAAATTCAACTTGGAAGTGTACTATTACTCATCACAAGTCCCAGCATCAATGTCTTAATGTTCTCTCCATGATTTAAAATTCAAGTGCAATTGAAGTTTATAAATGGGGTCATGCTATTATAGTATAAAGACATTCAGCTTGTTGGAATATGCCCAATGCCTATTGCGTTTTATTACATGTACACCTAGGACTTCTTATGAGATTAACGTTTTGTTCTGATCTCATTATGGGAATATTTGTTGCTTTGACTCCTGATGGACTTAGAATGTGCGCCCACGTCGCCTACACATGCACAATGGCCATTTGAATTTGTAAGCAGTACCCTTTCCTCAAGTCTTTCATTGAAATAAAGACGACTTGAAATCTTGATGCAGAAATTAAGAAGAAATCAGACATGTTTGGGTTAAAAGAGGAAACAATCTTCATCACATCAATCACAGGTTTAAAGAAAAATCACAGTAATAACTTCTCCTTTCCAAAACCAAAAATGGCAATAATCTGACAGATTAATTCCGGAATCAGAAGTTTAATGCGCAGAGCTTATAAAATCAGTAATTTACAGCAAGAAAGAAAGGAGGAACCTCACAAAAAAAACTCCCGGTCACCATAAACCACAGTACACAACAGGGCATATCATTGCACAGAAAAAAGCCAGGGGGCACTTTGCAGTAAATAGATTCATCAAAAAATAAACATACACGCATACACCACATAACAGAGACAAAAAGATAGAGGCATTCGTAGCAGAAAATCAGCCTTACACCAGAAAAAAACCATACACAAAACCACAGAGTTATCATCACATATAGCAGAACAGAGAGCAGAAAATACACACAACTGAGAAAAGAGAAGATACACATCAAAAACATACCCCCCACATTGGCACAAAAGAAAATCACAGTGAGAAAAATCAGTAACAACACACACGCATCACCAACAACAAAAGAAGGCAGCGAATCAAAGACGTACCGAACAGAGTTCATTCCAACTTTCAACCGCCGTGAATCCTCCCTACTAGTCTATTGGAGCCGCTGCGTCAAAGATACTGCTACGGACATTTCACCTCCGCCACGAAGCCGTCGATTGTAGGTATTTCTTTCAATTCTTTTTCGATTGGCATGATGTTTTGAATCGCAATGTTGTATGGTGATAGAATGTTAGAAATGATTTGTTTGAACTTGTTAATTTTGTGAATGATGAACAGAGAAATGGGGATCGGGTTGTGAAGGTGAGAGATGTGATTTGTGTTTATTGCGTTAAGTTCTGAAGGGTGAACCATCTCCCTGTATTACCTAGTTTAGCAAGACTATCGGGTCATGTATCTGACCCAACGCACTTTTTTTTTTCATTGGGCTTCCGCTCCCTAGTTCAAGAGAAGCCCACATATTTTGTTGTTTTAATTTAAGTTAGTTACTTTGATTACAATTTAATTAGTTTTAAGAATGTGATTTAATTAATCTTAATTAGAGTGTATTGTTTCTGATTAGATTTTAGCCCGGTATTTGGGTTTAAACTAGACTCTAATTTATGTTCAATTAGATTTTAGTTTAATCTACTAATTAATTCTTAATTTAAATTTTGGTTTAATTAGTTCTTGTTTATTGCTTAATTCAATCTTAATAATTTATTTTTCGTTGTTGTTAATTTCTGAGATTCATGTAAATTCTTGGTGTGTTTAGGCTTTGACTTTAACCATCGATATTGCTTTTGTTAAACTGTGATTGTTTGATTCATTTATTCTCTTAGATTTCTCCATTTAATGTTTGATCAATTAGAATATAATTAGACATTAGGATTATCTTTCTTGTAGGATAGTTTCCCTTTCAATCTTAACTTCAAGATTAGCTGTTCAAAATTCCAAAGGAAAGGGCCCTCTCTTGTTGACTGCCATGTCACGGCTTTAGGTCCCCCTTTTATCCTAACCTTAGGATCGGAGTCACCACACTCTATACATGTGTTCTACCATGGACACTTAATCTACCCATTTCAACTTAAATCTTAACTTTAGAGTCACCGCACTCTACGTAGTGTCTTGCCATAGACGCTACCTCCCCTTGGAACCTTGACCACCGTCAAGAGTTCCTCACCCTCTTTGAGGGGAACTACGAATACTCTGATTCCACTCCCGTTAGGATACTTAGGCACAAGATGCGATGTATTGGCGAGTATACTTAGATACTAACCCCCTAGGTCTTTTACCTTAGCACATATACCCCTTAACAAGCAAGCAATAGATAACATAAATACTAACAAGAGGTTCCTGTAGAGTACTACAGACGTTTAGGATGCTAATACCTTCCCTAGGCGTAACCAACCCCCGAACTTAGATTCTCTTAACTTAGGTTTTTCGATCTTTAACCTTTCCTTTGGATAAATCAAAGACCGGTGGTGAACTTCAAGATTTGTGATTCAAGTTAATCCAATAGCTTGGCATCCGATTCTCACCGCGACAGAAATGGCGACTTCACTGGGGACTCTCATAAGAGGGTTCCCCCTAACTTGTTTAATTATGTTTTTTGTTATATATTTGTATTTGTTATGTTTGCTTGGGTTATTACTTGTGTGGTGAGACAAAGTCCTACACCCGGACTAGAGTGAAAATTATGATAGGAACGGTGAGAATTTAAGGATACTTTGAGGGAGTCGATTCCTGAAGAAGTTGAATTGAGACTTCACCACTCAGTCTAGGCCCTCTCGAATTTAATTTTGTCCAACGAGTCAATTCGTGAAGATGCTATTATTTCAAACTAAAGGCCATCGAGACTGGGGACTGTAGTTACCTTTAACCCAACTTGACCTATTAGGATGTAGTGCGGGGACTATGCGAGAGTCTACTTCTGCAATAGTCGCTACGCGATACTACACTCGGACGAGATCCTATTGAGAATATTATTGACTACCAAGTGATTTGGGAAATCGATAATATCCGAAAGATGGATTGTAGACTCTGGGAACTTTGTAGAACCTGTTCGGCAGGTACATTTGGAACCATAGTACACACCTATTAGGATGGTTAGACCTTGGCTCCATGCTCGTGATCTTCAAACCTAGGCCCTTGGCTTGTTTACCTATATATGTGTATATGTGTATACCTATGTCTATGCATACATTCATGCATTCATGAATAACCATTCGGTTTCAAGAAACTCAACTGTTTTTTCCCTTGCAAAATCAATAAAAGATCATGGATTATAAAATGGAATTTTTTTTTCAGCCTTTTCGAAATGTTTGCAACCTGCTTTTGAGTTCCTTGAAACCATTGCATTGCATTACATATCATTTGCATGCATCTGTTTGTCCAGCAGCTCATTTCCAGCTATCTTTATCTTCAGTGTCACCTGTGAGTTGTCAAGCTGATTCCTCGACATCGATACCAGACTAGAGCTAACTACATACGCATAATGGCAGAGCAAGAAGCACACAATGCTGAGATGTGAATGGAGATTGACGACCTTAAGTCAAGCATGACAAAACTCACTGAAATGCTCCAAGTCTTGATTACTAGAGGAGAGCAACCCCAAAGGACTGTCATCTAAGAAGTTTCAACTGCTGATCCTCAACCTATTCAGGTGCCACCTTCAACTTGGCCAGAGTTTGGTTTGCCTCCCAACTACTCCCCACCTCTTGCATCTGCTGGTATGATTGGTCAGACTTCAAGACCAGTGTTTCAAGCTCCAGTTTTCTCCGAGTCTAGACCCGTGGTTCATGCTGTTGCCCAGACCACTCGACCTCCATTTGAGAACCCTCTTTATGAGTACAATGCTGACATTGCTCAGGGTGAAGACCATGAAGATTTTGTTGAACCCGCGATTGTCCGTGAACATTTTCAAACTATAGACAAGAGACTTAAAGCCGTAGAGGGTACTGATTTCTTCAACATAGATGCAAAAAACATGGGTTTGGTTTATGACCTTGTTATGCCTGCTAAATTCAAGACTATCGATTTTGTGAAGTATAAAGGTGATTCTTGTCCAAGAGCTCATTTGGTCATGTATACCCGAAAGATGGCTGCTCATGCCAAGAATCAGAAGTTGCTTATCCATTGTTTTCAAGACAGTCTGAGTAGAGCTTCTCTCAAATGGTATATGAATCTTGAACTGAACAGCATTCACTGTTTCCAGGATCTTATTAATGCCTTCATGAAGCAATACAAGTACAACCTCGACATGGCTCCTGACCGCCGTCAGCTGCAAAACATGTCTCAGAAGGATAAAGAGTCTTTCAAGGAATATGCTCAGCACTGGAGAGAGTTGGCTTCTCAAGTTGAACCTCATTTGGCAGAGAAAGAATTAACTGGATTGTTTATGGACACCTTGTCTCCATTCTACTGGGAGAAGATGATTGGTAGTGTTTTCTCCAGCTTCACTGATTTGGTTACTATTGGTCAGAGACTCGAGGAAGGACTTAAGAATGGTAAAGTATCCAAGGCTATTGAATCTTCTAATGGTGCTAAGAAATTCTATGGGAATTTCCAGAAGAAGAGAGAAGATCAGACCAATGCTGTTATGTTTGAAACCAGAAGGCCTCGTCCTCGACCATAGTATGCTGACCACCCTGATATTCTGCTGTTACTGCTCCACGACCAGCTCAAGCTCCTCAATGTCCAGCTGTTGGACAGAATCAGTACCGTAATAGGAATAATTTTGATCTTATTCCAATGACATACACTGAACTTTATCCTGGGCTAGTTCAGAAAGGTTTGATTATTACAAGGCCTCTGCCTCCTCCTCCAAATCCTCTTCCAGCCGGCTATAGGACCGATCTTCATTATGAATACCATTAAGGTGGTGCAGGTCATAACTTGGAAGGTTGTTTTGCGTTGAAGGCTAGAGTACAAGAGCTTATTAGAATTGGTATTCTCTCCTTTCGTGACACCAATCCGAATGTCAAGAACAATCCTTTGCTAGAGCACGCTAAGTGAAACTTCGGTCGACCTCAGCCAGCTATCCTCTTAAGAGCCAGTGTTTCAGACGGCACAGCTCGCTCTTGTTTCTGATTAGTCACTAGAGTTTTATTTCTTATTGTTTGTATTTTTCTTATTTGTATTAGCTGTTTGCTTTCGATTTATGTTTGTACTTTCATAATTAATAAAATGAGCATTGCAACTTTTGGATTCAATTTCATTTGCTTTGTTATTTACATCTTTACGCTTTATCTTTCAAAAAAACAAAAAAAAATTATCTCTTTTCCATTTTCTTTCGATTATGCAAAGATTAGAGGGAGGATGATGAAAACAAAATGCTCATAATTGTTGTTGGTTTGCTTTCAAGTCAAAACTTTGCTGACGATGTAAGGCATTGTTCAATCCCTAAACACTGGAGATATAAGGAAGATAACCCCTCGTCAACCCCTTTGAGCCTTGAAGTATGAGTTTCTTTTCTTTACAAATAAAAACCCGCAATCTTAACCTGGGGCAGGGTAGTTCTCAGTTAACTTGATTGTGCATTCAAATACAAGAGCTTCATGCAAGACACCTTTCAACAAAAGTTTGCATTCACAAATTTTTCTTTCGCACACAACAAGCAAGTGTCGAAGATGTTTTTCAAGTCAAGCACCAATGATGGTTCACTGTAATCATTAAGCCAGACATTCATAAATTTTTAACTCTTCCAAATAAATAAATTTTGCACAAGTTGTTCCCAAAGTGATAAATGAAGAAGGATCGTCAATAAATTCTTACTAAAAAAAACGAGCCAAGTCCCTTTCGAGGCAAAAGCTAAGAAAGATGGGAAGCTCATGACCTTACCTTATACATAGAGAAATAAGAACAAGCTTATATGACAGCCAAAAGTTGTAAGGAAGCAATGACCGCCATCTTAAGACCATTGACTTTTGAATCATCAACATCATTATCATCAGTGCAATCTCCAACCTCTTGGGAATCTGAGTGCATAGTTTGAGTTAACTAAGCGTAGGACTGAAGATCATCACGAAGATTGGGTGGGTACAAATAAACTTTGAGCCTTTATCTTTTGTTTCTTAAACCGTGAACCAGGCCACGTTACAACCCTCAAAAGACCTAATTGAAGTAAGGTTATTTTGAAAGCATACTACAGCAAGGTTGCGTAAACTGACTCCTAAAGATCTTTGCGGATAATTTGTTTTGGCATCATGCCTTTTGCTTTACCTTTCACTTTTAAATGTCTTGAACCGCCGTGTTCTGACCAGTGACTCATATATTTTGCATCTTTCAAAATGATTTTGATTTCAAAAGTTGCATGAACTTTGCATTTACTATGTTTGTATAAACACTTTTGTTTGCAAATTGGCTTCCTCTTAAGGAATTTTCAAACAGTTGAGAAACTTGGTCAGTGATCCTATCAGGGGCAAGTTCTTTCCAGATCCTGTTGAGAATTAGTTCAAGGTTTGTTACAATGCAAGTCCTTTTCAGAATTGGTTTATCCAGACCTTTCAAGACTCATACTGGGGCAAGCTTTCCCAGTGTACAGTAAAACAATCATTTTCAAGACTCGGACTGAGGCAAGCTTTCTAAGAGCACCATGAAACAGTCATTTCCAGAATCAATCAAGTTGAAGCAATGATCAGTTTATCTACAACAGTTAGCTAATCTGGGGGCAGTTTACTTGAAGAATCCCCATGCAGCTTTCCATCCTTCCTACAAGGATCAACAAATTGATACAATTTACTAGTGTGGCAGAGATTTTGTTCAGTAACATCTCTAGTCCCCAAGCAGAATAGCAATGACATCTGTGTTAAGGAATCAGTCTTCCAGTCTTATCTTCTCCACAAAAGAGTCGAGTCGTGTCGTCGACGTCTACATTGCATCTGCATTTGCATTTGATCATATATCATGGCATAATTCATACACATATGCATAGCAATAGTGTCATCCTCATTTGTACTCATATGCATTCTCCATAGGTCGTGTCGTCACATCTCACCTTGTCACTAAGTCCAACTCACTTGGCACCTACCAAACATATATTGTCGCGTCTATCCAATGCTTTCTTGGGTATCTCCTTGTTCATATTCGTTCAATGCTTTCTTGGACATGCTGGTTTCCTTGTACCCAATGCTTTCTTGGATCCCCTTTTTAGCTCATTGTCATCTGATGCCTTCGCAGATATTTTGAGGCATACCTTTCATTCAAAGCTATTATTGGATGTCTGGTTTCTTTACATTCAATGTCATTCTTGAATGTAGTCTTTTCTCATTGTCATCTTATGCCTTCTCAGATATTTTGAGTCATACCTTTCATTCAAAACTATTATTGGATGTCAGGTTTCTTTACATTCAATGCCATTCTTGAATGTAGTCTTTGTTCACATCTAAAGCCATTATTAGATACTGTGATTATACCTTTCATTCAAAGCCATTATTGGATGTCTGGTTTCTTTACCATCTGATGTTCTTCCGGATGAGTCCCTTTTTCTGATGTTCTTCCAGATTGAGTCTTTGTTCACAGTCATCTAAAGCCATTATTAGATATTGTGATTGTACCTCTCATTCAAAGCCATTATTGGATGATTGGTTCCTTTTGCATTCAATACCATTCTTGAATGTAGTCTTTGTTTACAGTCATCTAAAGCCATTATTATATATTGTGATATACCTTTCATTCAAAGCCATTATTGGATGACTGATTACTTTATCTCACATTCATCTAAAGCCATTATTAGATATTGTGATTATACCTTTCATTCAAAGCTATTATTGGATGACTGGTTTCTCTGCATTCAATGTCATTCTTGAATGTAGTTTTTGTTCACATTCATCTAAAGCCATTATTAGATATTGAGTTTGCCTTTCATTCAAAGCCATTATTGAATGTCTGGTGTCCTTTTTCATCCAATGCCATTCTTGGGTGATGTTTTCCAGATTTTTCGCTTTGTGATTCTGATGCTTTCCCGGAATGACATTGCCTTTTCCCCATCTATACTTTTCCCTGTGATACCATTACCCGTAAGATCCTTGTCTTTGCATTTATATCATATCATTTCATATCATGCGCATTTGTGGCATCTTAGGGGCAAAAATTGTGCATGTTTGTATTTAAGTCTCTCCTATCTCGTCGAAACGAAGATTTCAATCTCCATATCTCCAGATAGAAGAAACTTAAATAGGGGCATCTGTCACACCCTAATTTTTTACCATAATATCCCAATCTCTTTGTCTATCATCTTGCATTACATCTTTAGGTCATAGGGTCATGTCCGCATGCTTTATCTACTAACAGGCTTGTGTAGGAACATTTGTTTCAAGTGGAGATAGTATTCGTCCTCACAGTTAAAATTTCAAGAGCTTGAGCATATCCTCATTTAGGAGCAAGGTCATCTTCTTCAGTATTTATCATAGGGCTCGAGTCTTGGTTTTCTCCCCATTTGTGGAGCATGGTCATTTGGAAGTATAGCTGGTGTTTTTGTGGTGAGTTACAAGTTTTGTTTTAGGTAGGCGAGAAAATCTCAAAGTGGAGTTTAGAGTTCATGCTCTTTGTGAAGCTTAGAGTTCAAATTCAAGTCATCCTTATCCAAGTTGCAAATATTATGAAGGTTCAAGTGTGAAGATGCAAATTAATTCCAAAATTCAAGGTACACTAATTGATTTCAAGAAATTCAAGTTGAAAATGTTAAAATCTCAAACTCAAGTCATCATAAAAAAATTCAACTTGGAAGTGTACTATTACTCATCACAAGTCCCAGCATCAATGTCTTAATAAAATTCAAGTGCAATTGAAGTTTATAAATGGGGTCATGCTATTATAGTATTAAGACATTCAGCTTGTTGGAATATGCCCAATGCCTATTGCGTTTTATTACATGTACACCTAGGACTTCTTATGAGATTAACGTTTTGTTCTGATCTCATTATGGGAATATTTGTTGCTTTCACTCCTGATGGACTTAGAATATGCGCCCACGTCGCCTACACATGCACAATGGCCATTTGAATTTGCAAGCAGTACCCTTTCCTCAAGTCTTTCATTGAAACAAAGACGGCTTGAAATCCTGATGTATAAATTAAGAAGAAATCAGACATGTTTGGGTTAAAAGAGGAAACAATCTTCATCACATCAATCACAGGTTTAAAGAAAAATCACAGTAATAACTTCTCCTTTCCAAAACCAAAAATGGCAATAATCTGACAGATTAATTCCGGAAACAAAAGTTTAATGCACAGAGCTTATAAAATCAGCAATTTACAGCAAGAAAGAAAGGAGGAACCTCACAAAAAAAACTCTCGGTCACCATAAACCACAGTACACAACAGGGCATATCATTGCACAGAAAAAAGCCAGGGGGCACTTTGCAGTAAAATAGATTCATCAAAAAATAAACATACACGCATACACCGCATAACAGAGACAAAAAGATAGAGGCATTCGTAGCAGAAAATCAGCCTTACACCAAAAAAAACCATACACAAAACCACAGAGTTATCATCACATATAGCAAAACAGAGAGCATAAAATACACACAACTGAGAAAAGAGAAGATACACATCAAAAACATACCCCCCACATTGGCACAAAAAAAATCACAGTGAGAAAAATCAGTAACAACACGCACGCATCACCAACAACAAAAGAATGCAGCGAATCAAAGACGTACCGAACAGAGTTCATTCCAACTTTCAACCGCCGTGAATCCTCCCTACTAGTCTATTGGAGCCACTGTGTCAAAGATACTGCTACGGACATTTTACCTCCGCCACGAAGCCGTCGATTGTAGGTATTTCTTTCAATTCTTTTTCGATTGGCATGATGTTTTGAATCGCAATGTTGTATGGTGATAGAATGTTAGAAATGATTTGTTTGAACTTGTTAATTTTGTGAATGATGAACAGAGAAATGGGGATCGGGTTATGAAGGTGAGAGATGTGATTTGTGTTTGTTGCGTTAAGTTCTGAAGGGTGAACCATCTCCCTGTATTACCTAGTTTAGCAAGACTATCGGGTCATGTATCCGACCCAACGCACTTTTTTTTTTCATTGGGCTTCCGCTCCCTAGTTCAAGAGAAGCCCACATCTTTTGTTGTTTTAATTTAAGTTAGTTACTTTGATTACAATTTAATTAGTTTTAAGAATGTGATTTAATTAATCTTAATTAGAGTGTATTGTTTCTGATTAGATTTTAGCCCGGTATTTGGGTTTAAACTAGACTCTAATTTATGTTCAATTAGATTTTAGTTTAATCTACTAATTAATTCTTAATTTAAATTTTGGTTTAATTAGTTCTTGTTTATTTCTTAATTCAATCTTAATAATTTATTTTTCGTTGTTGTTAATTTCTGAGATTCATGTAGATTCTTGGTGTGTTTAGGCTTTGACTTTAACCATCGATATTGCTTTTGTTAAACTGTGATCGTTTGATTCATTTATTCTCTTAGATTTCTCCATTTAATTTTTGATCAATTAGAATATAATTATACATTAGGATTATCTTTCTTGTATGATAGTTTCCCTTTCAATCTTAACTTTATGATTAGCTGTTCAAAATTCCAAAGGAAAGGGCCCTCTCTTGTTGACTGCCATGTCACGGCTTTAGGTCCCCCTTTTATCCTAACCTTAGGATCGGAGTCACCGCACTCTATACATGTGTTCTACCATGGACACTTAATCTCCCCATTTCAACTTAAATTTTAACTTTAGAGTCACCGCACTCTACGTAGTGTCTTGCCATAGACGCTACCTCCCCCTGGAACCTTGACCACCGTCAAGAGTTCCTCACCCTCTTTGAGGGGAACTACGAATATTCTTATTCCACTCCCGTCAGGATACGTAGGCACAAGATGCGATGTCTTGGCGAGTATACTTAGATACTAACCCCCTAGGTCTTTTACCTTAGCACATATACCCCTTAGCAAGCAAGCAATAGATAACATAAATACTAACAAGAGGTTCTTGTAGAGTACTACAGACGTTTAGGATGCTAATACCTTCCCTAGGCGTAACCAACCCCCAAACTTAGATTCTCTTAACTTAGGTTTTTCGATCTTTAACCTTTCCTTTGGATAAATCAAAGACCGGTGGTGAACTTCAAGATTTGTGATTCAAGTTAATCCAATAGCTTGGCATCCGATTCTCACCGCGACAGGATTCAATTTTCTAAAATACCCTCTTGAGTGGTGTCTCTTCTTGTTTACTCATCTATAAGGCACCCCAAGACAAATCCCTAGTGTACCAAATAATGTTGATGCATGGTTTTAGCAAAACATGGTGTGTTTTTCCACTGAAATTCTAGAAAATAAAGTGGTTATGATGTTTCCTAGCTTGTGTTTGGAGGGGTATTTTGAATGGTACTATAGGATATCACATCCCCACATCATACCTTCAAGTGTAGATGGACCATAACCACTAGGTGGAAAAGGATCTTCAACTGCCGTACCACCATTGTCTCTGCCACTTAGTTTTTCAAATTAGTAGAGGTTGTAGATGATTTCCCTATTCGCTGATGACATCATGAGTTTGATAAACCCAAATAATTAGGCCTATGAATTTGTATAAGGGATTTACCACCTTGCATGTGTTGGACCCTTTTAGATTTGTAATTATTTTATGAGTTTGTACTTCAGATCCAATATAGTGGTACTATTAGATTTAAGGTAAAAATACTGATTCATTTTTGTAGTGATTTACTAAGAACAACTTAAGTATATTTATAGAACATTTATTTCATTGTAGACCATACAAAAGTTTTTTGGTGCAATCTCGATCATACAAAAGTATTAATGCAGTATTGACTATACAAAAGTGTCGGTGCAATCTTGATCATACAAAAATATGAATCATCATGAAGTCTAACTATTGGCTATCATTGATCTACATGTGGCCTCGTTGATTGGTGTACTTTGATTTCCTATTCCTAATTCCTTATATGCTCTACAAATTCTCCTTCATATTCTCTTTCACCTTCACCATAATTCTCTCACTACTACGAAAAACTCATTTAGCAATGGTTGGGAATGACATATAATGACGCGGGCGAAGGCGTTGTTATGTAGATTGTTGTTGTAAGTTTGCCGTTTCTACAACGGTCTGGAAACCGTTGTTGTATTCTGGAAGCGCGCGATATATTGCAACGGTTAGGTATTTCAACCGTTGTAATACCAATTAACTATCACAACGGTTAAGAGTATCAACCGTTGTCATATATATTAACTAAAACAACGGTTATGTGTCTCAACCTTTGTGGAATGTACCCTTAGTTTATTAAAAACAAATGTTTATTGCTTGTTTTACCATACACCTAATTAAAGAAATACAACCATTAAAATTGGTAAAGAACTATATAATCTGAAAATTAAACTGTTCTTGAAAACCAACTTAAACACACCACTGTTTTCCGAATTGCATCCATTTCATTCCACACATTTTATGTTCCTTAACATAAAATTTATGGTTCAATGGTCGGTTTCCTTCAATCCATCTATATCTTTTATTATAGTTTAGCTCATCATAGCCAAAAATCATCGCGATTTTATCATCATAACAATCATGATCTTAACAACCACGATGATTAGTGATGACGATGAGGTAAACTATAAGAAAAGATATCGATGAATTGAAGCAAACGGACCATTTGACCATAAATTTTATGTTAAGGAACATTAAATGTGCTGAATGAAATGGATACAATTCGGAAAACATTGACATGATAAAGGTTGGTTTTCAAATACATCCTAATTTTCAGATTATAAGGTTCTATATCAATTTAACTGATTGCATTTTCAATAAAAAGATAGTGAAACAAACAATATACATAGTATATTGATGCGTTGTATTCGCAAGTGTACGAATCGCGTCAGAGTAATATAAAAAGTTATCGTATCCACAGAGACCAAATGTCGATCTAACGAATTCTGTTTGTTACAGTGCTTATCTAGGGCAGTTCAATTCAGGGTTTACTAATGCAGAGGAAAATAAATAAAAGTAAATGACGAGGTAATAAAATTCGGACAAAACAATAGGCTTGAATGTAATTCTCATAACCGATAATATTTCTATATTCATCAACAGAACTACTTACGGGCAATATCTTCTATTTTAAGAAAAGAATTCAATTTAACAGGAACTGTCGCTTTCGCGTAGTCAGAACCAAGTTTACCCTCTAAACTAACCCCTTTATTGTCACTTATAAAAAGGTGCGCATTGCGTTAGAGTCATGGAAAACTTACTTTTAAGAAATGTAAATTCTAAACTAAACAGAAAAGTATTTTGACCTGAAATCTCTAAATTAAAGAGGTTCAAAATGAACCAGATTCTAATCCCACTAACGCGTCCGAAAATAGTTTTAAAATCTCTTTTCTAAAGTGTTAAAAATCCCTACTCGACTGAGCAAAGCGCTTTCGCTGTATTTGATCAGTTGAGAACTAAACAAGTTCACAAAGGGTTGGACGGCTTTCGATCTTACCCAACATTGCTTTTAAGTACAAAAAACTTGTGTTAAAGATTAAAACAGCCCTTAAGTATTTCTATTAACATATAGACGTATTACGGTGATTATGGTCTTTACATTCTTACCTATCTAAAACTTAGCCAGCCATGGTAGTTATAACAGTCATATTAATTCTTATCATGTATGGAATTAAGTCTTTTGAAAAGTAAAGTTTTGAAAAGTAAGGCAAGACAATAAATAAACAAAATAAAGCAAGTGCAAGAAATAAATGAAAGTAAATGCGATTAAAATAAAACCTGCTCCAAAGCGGAGTCTTTAAATCTGGTACAATGTACGGAAAAGAAAATGCTAGCAGGATTACTTCTACCAAAGTGCTCCAACTTGATTATAGACACTCCAAGACTTGATTACAAACTCGATCACACACAGTGCAATAACTCCTCGATGTGAGAAGATTACCGCTTTACAAGAGTGAAATTTATGCCTAGGGTGAAGTAAATTAAGATTGGATGATCCTAAAATTCGAGTTCTGAGAGTATTTATAGGCAAAGTTGGCATGGTGCAAAGACAAAAGTGACATTGGCTTGAAAAATGGGCGGGAACAAATTTTTCCTTGTCGCGCCCGCGACAGGCCTACCGCGCCCGCGACAAGAAGAAAACGGCAAAGGTGAGTGCTGATCATGGGAACGTGGCAGTTGAGTTGTGGAGATCATGGGACACGTCGTCGCCTACCCTGGGGCGCCCGCGACAAGAAAAGCGACCAGAGTAAATTGCTGCCAAACTTGAATTCTAGCTCCTTTTGCATCGTTTTTCGTCTGGGACCTCGATTTTATTAAAAACCTGAAAAAAAAGGAAAACATAACAATAACAAGGCATAAAAAAATAAAAAAAAACTAATATGCATGTGAAATCAGAGTCGAAAATACAGTATAATTTAGTGTCATCAAATTCTCCCACACTTAGACCTTTGCTTGTCCTCAAGCAAAACATTTAAAGCTCATAGAAAATTCAGTGTCGATCGATGATTTTTGGGCGAAAAGGGCTTCTAAGTCCGAGTCTGGATGCAGTGGTCGGTACTAACTGAGTGAACCAAGGGCATCGTGATGACACTAATCCGCAAATATGGACATAAACTTCGCTCCTATACTAATCAACCCATTATATCCCACAATACTTAGGCCTTCCTTTTCCATCTCTTTTGAGTCCTTTTCATTCAAGCGCAATCACATTAAGCCCGTTTTTCGCACATGCTTCATGGTAGAGTGACCTGTTAGTGATTCTGATCTTTTCATACCGGATTTCTGGCACAAGGAACTGTGTAAAATCCTTTTATTCCTCTCAAGTGCAGTTGTGGGGGATCGGATCGTAATCCGCCCTACCGAGTTCAGCGCCAGATACCTCTGAACCAACTGAAATGAGCAAGCTAAACATCTTATTACTTTTTTTTTTAAATGAACAAAATAAAGCAACGGTGCAGATAAAAAATAAATTTTTTTCTTTTTGCTTTTTTCTTGCACTCAGATTAGTCACTTATATTCGTCGGTCTCCTACTTAGAACATGTTTAGGCCGGAGCTGATTGCTGAAATAAACTACTA
Organism: Lathyrus tuberosus; assembly: GCA_022829125.1. NCBI lineage: Eukaryota > Viridiplantae > Streptophyta > Magnoliopsida > Fabales > Fabaceae > Lathyrus > Lathyrus tuberosus. The sequence continues at coordinate 680,204 of JALAZF010000231.1, read as the reverse complement.
AGGATGATTTTGAAATGAAATTAGGGCCATGGTACATGGGGGTTCAGGTGTGTTTCTTATATTTATGAAGTTCATGGTGTAAGGACGATACTGATGTTTCGAAGGTTCTCCCAAGTCACCGCATCCTAACCCGAACCTGTCTTAAAGTCCAGAAATTTTTCAGAACAACACTTTTTTTCTAAAAAAAAAAAAAAAAAAAAAATTATTTTTTTTTTTTTTTTTTTTTTTTGGGTTAAAATATGTGGGAAAAAATGAAGGTGAACCAAAAAAATATACTTATACTAATGACTCTTCAAACACATGCATTTTCTAAAACAGAAACAAAAGTAAATAACTGAAGGAAAAAACAAACTACTAAAACGACGGAAATAAAAACGATAAAATCTCCTCCCACACTTAAATCAAACATTGTCCCCAATGTTTCGAAGTAAGCTAAGGAGAAAGGAACCTGGCAAAACTAGTGAGGACCGCCGGTGCCTTCGCCACCCTGTGCTGAACGCTCGGAACGACGGGATCTGCTACGGTGATGGTCTCGCTGGTCCATCCTAGCCTGCAATTCTGTCTGAGCAGCTTTCACCTCACGAAGGTTACCTAAGATGGAACCCTGAGTGGCCTCCATAAGCTGAAAGTACTGATGGTTATATTGCTGTTGACGGGACTGCTCAGTGGTGATCGCAAGCAGAGTACGGGAGATGGTCTCGTAAGATTGGCCCGCTCTCCGCTGCGACTCTTGCATAAAGCTCATCTGGTCCGCCATCTGTTGCTGAATGGAAGAGAGCAGGTCTTTATGCCGTGCTTCTCTAGCCATATGGTCTCGCCACATCTCCTCCGTAATATAAAATCCGGGAGCAGCTCCTGCAAAAGTGTTAGAAGAAGATGGTGCGGTGTGTGATTGTGTAGGATGAGGGGGGGACACACGCTCTCTATGGTCATACTCATCATCTGTGTCGGGCCCCTCATTGTCATGGACATTAGGAGGAATTGGACCTAGAAAAGGTGGGGCAGTAAGGTCATAGATCCAGTTCCTCTCGAATCGTACATCCATACGTCTACTGCACGGCATAACAATTGATTCGACGGCTACCCCGTGAATAATCAACTCATAACCACCAGCCCTCCTCGATCAGCACAATTTCATGTCTTTCAGAAATTTTAAATTAATTGTGCGAAGGGGCAGTGGTTCTAAAGTAGCTATCTCATCATTCAAATTTAGTGCCCGAGCAATAGACGTAATCAATCCGCCAAAAACTATCAGTCCACCCTTATTTACCGTTAAGCACATGTGGGCGATCATAAATGGAACCGGATTGATTCTTACATTTGTGAGGCATCCTTGCAAGAACAAAAGTTCTTTGCTATTAACTTTGTTTTGATTCTCCCGGCCAAAAATAGAGCATGCCAAAAGATATCTGAAAATTCTTATGGCCGGGTTATGAATGGTCGAGGCGAGTATTCCCTTAAAGGAATCAACAATAGTATCTAACAACCTGCGCCAGAAGGCGAATATCCCGACTGACCATTCAGCATCTGAAGGAGTCTCACAAACAGCACCCTCCCCATGAGGGAATCCCAATAGACCTGCTAGTTCATCGGTACTGAACTGATACTCAACAGCAAACAGTCTAAAATGCACGGTACCGACTGTGCTAGTAGTGTCGGGACGAACGGTATAAACCAATGAACTCAAAAACTCAACCGTCATCCTCTCATAGGTGGGTTCTTTTGTGGTGAAAACAGTGCCTAAACCTACAAAGTCTAACATATGGAAAACGCTATGATGAACCCCTAAAGCGTGCAAGCAAGTATCGTCGACATACCTCGTCGAGAGAATTTCTCGATCCTGAAGCTTTTGAAGTTGCCGCCTCTGCCTATTCCCGGATTGTCCTTCCCGAAGAATGACTCCATTAAACTCCATTGATGAAGATGGTGAAGAGGGTGGAAGAAAAGTGGTATGATAAAGGTTGGATTTTTAAGGTTTTTGTTGATGGAAATTGAAATGGAAAGTTAAGAGATGATTGGTGAATGCTAGATATATGAATTTCAATGGGGTTTTATAGGGATTTTTTGGAGGGAAAAAATGGGTTTGAAAAGGTTGGAGTTTCAAAAATGGTGGAAATGGAGGTTCTGTCCCGATTTTACAAGGACGCTGCCACGGGCGCGACGAGAGCAAATCCGCGGATGGGCCTCAATTTGTCTTTTTGAATGGGCTTTTTGTCCTTCATTTGGCCTTGGGGGGTCTTTTTAGCATTCCATATGTCCTTAATATAAATCGGTAATATATCAAATGCAAATAGTTGGAAATATATCTGGGTGATACTGGAAGTAAATTAATGCATAAGAAATATAGTAAATAATACGAAAATGGAAATCAAGATGTCTGGTCATCAGTCTGGTCATCTCCACGGAGTCTTGCTATCTCACGACGGAGCTCCGCCATGTCTTCATACAGCACATCGTACTCAGTAGCGTGGGTCAGCTCTGACACTTCCATCCCCAGGTGTAGGTCAGCAAGAGTCTGTCGGAGATCTGCTATCTCTTGGCGCATCATCGCCATCTGGGTCTGCATATCTGGAGTACCTAATGAATGATTATTTGACCACACCGTGGTCCTGTCAGGTGGTGGAGCTGGAACATACTCTGGCTCTGGGCAGGGTCGTGGTGCGTCCACCGTCTCACCGTGTCCTTCTAAGGCATATGTCCAGTTTGCTGGGTCATGGACACTGGTCATAACAGGATCTGGAAAAGTGAAATGATGTATGGTCTCACCGTCGATCAGGAGTCTGAACTGAGAGGGATTAAAGGAATTCCTTCTCATCAGCCCCCGATCTAAACAAAAATCAATATCCATGGTGGTATGGCTGCAGTAGGGAGTCAAATGAAATAGCTTTCGGCCAAGGCCTAGAGCAGCAGTAATCTCAGTCACATTACCTCCTACATGTATAGGTCCTCCTGCCCAGGTGGCAACACCACTAAAAGAATACAGCATAAAGTTACCACAAGCTAAACGACGCGACTGATTCGCACAAAACATGAAAAATATGTCCTCCTCAGTAACGTGGTCATCAACATCTGCTCTCCCAAAGAATGTATGGGCAATGATCATCTGAAAGTATCGGAGAGCTGGGTTATGGATAACCTGCGAAATGTGAGTATCAGGGTCAGGGCCTCCACCTCCAGAGATGTCACTCCAGAATTTCTCCACGTCTCTACTCATGAAGTAACCCATGGGCAGCTCAGGGATAGCGCCAACTCCAGTCTCAAATCCAAGAAGATCACCGAACTCAGTATGGGTGAACGAATACTCTGTGCCAAATAACCTGAAGCTGGTGTGGCCATCTGGTCCTAAGTACGGATCATAGGAGAAAGAGCTGAGGAACTCCAGAGTGAGGTTCCTATAGGTGGGATGCAAATCATCAGCGTACTGGTCCCATTTGAGCTGATGGGTCAAGTATCGGACACTGGGCTCTATGCCCAAATCTTCCATGCAATCACTGTCTGGGTAGCGAGTGGGTGCCATAGGTCTGAGTGAAAGCATCGCATAACGCTCTCTCTGGGCATCGTCTCTAAAGGTCACGTGCATGTCATCGACTGGTGGCATCCTGAAAGAAAAGGTTAGGAAAAAAAATAGGCCCTGAAATCAAACACACCAAACGAGTTAGACATATATGTACAAACAAACAAACAAACGTAAATCAAAATAAACGGAAAGAAAATAAATACGAAAAGGAAAAGAACCATGGGTTGCCTCCCATGCAGCGCTTGCTTAACGTCGTTAGCTCGACGAGTTCAAGTCATGTATCTGGTGTGAGGATAGGTGGGTCTGTTAACGTGAACCTGGAGTAGTATGCTGGAATGTCACCTCCTTCATAATGCATAAGCCTTTGTCCATTTACAATGAACGGACTGCAAGATTTGTTCTTAATTTCCACTGCCCCGGATTTTAGGACTTTGGAAACTTCGAACGGGCCGGTCCATCTAGATCAAAGCTTACCTGGAAAAAGTCGCAGTCTTGAATTGTATAGAAGAACAGGGTCACCTATGTTGAAGTCTTTCTCGACGATCTTCTTATCATGCCATGCTTTGGTTCTCTCTTTATATATGATGGCATTTTCATAGGCTGATTGTCGGAGCTCTTCTAACTTATGTATGTCTAAGATGCGTTTCTCACCAGCTGCTAAGTAATCAAAATTTAAGGTTCTGATGGCCCAATATGCTTTGTGTTCCAATTCAAAGGGTAAGTGACATGATTTTCCGTAAACTAGTTGGTAAGGGGTTGTTCCAATGGGAGTCTTATAGGTTGTCCTGTAGGCCCACAGTGCTTCTGAAAGCTTCTGTGACCAATCCTTTCTGGATATCGAGACAGTTTTTTCTAAGATATGCTTGATCTCTCTATTGGATATTTCTACTTGCACACTGGTTTGCGGGTGGTAAGGTGTGGCTACTCTATGTTTAACTCTATACTTCCTCAACAGTTTGTCAAAAATCCTAGATATAAAATGTGATCCTCCATCACTTATGACTAGCCTGGGAACTCCGAATCTAGGGAATATATTCTGCTTGAACATCTTAATCACCACTCGGGTGTCGTTTGTGGGTGCATCTATAGGTTCAATCCATTTGGACACGTAATCAACAGCGACTAAAATATATTTGTTTCCTAAGGATGATGGAAAAGGTCCCATAAAGTCGATTCCCCAAACATCAAAAAGTTCTACTTCTTGAATGTTTCTTAATGGCATTTCATTTCTCCTCGAGATGTTTCTGGAGCGTTGACACGGGTCAAACTTGGTTATATATGTATGAACATCACGCCATATAGTTGGCCAATAAAGACCAGCTTGTAAGATCTTAGCGTGAGTCTTAGATGTGCTTGCGTGTCCTCCGTAGGGTGCTGAGTGACAATGTTCTATGATATGGTGCACTTCTTCCTCTGGAACACACCGGCGAAAGATTCCGTCAGTGCCTCTCTTAAAAAGGAGTGGTTCGTCCCAATAGAAATGTTTAACGTCATTGAAGAACTTCTTTTTCTGCTGATAGCTGAGGTCAGGAGGTATTATATCTGCAGCAAGATAGTTAACAAAATCTGCATACCAAGGTACATTATTTACCGCTAAGGATTTTTCAGAATCTTCTAAGGTTTCTAAACTTACATCTCCAATGGCATCTAGCTTAGCGATTAACCTGTCATAAGCAAGGTCATCATTTATGGGTACTACATCAGGTTTCAAGAACTCAAGCCTGGAAAGGTGATCGGCAACTACATTCTCGGTGCCTTTCTTATCTCTGATATCAAGGTCAAATTCTTGCAATAAAAGTATCCACCGGAGTAATCTAGGTTTAGCATCCTTTTTATTCAAAAGGTATCGGATGGCGGCATGATCAGTGTAAACAATTATTTTAGCTCCCACCAAATAGGATCTAAATTTGTCTATGGCGAAAACTACGGCTAGGAGTTCTTTTTCTGTGGTTGCATAGTTTAGCTGAGCGGCATCTAGAGTTCTACTGGCGTAGTAAATCACATGTAACTTCTTATCAGATCTTTGCCCTAGCACTGCTCCTACAGCGTAATCACTAGCATCACACATGATTTCAAAAGGTTTTGTCCAATCTGGTGGTTGCATAATGGGTGCTGAGATTAAAGCTTGTTTTAAAAGGTTGAATGCTTCGTTGCATTTTTCATCAAAAAAGAACTCGGCATCTTTCATCAGAAGACCTGTCAAAGGTTTAGTGATCTTAGAGAAGTTTTTAATGAAACGCCGGTAAAATCCAGCATGTCCAAGAAAACTTCGAACTTCTCTAATTGTTTTGGGTGGTTTAAGATTCTCTATCACCTCGATATTGGCTTTATCAACTTCAATGCCTTTTTCAGAAACGATATGTCCTAGAACTATACCTTCAGTGACCATGAAGTGACATTTCTCCCAATTTAATACCAGGTTTACTTCGACACATCTCTTCAAGATCTTTTCAAGGTTGACTAGACAATTATTGAAATCAAATCCGCAGACTGAGAAATCTTCCATGAATACTTCCATAATTCCATCAAGATAATCAGCGAAGATTGACATCATGCAACGCTGGAAAGTTGCTGGGGCATTACAGAGTCCGAAAGGCATACGTCTATAGGCAAAAGTTCCATATGGGCATGTGAAGGTTGTTTTCTCTTGGTCATCAGGGTGTATAGGAATTTGGAAAAAACCTGAATATCCGTCGAGGTAACAGAAGTAGGAATGTCTAGCTAGACGTTCCAACATCTGATCTATAAAAGGCAATGGGAAATGGTCTTTCCTAGTGGCTTTGTTTAACTTTCTGTAATCTATGCACATACGCCAACCTCCTTCTATCCATTTTGTAACGTTCTCACCTTTTTCGTTCTGTACCACGGTGATGCCTCCCTTTTTAGGTACTACATGCACAGGGCGTACCCATTTACTGTCCGAGATCTGATATATTATCCCTGCTTCCAACAACTTAAGAACTTCCTTCTTAACTACCTCACTCATTATAGGGTTAATCCTTCTTTGGTGTTCTCTCGAAGGTTTAGCATCTTCTTCAAGTGAAATTCGGTGCATGCACACGGATGGACTTATTCCTTTAAGATCTGAGATGTCGTACCCTAGTGCTGAGGGATATCTTCGCAAGACATCTAAGAGTTGGTTTATTTCATTTTGGTTCAGAACGGCACTGACTATAACTGGTCTGTCCATTTCTTTGTCTAAAAACTCATATCTTAGATTCTTGGGTAATTCTTTTAATTCTAAGGTTGGTTTGCTGGGGTTTTGTATAGGATCTGGAGTTAAGGATAAACATTCAAAAAGGCTATCATCTATGTAGGGTTCCATACTGTCATCATCTTTCTCAATGGGCGTTGAAGGTAGTTTTATTCTTTCTATTGGCTCTTCCTGGTTAAGTTCACGGACACATTCATCAATGACATCAACTGCATAACATGCATCTCCTATTACTGGTGCCGTGAGAAACTTTGCTAGGACAAACTCTATTTTTTCGTTACCTACCTCAAAAGTCAATTTTCCTTTCTTGACATCTATTATGGCTCCTGTAGTTGATAGGAAGGGTCTACCTAGGAGGATTGGGATATCTTTATCTTCTTTGATGTCCATTACGACGAAGTCGGTGGGAATGAACAACTTGCCTATTCGAACTGGGATGTCTTCTAATACGCCTACAGGGTATTTTATAGATCTGTCAGCTAATTGGAGAGACATCTTAGTAGGTTGCAAATCTCCTAGTTTCAATCGTTCACAAACTGCGAGGGGCATTAGGCTTACACTGGCTCCTAAGTCCAGAAAGGCTTTATCTATGACATGATTCCCCAAAATACAAGGTATGGAGAAATTCCCCGGATCTTTGTCTTTTTTGGCAAGTTTGTTCTCGGAAATGGAATTACACTCCACTGGTTTTGGATCGTCAAGTCTACGTTTATTGGTGAGGATGTCCTTCAGGAATTTAGTATAAGATGGTATTTGGGTGATGGCTTCTGTAAAAGGAATCTCTACATGGAGTTTTTCTATAACTTTAACAAACTTCTGGAATTGGTCATTGATCTTAGTTTGTTTAAGTCTTTGTGGATAGGGAATTGGTGGTTTGTATGGCTGAGGGGGTGTTGAAGCTTCGTCTGTAACTTCTCCTTTATCTTTGTCTTTTGGTTTCTCAATTTCTACGGGTTTCTCACCTTCGGGGGTAGCATCCTTTTTGGAAATTTCGGAGTCACTCAATGTCGGGTTTTTAGGCCCTTCATAAGTGGTTCCACTTCGTAAGGTAACAGCGTTAGCTTACCCTCGAGGGTTCTGTTGAGGTTGTCCAGGAAATTGTCCTCCAGGAGTAGTTTGGGGTGCTTGCTTTAAGGCTACCTGAGAGATCTGGGTTTTAAGCATCTTGTTGTGGGTGGCCATTTGGTCCATTTTGGTTCCTAGTTGGGTAAGAAACTCATTCACATGAATATTCTGATTTAGGAATTCTTTGTTTTGCTGGGCTTGTGCTGTCATAAAATCATTTAGCACTTTCTCAATATTTGGCTTAGGTGGCACTGCTTGCATAGGTTGGTTTTGTCTAGGTGCTTGATTGTTGGTTGATCTCGGAGGTGCTTGGTTTTGGATAGGGTTATTGTTTTTGTAGGAAAAATTAGGGTGATTCCTCCATCCAGGGTTGTAAGTATTTGAGAACGGGTTTCCTTGGGCATAGTTGACTGGGTCTGGGTTAGTCTCGTTTAACAGATGGCAGTCAGCTGATTAATGACCTTTAGTACCACAAAGTTTGCAATCCGATACTACTGCTGCTGCAGCAGTTGGTTGTGCGTACATTTGATCGATCTTGAGGGCCATAGCATCCATTTTGGCTTGCATCATGTCTATAGAGCTTACCTCATGTTTACCTCCTTGGGCTTCTTTCTTTTCCACTGTTGCTCTTTCGTTTCCCCATTGATGATGGTTTTGAGCCATATCTTCAATGAGACCACAAGCGTCAGGATAGGGTTTGTTCATCAGGGCACCGCCAGCGGCAGCGTCGATAGACATCTTTGTGTTATAATGAAGTCCGTGGTAAAAGGTATGTATAATCAACCATTGCTCCAAACCGTGGTGTGGACAAGCCCTTAGAAGGTCTTTATACCTCTCTCAAGCTTCAAATAGCGATTCTCCTTGGTTTTGGGTAAATCTTGTTATTTGGTTTCGGAGAACGGCTGTTTTGCTTGGAGGAAAGTATCTAGCAAGGAATGTTCTCCTAAGGTCTTCCCATGTTGTTATAGAATTGGCTGGAAGGGAATCTAACCAAGTTAGGGCTTTGTCTCTAAGGGAAAAGGGAAATAGTCTTAAACGAATCACCTCGGGACTAGCACCATTGGTCTTAAAGGTGTTTGACAACTGGATAAAGACTTTTAGATGTTGGTTTGGGTTTTCAGATGGTAGTCCTGCGAATTGGTTTTGTTGAACTAGTTGTAATAGGGACGGTTTTAGTTCAAAATTATTGGCAGGTATGGTAGGGTTAACTATACTAGAGCTCGGTTCTTCGTCAGCAGGCTGAGCGAATTCCTTAAGGGGTCTTTGGTTATGATCTTCGGCCATAGCTTGCTTAATTCGACGAAGCCAAAGTCGTGCGCGAGCGTAACGTTCTGGTTCCACTAAAGAATCTATTACACTACTGGAGCTGCGAGATCTTCGCATCGACCAGTTCGTGCGGCCCTAGTCTAAACGGTGATAACAAACGAAATTCGAAATTCGGCGAAATTGATCCCCGGCAACGGCGCCAAAAACTTGATGTGTTGTATTCGCAAGTGTACGAATCGCGTCAGAGTAATATAAAAAGTTATCGTATCCACAGAGACCAAATGTCGATCTAACGAATTATGTTTGTTACAGTGCTTATCTAGGGCAGTTCAATTCAGGGTTTACTAATGCAGAGGAAAATAAATAAAAGTAAATGACGAGGTAATAAAATTCGGACAAAACAATAGGCTTGAATATAATTCTCATAACCGATAATATTTCTATATTCATCAACAGAACTACTTACGGGCAATATCTTCTATTTTAAGAAAAGAATTCAATTTAACAGGAACTGTCGCTTTCGCGTAGTCAGAACCAAGTTTACCCTCTAAACTAACCTCTTTATTGTCACTTATAAAAAGGCGCGCATTGCGTTAGAGTCATGGAAAACTTACTTTTAAGAAATGTAAATTCTAAACTAAACAGAAAAGTATTTTGACCTGAAATCTCTAAATTAAAGAGGTTCAAAATGAACCAGATTCTAATCCCACTAACGCGTCCGAAAATAGTTTTAAAATCTCTTTTCTAAAGTGTTAAAAATCCCTACTCGACTGAGCAAAGCGCTTTCGCTGTATTTGATCAGTTGAGAACTAAACAAGTTCACAAAGGGTTGGACGGCTTTCGATCTTACCCAACATTGCTTTTAAGTACAAAAAACTTGTGTTAAAGATTAAAACAGCCCTTAAGTATTTCTATTAACATATAGACGTATTACGGTGATTATGGTCTTTACATTCTTACCTATCTAAAACTTAGCCAGCCATGGTAGTTATAACAGTCATATTAATTCTTATCATGTATGGAATTAAGTCTTTTGAAAAGTAAAGTTTTGAAAAGTAAGGCAAGACAATAAATAAACAAAATAAAGCAAGTGCAAGAAATAAATGAAAGTAAATGCGATTAAAATAAAACCTGCTCCAAAGCGGAGTCTTTAAATCTGGTACAATGTACGGAAAAGAAAATGCTAGCAGGATTACTTCTACCAAACTGCTCCAACTTGATTATAGACACTCCAAGACTTGATTACAAACTCGATCACACACAGTGCAATAACTCCTCGATGTGAGAATATTACCGCTTTACAAGAGTGAAATTTATGCCTAGGGTGAAGTAAATTAAGATTGGATGATCCTAAAATTCGAGTTCTGAGAGTATTTATAGGCAAAGTTGGCATGGTGCAAAGACAAAAGTGACTTTGGCTTGAAAAATGGGCGGGAACAAATTTTGCCTTGTCGCGCCCGCGACAAGAAGAAAACGGCAAAGGTGAGTGCTGATCGTGGGAACGTGGCAGTTGAGTTGTGGAGATCATGGGACACGTCGTCGCCTACCCTGGGGCGCCCGCGACAAGAGAAGCGACCAGAGTAAATTGCTGCCAAACTTGAATTCTAGCTCCTTTTGCATCCTTTTTCGTCTGGGACCTCGATTTTATTAAAAACCTGGAAAAAAAAAGGAAAACATAACAATAACAAGGCATAAAAAAACAAAAAAAAACTAATATGCATGTGAAATCAGAGTCGAAAATACAGTATAATTTAGTGTCATCAAATTCTCCCACACTTAGACCTTTGCTTGTCCTCAAGCAAAACATTTAAAGCTCATAGAAAATTCAGTGTCGATCGATGATTTTTGGGCGAAAAGGGCTTCTAAGTCCGAGTCTGGATGCAGTGGTCGGTACTAACTGAGTGAACCAAGGGCATCGTGATGACACTAATCCGCAAATATGGACATAAACTTCGCTCCTATACTAATCAACCCATTATATCCCACAATACTTAGGCCTTCCTTTTCCATCTCTTTTGAGTCCTTTTCATTCAAGCGCAATCACATTAAGCCCATTTTTCGCACATGCTTCATGGTAGAGTGACCTGTTAGTGATTCTGATCTTTTCATACCGGATTTCTGGCACAAGGAATTGTGTAAAATCCTTTTATTCCTCTCAAGTGCAGTTGTGGGGGATCGGATCGTAATCCGCCCTACCGAGTTCAGCGCCAGATACCTCTGAACCAACTGAAATGAGCAAGCTAAACATCTTATTACTTTTTTTTAAATGAACAAAATAAAGCAACGGTGCAGATAAAAAATAAATTTTTTTCTTTTTGCTTTTTTCTTGCACTCAGATTAGTCACTTATATTCGTCGGTCTCCTACTTAGAACATGTTTAGGCCGGAGCTGATTGCTGAAATAAACTACTAAGGATGATTTTGAAATGAAATTAGGGCCATGGTACATGGGGGTTCAGGTGTGTTTCTTATATTTATGAAGTTCATGGTGTAAGGACGATACTGATGTTTCGAAGGTTCTCCCAAGTCACCGCATCCTAACCCGAACCTGTCTTAAAGTCCAGAAATTTTTCAGAACAACACTTTTTTTCTAAAAAAAAAAAAAAAATTATTTTTTTTTTATTATTATTTTTTTTTTTTTGGGTTAAAATATGTGGGAAAAAATGAAGGTGAACCAAAAAAATATACTTATACTAATGACTCTTCAAACACATGCATTTTCTAAAATAGAAACAAAAGTAAATAACTGAAGGAAAAAACAAACTACTAAAACCACGGAAATAAAAACGATAAAATCTCCTCCTACACTTAAATCAAACATTGTCCCTAATGTTTCGAAGTAAGCTAAGGAGAAAGGAACTTGGCAAAACTAGTGAGGACCGCCGGTGCCCTCGCCGCCCTGTGCTGAACGCTCGGAACGACGGGATCTGCTACGGTGATGGTCTCGCTGGTCCATCCTAGCCTGCAATTCTGTCTGAGCAGCTTTCACCTCACGAAGGTTACCTAAGATGGAACCCTGAGTGGCCTCCATAAGCTGAAAATGCTGATGGTTATATTGCTGTTGACGGGACTGCTCAGTGGTGATCGCAAGCAGAGTACGGGAGATGGTCTCGTAAGATTGGCCCGCTCTCCGCTGCGACTCTTGCATAAAGCTCATCTGGTCCGCCATCTGTTGCTGAATGGAAGAGAGCAGGTCTTTATGCCGTGCTTCTCTAGCCATATGGTCTCGCCACATCTCCTCCGTAATATAAAATCTGGGAGCAGCTCCTGCAAAAGTGTTAGAAGAAGATGGTGCGGTGTGTGATTGTGTAGGACGAGGGGGGGACACACGCTCTCTATGGTCATACTCATCATCTGTGTCGGGCCCCTCATTGTCATGGACATTAGGAGGAATTGGACCTAGAAAAGGTAGGGCAGTAAGGTCATAGATCCAGTTCCTCTCGAATCGTACATCCGTACGTCTACTGCACGGCATAACAATTGATTCGACGGCTACCCCGTGAATAATTAACTCATAACCACCAGCCCTCCTCGATCAGCACAATTTCATGTCTTTTAGAAATTTTAAATTAATTGTGCGAAGGGGCAGTGGTTCTAAAGTAGCTATCTCATCATTCAAATTTAGTGCCCGAGCAATAGACATAATCAATCCGCCAAAAACTATCGGTCCACCCTTATTTACCGTTAAGCACATGTGGGCGATCATAAATGGAACCGGATTGATTCTTACATTTGTGAGGCATCCTTGCAAGAACAAAAGTTCTTTGCTATTAACTTTGTTTTGATTCTCCCGGCCAAAAATAGAGCATGCCAAAAGATATCTGAAAATTCTTATGGTCGGGTTATGAATGGTCGAGGCGAGTATTCCCTTAAAGGAATCAACAATAGTATCTAACAACCTGCGCCAGAAGGCGAATATCCCGACTGGCCATTCAGCATCTGAAGGAGTCTCACAAACAGCACCCTCCCCATGAGGGAATCCCAATAGACCTGCTAGTTCATCGGTACTGAACTGATACTCAACAGCAAACAGTCTAAAATGCACGGTACCGACTGTGCTAGCAGTGTCGGGACGAACGGTATAAACCAATGAACTCAAAAACTCAACTGTCATCCTCTCATAGGTGGGTTCTTTTGTGGTGAAAACAGTGCCTAAACCTACAAAGTCTAACATATGGAAAACGCTATGATGAACCCCTAAAGCGTGCAAGCAAGTATCGTCGACATACCTCGTCGAGAGAATTTCTCGATCCTGAAGCTTTTGAAGTTGCCGCCTCTGCCTATTCCCGGATTGTCCTTCCCGAAGAATGACTCCATTAAACTCCATTGATGAAGATGGTGAAGAGGGTGGAAGAAAAGTGGTATGATAAAGGTTGGATTTTTAAGGCTTTTGTTGATGGAAATTGAAATGGAAAGTTAAGAGATGATTGGTGAATGCTAGATATATGAATTTCAATGGGGTTTTATAGGGATTTTTTGGAGGGAAAAAATGGGTTTGAAAAGGTTGGAGTTTCAAAAATGGTGGAAATGGAGGTTATGTCCCGATTTTACAAGGACGCTGCCGCGGGCGCGACAGGTGTGTCGCGGGCACGACGAGAGCAAATCCGCGGATGGGCCTCAATTTGCCTTTTTGAATGGGCTTTTTGTCCTTCATTTGGCCTTGGGGGGGTCTTTTTAGCATTCCATATGTCCTTAATATAAATCGGAAATATATCAAATGCAAATAGTTAGAAATATGTCTGGGTGATACTGGAAGTAAATTAATGCATAAGAAATATAGTAAATAATACGAAAATGGAAATCAAGATGTCTGGTCATCAGTCTGGTCATCTCCACGGAGCCTTGCTATCTCACGACGGAGCTCCGCCATGTCTTCATATAGCACATCGTACTCAGTAGCGTGGGTCAGCTCTGACACTTCCATCCCCAGGTGTAGGTCAGCAAGAGTCTGTCGGAGATCTGCTATCTCTTGGCGCATCATCGCCATCTGGGTCTGCATATCTGGAGTACCTAATGAATGATTATTTGACCACACCTTGGTCCTGTCAGGTGGTGGAGCTGGAACGTACTCTGGCTTTGGGCAGGGTCGTGGTGCGTCCACCGTCTCACCGTGTCCTTCTAAGGCATATGTCCAGTTTGCTGGGTCATAGACACTGGTCATAACAGGATCTGGCAAAGTGAAATGATGTATGGTCTCACCGTCGATCAGGAGTCTGAACTGAGAGGGATTAAAGGAATTCCTTCTCATCAGCCCCCGATCTAAACAAAAATCAATATCCATGGTGGTATGGCTGCAGTAGGGAGTCAAATGAAATTGCTTTCGGCCAAGGCCTAGAGCAGCAGCAATCTCAGTCACATTACCTCCTACATGTATAGGTCCTCCTGCCCAGGTGGCAACACCACTAAAAGAATACAGCATAAAGTTACCACAAGCTAAACGACGCGACTGATTCACACAAAACATGAAAAATATGTCCTCCTCAGTAACGTGGTCATCAGCATCTGCTCTCCCAAAGAATGTATGGGCAATGATCATCTGAAAGTATCGGAGAGCTGGGTTATGGATAACCTGCGAAATGTGAGTATCAGGGTCAGGGCCTCCACCTCCAGAGATGTCACTCCAGAATTTCTCCACGTCTCTACTCATGAAGTAACCCATGGGCAGCTCAGGGATAGCGCCAACTCCAGTCTCAAATCCAAGAAGATCACCGAACTCAGTATGGGTGAACGAATACTCTGTGCCAAATAACCTGAAGCTGGTGTGGCCATCTGGTCCCAAGTACGGATCATAGGAGAAAGAGCTGAGGAACTCCAGAGTGAGGTTCCTATAGGTGGGATGCAAATCATCAGCGTACTGGTCCCATTTGAGCTGATGGGTCAAGTATCGGACACTGGGCTCTATGCCCAAAGCTTCCATGCAATCACTGTCTGGGTAGCGAGTGGGTGCCATAGGTCTGAGTGAAAGCATCGCATAACGCTTTCTCTGGGCGTCGTCTCTAAAGGTCACGTGCATGTCATCGACTGGTGGCATCCTGAAAGAAAAGGTTAGGAAAAAAAACAAGCCCTGAAATCAAACACACCAAACGAGTTAGACATATATGTACAAACAAACAAACAAACGTAAATCAAAATAAATGGAAAGAAAATAAATACGAAAAGGAAAAGAACCATGGGTTGCCTCCCATGCAGCGCTTGCTTAACGTCGTTAGCTCGACGAGTTCAAGTCATGTATCTGGTGCGAGGATAGGTGGGTCTGTTAACGTGAACCTGGAGTAGTATGCTGGAATGTCACCTCCTTCATAATGCTTAAGCCTTTGTCCATTTACAACGAACGGACTGCAAGATTTGTTCTTAATTTCCACTGCCCCGGATTTTAGGACTTTGGAAACTTCGAACGGGCCCGTCCATCTAGATCGAAGCTTACCTAGAAAAAGTCGCAGTCTTGAATTGTATAGAAGAACAGGGTCACCTATGTTGAAGTCTTTCTCGACGATCTTCTTATCATGCCATGCTTTGGTTCTCTCTTTATATATGATGGCATTTTCATAGGCTGATTGTCAGAGCTCTTCTAACTTATGTATGTCTAAGATGCGTTTCTCACCAGCTGCTAAGTAATCAAAATTTAAGGTTCTGATGGCCCAATATACTTTGTGTTCCAATTCAAAGGGTAAGTGACATGATTTTCCGTAAACTAGTTGGTAAGGGGTTGTTCCAATGGGAGTCTTATAGGTTGTCCTGTAGGCCCACAGTGCTTCTGAAAGCTTCTGTGACCAATCCTTTCTGGATATCGAGACAGTTTTTTCTAAGATATGCTTGATCTCTCTATTGGATACTTCTACTTGCCCACTGGTTTGCGGGTGGTAAGGTGTGGCTACTCTATGTTTAACTCTATACTTCCTCAACAGTTTGTCAAAAATCCTAGATATAAAATGTGATCCTCCATCACTTATGACTAGCCTGGGAACTCCGAATCTAGGGAATATATTCTGCTTGAACATCTTAATCACCACTCGGGTGTCGTTTGTGGGTGCAGCTATAGCTTCAATCCATTTGGACACGTAATCGACAGCGACTAAAATATATTTGTTTCCTAAGGATGATGGAAAAGGTCCCATAAAGTCGATTCCCCAAACATCAAAAAGTTCTACTTCTTGAATGTTTCTTAATGGCATTTCATTTCTCCTCGAGATGTTTCCGGAGCGTTGACACGGGTCAAACTTGGTTATATATGTATGAACATCACGCCATATAGTTGGCCAATAAAGACCAGCTTGTAAGATCTTAGCGTGAGTCTTAGATGTGCTTGCGTGTCCTCCGTAGGGTGCTGAGTGACAATGTTCTATGATATGGTGCACTTCTTCCTCTGGAACACACCGGCGAAAGATTCCGTCAGTGCCTCTCTTAAAAAGGAGTGGTTCGTCCCAATAGAAATGTTTAACGTCATTGAAGAACTTCTTTTTCTGCTGATAGCTGAGGTCAGGAGGTATTATATCTGCAGCAAGATAGTTAACAAAATCTGCATACCAAGGTACATTATTTACCGCTAAGGATTTTTCAAAATCTTCTAAGGTTTCTAAACTTACATCTCCAATGGCATCTATCTTAGAGATTAACCTGTCATAAGCAAAGTCATCATTTATGGGTACTACATCAGGTTTCAAGAACTCAAGCCTGGAAAGGTGATCGGCAACTACATTCTCGGTGCCTTTCTTATCTCTGATATCAAGGTCAAATTCTTGCAATAAAAGTATCCACCGGAGTAATCTAGGTTTAGCATCCTTTTTATTCAAAAGGTATCGGATGGCGGCATGATCATTGTAAACAATTATTTTGGCTCCCACCAAATAGGATCTAAATTTGTCTATGGCGAAAACTACGGCTAGGAGTTCTTTTTCTGTGGTTGCATAGTTTAGCTGAGCGGCATCTAGAGTTCTACTGGCGTAGTAAATCACATGTAACTTCTTATCAGATCTTTGCCCTAGCACTGCTCCTACAGCGTAATCACTAGCATCACACATGATTTCAAAAGGTTTTGTCCAATCTGGTGGTTGCATAATGGGTGCTGAGATTAAAGCTTGTTTTAAAAAGTTGAATGCTTCGTTGCATTTTTCATCAAAAATGAACTCGGCATCTTTCATCAGAAGACCTGTCAAAGGTTTAGTGATCTTAGAGAAGTTTTTAATGAAACGCCGGTAAAATCCAGCATGTCCAAGAAAACTTCGAACTTCTCTAATTGTTTTGGGTGGTTTAAGATTCTCTATCACCTCGATATTGGCTTTATCAACTTCAATGCCTTTTTCAGAAACGATATGTCCTAGAACTATACCTTCAGTGACCATGAAGTGACATTTCTCCCAATTTAATACCAGGTTTACTTCGACACATCTCTTCAAGATCTTTTCAAGGTTGACTAGACAATTATTGAAATCAAATCCGCAGACTGAGAAATCTTCCATGAATACTTCCATAATTCCATCAAGATAATCAGCGAAGATTGACATCATGCAACGCTGGAAAGTTGCTGGGGCATTACAGAGTCCGAAAGGCATACGTCTATAGGCAAAAGTTCCATATGGGCATATGAAGGTTGTTTTCTCTTGGTCATCAGGGTGTATAGGAATTTGGAAAAAACCTGAATATCCGTCGAGGTAACAGAAGTAGGAATGTCTAGCTAGACGTTCCAACATCTGATCTATAAAAGGCAATGGGAAATGGTCTTTCCTAATGGCTTTGTTTAACTTTCTGTAATCTATGCACATACGTCAACCTCCTTCTATCCGTTTTGTAACGTGCTCACCTTTTTCGTTCTGTACCACGGTGATGCCTCCCTTTTTAGGTACTACATGCACAGGGCTTACCCATTTACTGTCCGAGATCTGATATATTATCCCTGCTTCCAACAACTTAAGAACTTCCTTCTTAACTACCTCACTCATTATAGGGTTAATCCTTCTTTGGTGTTCTCTCGAAGGTTTAGCATCTTCTTCAAGTGAAATTTGGTGCATGCACACGGATGGACTTATTCCTTTAAGATCTGAGATGTCGTACCCTAGTGCTGAGGGATATCTTCGCAAGACATCTAAGAGTTGGTTTGTTTCATTTTGGTTCAGAACGGCACTGACTATAACTGGTCTGTCCATTTCTTTGTCTAAAAACTCATATCTTAGATTCTTGGGTAATTCTTTTAATTCTAAGGTTGGTTTGCTGGGGTTTTGTATAGGATCTGGAGTTAAGGATAAACATTCAAAAAGGCTATCATCTATGTAGGGTTCCATACTGTCATCATCTTTCTCAATGGGCGTTGAAGGTAGTTTTATTCTTTCTATTGTCTCTTCCTGGTTAAGTTCACGGACACATTCATCAATGACATCAACTGCATAACATGCATCTCCTATTACTGGTGCCGTGAGAAACTTTGCTAGGACAAACTCTATTTTTTCGTTACCTACCTCAAAAGTCAATTTTCCTTTCTTGACATCTATTATGGCTCCTGTAGTTGATAGGAAGGGTCTACCTAGGAGGATTGGGATATCTTTATCTTCTTTGATGTCCATTACGACGAAGTCGGTGGGAATGAACAACTTGCCTATTCGAACTGGGATGTCTTCTAATACGCCTACAGAGTATTTTATAGATCTGTCAGCTAATTGGAGAGACATCTTAGTAGGTTGCAAATCTCCTAGTTTCAATCGTTCACAAACTGCGAGGGGCATTAGGCTTACACTGGCTCCTAAGTCCAGAAAGGCTTTATCTATGACATGATTCCCCAAAATACAAGGTATGGAGAAATTCCCCAGATCTTTGTCTTTTTTGGCAAGTTTGTTCTCGGAAATGGAATTACACTCCACTGGTTTTGGATCGTCAAGTCTACGTTTATTGGTGAGGATGTCCTTCAGGAATTTAGTATAAGATGGTATTTGGGTGATGGCTTCTGTAAAAGGAATCTCTACATGGAGTTTTTCTATAACTTTAACAAACTTATGGAATTGGTCATTGATCTTAGTTTGTTTAAGTCTTTGTGGATAGGGAATTGGTGGTTTGTATGGCTGAGGGGGTGTTGAAGCTTCGTCCGTAACTTCTCCTTTATCTTTGTCTTTTGGTTTCTCAATTTCTACGGGTTTCTCACCTTCGGGGGTAGCATCCTTTTTGGAAATTTTGGAGTCACTCAATGTCGGGTTTTTAGGCCCTTCATAAGTGGTTCCACTTCGTAAGGTAACAGCGTTAGCTTGCCCTCGAGGGTTCTGTTGAGGTTGTCCAGGAAATTGTCCTCCAGGAGTAGTTTGGGGTGCTTGCTTTAAGGCTACCTGAGAGATCTGGGTTTCAAGCATCTTGTTGTGGGTGGCCATTTGGTCCATTTTGGTTCCTAGTTGGGTAAGCAACTCATTCACATGAATATTCTGATTTAGGAATTCTTTGTTTTGTTGGGCTTGTGCTGTCATAAAATCATTTAGCACTTTCTCAATATTTGGCTTAGGTGGCACTGCTTGCATAGGTTGGTTTTGTCTATGTGCTTGATTGTTGGTTGATCTCGGAGGTGCTTGGTTTTGGATAGGGTTATTGTTTTTGTAGGAAAAATTAGGGTGATTCCTCCATCTAGGGTTGTAAGTATTTGAGAACGGGTTTCCTTGGGCATAGTTGACTGGGTCTGGGTTAGTCTCGTTTAACAGATGGCAGTCAGCTGATTGATGACCTTTAGTACCACAAAGTTCGCAATCCGATACTACTGCTGCTGCAGCAGTTGGTTATGCGTACATTTGATCGATCTTGAGGGCCATAGCATCCATTTTGGCTTGCATCATGTCTATAGAGCTTACCTCATGTTTACCTCCTTGGGCTTCTTTCTTTTCCACTGTTGCTCTTTCGTTTCCCCATTGATGATGGTTTTGAGCCATATCTTCAATGAGACCACAAGCGTCAGGATAGCGTTTGTTCATCAGGGCACCGCCAGCGGCAGCGTCGATGGACATCTTTGTGTTATAATGAAGTCCGTGGTAAAAGGTATGTATAATCAACCATTGCTCCAAACCGTGGTGTGGACAAGCCCTTAGAAGGTCTTTATACCTCTCTCAAGCTTCAAATAGCGATTCTCCTTGGTTTTGGGTAAATCTTGTTATTTGGTTTCGGAGAACGGCTGTTTTGCTTGGAGGAAAGTATCTAGCAAGGAATGTTCTCCTAAGGTCTTCCCATGTTGTTATAGAATTGGCTGGAAGGGAATCTAACCAAGTTAGGGCTTTATCTCTAAGGGAAAAGGGAAATAGTCTTAAACGAATCGCCTCAGGACTAGCACCATTGGTCTTAAAGGTGTTTGACAACTGGATAAAGACTTTTAGATGTTGGTTTGGGTTTTTAGATGGTAGTCCTGCGAATTGGTTTTGTTGAACTAGTTGTAATAGGGACGGTTTTAGTTCAAAATTATTGGCAGGTATGGTAGGGTTAACTATACTAGAGCTCGGTTCTTCGTCAGCAGGCTGAGCGAATTCCTTAAGGGGTCTTTGGTTACGATCTTCGACCATAGCTTGCTTAATTCGACGAAGCCAAAGTCGTGCGCGAGCGTAACGTTCTGGTTCCACTAAAGAATCTATTACACTACTGGAGCTGCGAGATCTTCGCATCGACCAGTTCGTGCGGCCCTAGTCTAAACGGTGATAACAAACGAAATTCGAAATTCGGCGAAATTGATCCCCGGCAACGGCGCCAAAAACTTGATGTGTTGTATTCGCAAGTGTACGAATCGCGTCAGAGTAATATAAAAAGTTATCGTATCCACAGAGACCAAATGTCGATCTAACGAATTCTGTTTGTTACAGTGCTTATCTAGGGCAGTTCAATTCAGGGTTTACTAATGCAGAGGAAAATAAATAAAAGTAAATGACGAGGTAACAAAATTCGGACAAAACAATAGGCTTGAATGTAATTCTCATAACCGATAATATTTCTATATTCATCAACAGAACTACTTACGGGCAATATCTTCTATTTTAAGAAAAGAATTCAATTTAACAGGAACTGTCGCTTTCGCATAGTCAGAACCAAGTTTAACCTCTAAACTAACCCCTTTATTGTCACTTATAAAAAGGCGCGCATTGCGTTAGAGTCATGGAAAACTTACTTTTAAGAAATGTAAATTCTAAAGTAAACAGAAAAGTATTTTGACCTGAAATCTCTAAATTAAAGAGGTTCAAAATGAACCAGATTCTAATCCCACTAACGCGTCCAAAAATAGTTTTAAAATCTCTTTTCTAAAGTGTTAAAAATCCCTACTCGACTGAGCAAAGCGCTTTCGCTGTATTTGATCAGTTGAGAACTAAACAAGTTCACAAAGGGTTGGACGGCTTTCGATCTTACCCAACATTGCTTTTAAGTACAGAAAACTTGTGTTAAAGATTAAAACAGCCCTTAAGTATTTCTATTAACATATAGACGTATTACGGTGATTATGGTCTTTACATTCTTACCTATCTAAAACTTAGCCAACCATGGTAGTTATAACAGTCATATTAATTCTTATCATGTATGGAATTAAGTCTTTTGAAAAGTAAAGTTTTGAAAAGTAAGGCAAGACAATAAATAAACAAAATAAAGCAAGTGCAAGAAATAAATGAAAGTAAATGCGATTAAAATAAAACCTGCTCCAAAGCGGAGTCTTTAAATCTGGTACAATGTACGAAAAAGAAAATGTTGGCAGGATTACTTCTACCAAAGTGCTCCAACTTGATTACAGACACTCCAAGACTTGATTACAAACTCGATCACACACAGTGCAATAACTCCTCGATGTGAGAAGATTACCGCTTTACAAGAGTGAAATTTATGCCTAGGGTGAAGTAAACTAAGATTGGATGATCCTAAAATTCGATTTCTGAGAGTATTTATAGGCAAAGTTGGCATGGTGCAAAGACAAAAGTGACTTTGGCTTGAAAAATGGGCGGGAACAAATTTTGCCTTGTCGCGCCCGCGACAGGCCTACCGCACCCGCGACAAGAAGAAAATGGCAAAGGTGAGTGCTGATCGTGGGAACGTGGCAGTTGAGTTGTGGAGATCATGGGACACGTCGTCTCCTACCCTGGGGCGCCCGCGACAAGAGAAGCGACCAGAGTAAATTGCTGCCAAACTTGAATTCTAGCTCCTTTTGCATCCTTTTTCGTCTGGGACCTCGATTTTATTAAAAACCTGGAAAAAAAAAGGAAAACATAACAATAACAAGGCATAAAAAAACAAAAAAAAACTAATATGCATGTGAAATCAGAGTCGAAAATACAGTATAATTTAGTGTCATCATATATAATAAACTAAATTTCATATACAATATCAGAATGAATTCATATATATGTACCTTATCAGAATGAATTCATATGTATGTACCACCATCATCATCACCATGTGAAACAAACCCTAAGAAGTGGGAAGCAATGAAGAAAATTAGTTAGTATTCAATTTAACTATATACAATATACATAGTATATATATAATAAACTAATGTTCTATATCAATTTAACTGATTGTATTTTCAATAAAAGGATAGTGAAACAAACAATATACATAGTATATAATAAACTAAATTTCATATACAATATCATAATGAATTCATATATATATACCACCATCATCATCACCATGTGAAACAAACCCTAAGAAGTGGGAAGCAATGAAGAAAATTAGTTAGTATTCAAAACAAAACAACCAAAAGTTGAAACAAAACCCTAAGAAGTGGGACTGTACCGTTACAATGAAGTTTACCTTGCTTGTGAAGCATTGAAGTCGAATCTGTACAAAATGAGAATAATCAACAAAAACAACATGAAGCAAACGAGATAATGGGAACTATCTAACAAAAAGATTGAAGTAGAAGACTACCTTATTTTCCATAAACAATATGTACAATACGCTTGCTACCGCCAGCATCATCACCATGTTCATCTAGTTTTAGATTCTACAAGAAGAAATACAAGGAGGAAGAAGCTTAAATCAAAAGCTTCATACTTCTTGTATTTCTTTTCGCGAATTCTATAAAAAGATGAAGTTTGCTGCCAAAAATGGGTGCTAGGGTTTCGCTGTGAAGGAAACGGCGCTACTGTCAAAAATAGAAAGCTAATTCCTTTATATAGGTAAATCTTTCACAACGGTTTTCTAAAATAACAGTAATGATAAGTATATATATTATTTTAATAATATCACAACGGTTAGTTATATTAACCTTAGCGATAACCCTTCTAATTGGTACAAGGTTCGACTCCAGGCAACAACATTTTTCTATAATTACGTAAAATAGAAAAATGTTGTAATATTATAAGGGGTATCGCTACGGCTATTATTACTAACCGTTGTAATATTATAACCCTTGCTCTTCCCGGAGTAGAGAACACTCTGGCTATAATGATTTAAAATTTTCTTCGTATTTCAAAAAATATCGTTCCAGAATATCAACCATTTACAAGTTATCATCATTACATGCATTAAACTATCAGACTTTTCATCTTCAACCTCATCTATAAATAAACAACTTTACATTTCTTCATAATATATTCTTCGTAACAATGAGTTCTACAAATGAAAATCCTAGAATCACCAACGAGGAACGTCAGGTGCCAATAGAGGAGGTCCAACCAGCGGCCAGGGATGCCTTAAGGGGGAGGAAGGATAAGAAGAAGAAGAAGAAGAAGAAGAAGAAGAAGAAGAAGAAGCTGAAGAAGAAAAAGATAAAGAAGAAAAGGAGAACAGTTTATTATGATTCCGATGAGGGGAGTGAAGAGAGATGTCTGGATTATGAAGATGCATTTGCAGCAATGGGCTCTGACATTGATTAATATATGTAATATGATTATCAATGTACTCTTTTTAATGAAATCTCAATAAAATGTTACTTTATATATGCTCATCTCTTACAGTTTTATTTTTAAAGTTATATATACTATTCTCTTGCACTTAAAAACACTAACAAAAGAAATAAAATATATGTTTAAAAGAAAAACAATGATGAATTTTGAGTTTTGAAATACAATATATGTTTAAAATATATGTTTTTAAAATATATTTTGAGTTTTTAAAATATATTTTTTTAAATTTATCCCCGTAACACTAACAAAAGAAATAAAATATATGTTTAAAATACAAAAACATGACAAAAAATATAGTTGCTGGGAATCGAAGCTTGTTACATGTATTACAACGGTGTTTTAATACAACCGTGTTTAAAATGTAAAAATATAGAGAAAAAATGTAGCAGCTGGGAATCGAAGCTTGTTACACAACTTGTATTACAACGGTTCTTTAGTACAACTGTCGTTAAATATGGCGTTATAAATTTTTTAACGTATTACAACGTTGGGATACGAATCCGTGGTAAACCTGGCGTCGTTAAATGGATTTTTCGTAGTAGTGTCTCTCAAACAATCAGTAATTGGAGGCAAAGGAAAATTGAGCCTCAACGTTAACTAAACCTAATAAAAATTGCATACAAAGTCAACTTGGAGATTCCTAAGAAGGTTTCCTAATAGATATTTGATACAATTGATTTGTTGATTCTTGTGAAGCATCAACAGGCTCCTAATCAAAAAAATTCATGGTGTAAATCAGCCTCTCGCACATTTTTACTCCTATTAACCACCTTCTTTGGACTTAAACATCACAAGTGTTAGGTACATTGAAATCTTATAAGGATATATAAGTTTGCGTGCCTTTTCCTTCATCATCTTGTGAGCATCAATATCTAAGGAGTTAAAGTATTTCACTAAATCTTAACATTCCTTATTTAAGTCCTAATGTATCGCAAATTCTTCTTCAATAAGTTCAAACCCTTCAGTATTTAATTTTCTCTGAAATGTATGAATGATATCCAGTTGAATAGGATTACCTTGTACCTCAAGAGATGCAAATTCACATGGACAGGGGATGTCACATATTGTTGTAATGTAGCATCCCTAATCAACCTTATCAACACCTACACGTTTCACTCTTTCCATCTCCTTTGTAATATGGCTTTTGCATATTCTTGACACAAAACTTTGTAATCTTGCATAAAAATGAGTATTATGTTGATGCTCAATATTCATGATGATTTTCTAAAATGATACCTTGATTGAACCAAATTTCAATTTCAACATAGTGTTAACAACATCCTAATTTTTATGTAAATCTCCTATGCTATTATACATTATACTTTTGAGTCTCCAATAAATTGACTCGACCCTTAAATTTTAAATATATAACTAAATTAATAATAAATATTTATATTTACATAATAATGTAATAATATATTAAATAGTTACTTGTTAGTTGCCGTGTTCCCTAAGAGCATGACTTGGTTAGTCCATGCACCAAAAATATTTTCTTACGAGGATAATTCCATGTTTGTTTAACAAAATCAACAAAAACATGGATGTCAACAAATACTAACTCAAATCATTATAAATGTCAATGGTACTCAACCACATGGTTAAAATACATGATCTTACTCTACAAATTAACCCGTCATCGATTCTTCTCTCTTCGAATAAAAAAATATTTGAATTTTTCCTCAACATTTTTAACAATGTGAAATGTACTTAATAGGTTAATTGATGTTGGGAAACAACTTTAATTGCATTCATCAAGACAAGGTCCTGATCAATCATCTTGAAAATTAACTTCTTCAATGTGAACAACTTCATAAGCTTCTCCAATGCCCATATGAAATTTCCTTCTATGTTATTCATGTTCTAAGTAAGCAAACTCAACAAAAAATTTCAACTCCATCGACGTAACACCAATAATCTAAAGCACTAGGAGCCGATACTTGTTAGTTTAATACGTGTTGTTAAATATCAACACCATATGAAACACATTCAGAAGCTTCATTGAATCATAATACGTCCAGAACATATCATTCACAATATATATTGGAGTCTTCATGTTTCTTGCCCAACACTCATACTTCTCATTACGAATCAAACATATAAGTGTTGCATTTATGTTTGTGAGTCACTCATATTAGTACGTCATGTGTCTTATGCTTTGTATATTTATGTGATATTTATCATGAACCTCAGTTCCATGTGGTAGTTCTATATATCATCCACAAATTGTATTTCATCCTATTTTAAACGATAGAAGATATCATGACTGTCTATTGTCTTTGCAACATTGTGGTTCCACATAGAACCTTAACATGCCATGTCTAATGTCTTTGCAACATTTTGGTTCCATATAGAACCTTAACATGCCAACGATACCACTAGGCACTAGTTTTAACTTAAATGGATATTAAACCCTTTTGCTAAATGTGACAACTGAACTTCAATTGTTTTTATAGTTTTTACCTCTCTCACAATCATGAACTATATTGTCGCTTAAACCTCTTCTCATGTTAATTGTATTAAAATAAAGAGTAACTATGATAATATCATATTGTTCTCCAACACTTTGTATACATAATAATACTTTTGCCCGAGTTAAAAATATCTATAAAAAAATCATTAAAAAAATTAATGCTAACAAATAACTTTATAAAATTTAAATGGTGAAAGTATCAATCATAGTTAAACATATTTCTACAATGGAGAAGAACTCACTATAGTAGATCCACATATTCCATATTCGTCTATTTTATGAAACTACATAAAAGTAAAAATACACTACCACATTTTTGCATTTTTAAGAAATGCGAAAAATACCACATTTAATAAAAAATAATAAATATCATATTTGTGCACTATTCTCAAAACTTTTATCACGTTTTCTCATTCCTTGAAAAAAAAAAATTTAAAGGTTTTTTGCAGTAAATTTGTATTCAAAAATTTTTAATCTGTTTTAAAAAGAGATAAATTTGATTTATTTAAGAATAGAGGTGTAAGGGATAGTCGTAAGGGTGTTAGATACAAATATCCATCTTAACTATTGTCGTCTTAGTTTTGGGCCCAATTTAAGCCAACTTCGATCCAACATTAATTTTGAGAATTTCTTTAAAGTATTTTATATGTTTTTAATATATTACGCGAAAATATTATTTGTTTTTGAACATATATCTCTGGACGTATTTTAATATGAGTTTAATAGTTATGCAGTGACAGTGTAAACATTCAATAAAAACATATCATTTTACTATGTCATTTAAATTTTTTAAAAACTTGTCAGGATTCATGGTCGTGATTAGTTGACAATATAAAAAAATTTTACACTGTCAATGCATCATCCATTTTCTCTTTCAATATATACTTTTCATTCGTTTTTGAATTTGAATAAATTTATTTTATATATGTATCTTTGAAAAATTTTCAAAAATATACTTTTAAAATCTAAAAGAAAAATAGAAAAATGCAAATGGATAGTAGTTTAGAGGCAGTTTTACGAAATCTTTGTTTTAATTTCAACCGAAAAGTATACTTTATTTTAATAGTATAACTTTACAAAATCTTTCCATTTATGCATCAAATTCTCAAGCAAAAAATCAGTTGAAATTAAAGAAAGATTTCCATTTGTGTAGCAAATTCCCAAGAAAAAAAAAACAGTTGAAATTAAAGTATACTATTAAAGTATCCTTTTCCATTAGAAAGATACTATTTAAATAAAGTGTACTTTAAATTCCAAGATTTCCGTTAGAAAGATTTTGTAAAACTGCCTTTAAACTATCAACAGTTCGTCTTTTTATTTTTTTTAAGATTTCTAAAATATTTTTTTAGAAATATTCTAGAGATATATTTTTAAAATAAAATTATTTATTATTAAAGTGTAATTAAAAAATGAATTAAATATATATATATATATATATATATATATTAATATGTGTCTGGAAATATATCTTTAAATATTTAAAAAAAGAAAATTTAAAATTCGCATGCTGCATTAAAAAATATAGATATATATATATATATATATATATATATATATATATATATATATATATATATATTAAGATGCGTTCGGAGATATATCTCTAAAAATAAAAGAAATATACTTTTAAAATTCGCATGCTGCATTAAAAAAAAAGTATAGGATTTTTTAAAAAATTATCTTAATTTTTACCTCTTTCACAATCATAAATTATATTGTCAATTCAACCTCTTCTCATTTCTCATTCTCATGTTAAATATGTTAAAACAAATAATAATTATGATAACACTATGTTGTCCAACATTTTGTGCCGATAATAATACTTCTCCCCGAGTCAAAAATATCTTTAAAGAAAATCATAAACAAAATTAATACTACCAAATAACTTTTTTAATTAAACATACCTATGTAGTAGAGAAGACTCCCTAGAGTTCTCAAGAGCTTCACATATTCTATCTTCATCTATTTTATGAAACTACGTAATAAAAAAAAATAAAAATAAAATAAAAATAAAAAACATTTATACACTACCACATTTTTAAGAAAGGCAGAAAATAGAAATTGGATCCTCTCCAATTTTTTCTCTCATGCCCTCTCTCATGTACAATTATAAACTATTGGATTAATCTAACCATTAAAAGATAACAAGAGAAAACTATCATTTAAAGAAGAGAGAGAAAGAGAGAAAAGACCATAACATTCTCAAATCATTTGTTGCTATGTTTTTTTTATCATTTTAATATTTTTTATTAAATAAATATTTTTATTTGGCAATAATTAAAATATTTTATACATATTTAATCAATTAATAAAATTACTTTTTATATTGAACAAAAATAAGAATAATCAAAATGATAATTATTTATTTTAAAAATCATTAGGGTAAATATATGTAAGTAAAAAATAATTAAATTTATTATTATATAATATTATCAATATACAAAAATAATTATTATAAATCAATTATAATTTACCACACTTTATTGCTTAAACATTATTTTTCTTAAAATGTGTGGCTAAAATAGTTAATTTATATATGGAAAAACTATTTTTTTTTGGGACTGATTTTATTAATACACGTTCTTACTCTTAGCACAAGTGCAAGTGATGCTATAGAATGTTCAATGTTGTCCAATAACAATGACATATGTTGGAATTGCTTCGGAAAATTACAATTGTCTAGGAATATTTTGCTGCTTTTGTATGAAAAAATTATCTGAAACTAATGCAATTAAATAGTTAATTTATATTTTTCTATTTTTGAAAAATTAAAGAAAATTAACGTTCTCAATTTTGAATGTGTAATCATTTTTGTCTCTTGAATATTAGATTAACAAATGAAAATAAAAAAAAATTAAAATTAATACATATTTCTCTCTCTTCTTTAAATAGCATTTGTTTTTGTTTGTTGTCTTTTAATAGTTAGATTAATTCAATGATTTATAATTGCACATGAGAGAGGACTTGTTTTTGTTTGTTGTCTTTTAATAGTTAGATTAATTCA
This sequence comes from Lathyrus tuberosus, assembly GCA_022829125.1. NCBI lineage: Eukaryota > Viridiplantae > Streptophyta > Magnoliopsida > Fabales > Fabaceae > Lathyrus > Lathyrus tuberosus. The sequence continues at coordinate 650,835 of JALAZF010000231.1, read as the reverse complement.
ATGATTTATAATTGCACATGAGAGAGGACGTGAGAGAAAAAATTGGAAAGGATCTAATTCCCAGAAAATACCTTATTTAAAAAATAATAATAAGATATCACATTTGTGCACTATTCTCAAAACTTCTTCCACTTTTTTTATTCATTGCTAAATTTTTGCTTCTTTTAAAAGTTTTTGTAGTATTTTTTTTGTTTATTTAAAAAATTAAAAATTTGAAAAATAAATAATAATGAGATAAGTTTGATTTATTTAAAAATATAGAGGCATAGGGTAAAATGTAAGTAAAGCAATCAAAATCAATTAGTTTTATGTTCCGGTCCGCCAGACCCAAGAAATTATAGGGTTTGAGTTTTAAAATTAAAGTCCATATTTTTCAGAATTTTTTAGTCCAATTCTAAAAATCCAACTATCTATTAGCGCTAACCCACATAGTCACAAATAGCTCGTTAGATCCGCATAACTATAAATTAAAAAAATACTAATATTTATATTTTCTTACTTCAAAATAAAACATGGATGAGCTCACTTAATTTTATATTTATTATATTCAATCTTTCTCTTTTAAATCGTAAACATTAATATATTAAACACTATTTCCTCATGTATTTGTTTCTCTTATGTTAAATATTTGAGTATTATTTTATACAATTTAAATATGTGTTATATTTAAAAACACATCACAGTATTTATAAAAGTTAATATAATATTTAAAAATATATTATTTTTAAAATAATATAATTTTTAATTTTATTTATAATAAATATTATGGGGTTATTATTTTAATTTTTTATTAAAAAAAGTTCATTTAGGATAGGGCACTCCGAAGTTCATGATCAGATTTAGATAGTAATTTTTAAATCTATATTAAAACAGATTTTTTTAAAACCCAATACTAAAAGATCCGACTAAATTCGAGTACCTCATTTTGACAATTTTAGTGGTAAGGGTCTTAGACAAAAGTTTCCATCTTAACTATTGTCGTCTTAGTTTTGGGCTCAATTACAACCCGATTTCAATCCAACATCAATAACAAAATAAAGAGAATTACTTTCTCACTCCCAAAGTGGCTTTGAAAATATAATTTCGAAATAAAATCTGTTTTTTATCATTTGAAAGTATACTTCCCCATAACAACACAATTTATTTTAAAAGTTATTTGAAAGAAATGAAATTTGTTGTCAGCATGTGATGCAACAACTCTAGGCTTGTGTTTTACAGCAGGAAAAAACGATAATGCTTAGAGAAAAAATAAAAAAGTCATTTAGAAGAAATGGAACTTATTGTGAACCTGCGATGTTTGGATTCTATCATAGAATTAGTGGCAGTTTGTTTCAGTTTTTTAAAAATGATTTTTATGTAATGAAACATATTTTTATATAAAATATATTTCATAAAAGTTTTAAATAAAAAATTAATTTAAAAATTATTTTCGAAATATTATTTTAATTATTTTATTACTATATTAAAACTTTTTTTGAATATTAAAATTTTTAAAAGTGACTAAATTTTGAGACTATTTTAAATAGTTTTTAAAAATAATCATTCTTGAGATATAATTTTTCTTTTGAAAAGTTAAGTTTTTGACTATGTTTTAATTTTTAATAATATATGTATAAGTTATTGTGAGACTTTGGGTCCAACTCTAGCTCTGTCGATGTGTTTCAGCAGGAGATAAGCATGAAGTCGAAACCGGGTCACATGCTGTAGTCGAAGGATACATATTGTAATCGAAGTCTGTTCTAATATGTATTGTCGAAATGTTTGTCTAATTGACCTTTTTTGTTATGGATCCAATTGTTTAGGTAGCTTGGGCTGCAAGTTATCTAGTTAGTCTATATATAGGCTAGTACACTCAGTTTGTGAGTGTGGCCAGATTGTGGTATTCACTTGTAATCTTTTTTGTAATATTGAGAAAGTAAATAGTATAGCAATTTTGCCCTAATCCTTCTTCTTCTTTCTTCTTTATCCTTTCTTCTTTCTCTCCTTGTTTCTAACCGTTTTCATTGTTCACCCAAGAACTCCGTTTCTCAATCTTCATTGGTTGAAAGGTATCGTTTGTGATCACACCAAACTGGTGCGATAAGTGTGGAGAAGATGTCGTCAACAAAGTTTGAAATTGAGAAGTTTACCGGAGTTAATGATTTCGGTTTATGGCGTTTGAAGATGCGAGCCCTTCTTGTTCAACAGGGTTTGCTAGAAATGTTAAAGGGAGAAGACGCCACGGATACTGCATTGACGGAGAAGGAAAAGACAACGATGATCGAGAAAGTCCACAACGCAATTGTTCTGAGTCTTGGTGATAAAGTTCTCAGGCAGGTTTCAAAGGAGACGACGGCAGCGGGTGTTTGGCTGAAACTCGAAGGATTGTATATGACAAAATTCTTGGTAAATCTTTTGTACTTGAAGCAGGCTTTGTATTCATTCAAGATGAATGAAGATGAAGCGTTGACGGAGCAGCTGGATACGTTAAGCAAGCTGATTCTTGATCTTGAAAATATTGATGTTTCCATCAATGATGAAGATCAAGCATTGTTATTGTTGTGTTCTTTACCTAAGTCATATGCTCACTTCAAAGAACCCCTCTTGTATGGAAGAGAGTCCCTAACCTTTGAAGAAGTTCAAGCAGCCTTGTATTCGAAGGATTTGAACGAAAGAAAGGAGCAGAAACCATCATCATCAGTTGGCGAAGGGTTGTCCGTGAAGGGGAAATCGTCGAAGAGAGATGGTAGGTTTTAGAAGAAGAAAGGTAAAACTCAACAGAAGTCTTATGGTGGTGATATCTCTAGTATTAAGTGTTATCATTGTAAGAATGAGGGTCACACAAGAAAGATGTGTCCTGAGCGCCTGAATAATCATGGAGGTAAGGACAATGGAAATGCAGCCATTGTGCAAGATGATTTTGAATCATCTGATGTCCTTGTGGTTTCGTGCAGCAACTCTTGCAAAGAGTGGATTATGGATTCTGGATATACTTGGCATATGACTCCAAACAAGAATGTTTTTTAAGAATTATGTGATCAAGATGGTGGATCAGTGCTGTTGGGAAACAACAAAGCTTGCAAGATTGCAGGTATTGGATCTGTAAGATTCAAACTCTATGATGAGTCAATAAGGCTATTGACTGGGGTTAGGTATGTACCTGACCTGAAGAGAAATTTAATTTCTCTTGGTGAATTCGACAGGAAGGGATATGTTTTCTAAGGAAAGAAAAGTATCCTAAGAGTCATGAAAGGGTCGAAGGAAGTCTTGAGAGGCGTGAAGAAACAAGGCTTGTATACCCTTGAGGCTGAGGTTATAAATGGTTCGACAAATGTTGCATCCACGAAACCTATGTCGAAGACAGAATTATGGCACATGAGATTGGGCCATGTCAGCGAAAGAGGCTTGGTCGAATTGGGGAAGCAGAACCTGCTAGGTGGTGACAAAGTCGAAAAGTTAGAGTTTTGTGAATCTTGCGTATTTGGTAAACCCTGTAGGGTGAAGTTTAACAAAGGCAAGCAAAGAACACATGGATCCCTGGATTATATTCATGTTGATCTTTGGGGGCCTGCGAGGAATCCTTCATACTAAGGTGCAAGGTATTTGCTATCCATCGTTGATGAATATTCCAGAAAGTTGTGGGTATTCATTCAGAAGACGAAGGATGAAACTTTTGAGAATTTCAAAAGTTGGAAGGTTCTGGTCGAAACTCAAACTGGCAGAAAGGTTAAGAGGTTGAGAACCGACAATGGCCTTGAGTTCTACAATGAAGCGTTTGACAGTTACTGTGTTGAGTCTGGAATTGCAAGGCATAAGACTGTAGCGGGTACTCCTCAACAAAATGGCTTAGCTGAGAGATTCAATCGAATAATCCTTGAAAGGGTTAGATGCATGTTGGTTAGTGCTGGATTGAAGGTGTTTTGGGCGGAGGCTGTTTCGACAGCAGCTTATCTAATAAATAGATGTCCCTCGATTGCCTTGGGAATGAAGACACCTGAAGAAGTTTGGTCGAGTCATCCACCAGATCTCGACAAACTGAAAGTATTTGGTTGTTTAGCCTATGCTCATATTAGGCAAGACAAGGTCGAACCTAGAGCTTTGAGATGCATGTTTCTTGGATATCCTGGGGCAGTCAAGGGTTATAGGTTGTGGTTCCTAGAACCATGTCACAGAAGATGTATCACAGGTCATGATGTAGTTTTCAATGAAGTCGAAATGGCGTTCAAGAAAACTGGTGATGCTGGTCAAAGTGCAGAAATCTCTGAAGAAGAGCTAGAACAGGTAGAGATTCATGTTGAGGTGGAGCACAGTGATGCTGAAGTGCATAACCCAGATGAAGTCGAAGAAGAAGAGCAAGATGCTGAAGAGACCGAGGAAACTGTCGATGACTACCTACTGGCAAGATATAGGTCGAAAAGAGTCATCAAGCCACCTCAGAGACTTGGTTATGCAGATCTTATAGCTTTTGCTTTAATCTCTGCAAGTGAGGTGCTTGAGGAAGAACCTAGAGATTACACGAAAGCTATAAGGAGTCGAAACAAGACTGAATGGCAAAAAGCCATGGATGACGAGATAAATTCTCTTCATGATAATAACACTTGGGAGCTGATTGAGAAACCTGCAGGAGCAAGGTTAGTCAGTTGTAAGTGGATTTTCAAGGTCAAGGAAGGAATCGAATGAGTGATGTCAAAGCGCTTTAAGGCAATGTTGGTTGCTAGGGGGTTTACTCAGAAAGACGGAGTCGACTTCAATGATGTGTTCTCGCCTGTTGTAAAGCATAGATCCATTCGAATGTTGTGAGCCATGGTGGCAAAGTTCGACTTGGAACTTGAGCAAATAGATGTGAAGACATCTTTCCTGTATGGTGATCTAGATGAAACGATCCTGATGCGTCAACCAGAAGGGTATGCAGAAAAGGATAAGGAAGATTATGTGTGCAAGCTGAATAGGTCCTTGTATGGCCTGAAACAATCTCCTCGACAGTGGAACAGGAGATTCGACACGTTCATGACACACATTGGTTTCACTAGGAGCCAATTTGATCACTGTGTTTACTTCAGATTTAGAGCTGGAAACTCACTTGTCATTTTGTTGCTGTATGTGGATGATATCCTCATAGCTAACAACAATGTTGAGGATGTAATGGAGGTGAAGGCTGAACTCAGTAAGGAGTTCGAAATGAAGGATCTGGGAGCTGCCACCAGGATTCTTGGGATTGACATTCGGCGAGATAGAAAGTAGTCGAAGTTGTGTTTATCTCAAGAGACATACCTACGTAAGCTTCTCGACAAGTTTGGTATGTCGAATTCAAAGCCTGTTGTGACTCCGACAAATCCTCAGTTTAAGCTTAGTACTACTCAAAGTTCGAGTACTGAAGCTGAAAGAATCTATATGAGTAACGTTCCATATGCTAGTATAGTGGGTTCTTTGATGTATGCTATGGTCTGTACGAGGCCAGACATAACTATGGAGTGAGCCTTATAAGCAGGTATATGGCCAATCCTGGAAAGGCGCACTGGCAAACTTTAAAGTGGATTCTCAGGTACATAAATGGGTCTCTGAGTCGAGTCCTGATTTATGGTGGAGCCTGTGGTGATGATAGCAAAGTCGAAATCGAAGTTTATGTCGACTCTGATTATGCAGGTTGTATGGATTCCAGAAAGTCTATTTCTGGATATGTGTTCACTATGTTCGACACAACAATCAGTTGGAAAGCAACGCTTCAGAAGGTTGTTGCCTTATCAACCACTGAAGCTGAATATATTGCCCCACTAAAGCTGTGAAGGAAGCATTGTGGCTTGAAGGTTTTACAAAGGAGCTGAAACTTCGACGTCGAAGTATCATTGTTAAATGTGATAGTCAAAGTGCTATACACCTGTCAGAGAATTCAGCCTATCATGAGCGGACCAAGCACATCGATGTGAGGCTGCACTTCGTCAAAGAGATAATCGAACGTGGTAAAGTCCAGGTGCTGAAGGTTTTGACTGATGAAAATGCTGCTGATATGATCACCAAGACGTTGCCGAGTTGCAAGTTTTTCCACTGTATGCAGTTGATAAAGTTGTATGATGAAAGTTAGTTTATTCCCTATTGTTTGTAGAGTTAGATCCAAGGTGGAGATTTGTGAGACTTTGGGTCGAACTCTAGCTCTGTCGATGGGTAACTTTCATGTGTTTCGGCAGGAGACAGGCATGAAGTTGAAGTTGGGTCACATGCTGTAGTCGAATGATACATATTGTAGTCGAAGTCTGTTCTAATATGTATTGTCGAAATGTTTGTCTAATTGGACTTTTTTGTTATGGATCCAATTGTTTAGGTAGCTTGGGCTGCAAGTTATCTAGTTAGTCTATATATAGGGTAGTACACTCAGTTTGTGAGTGTGGCCAGATTGTGGTATTCACTTGTAATCTTTTTTGTAATATTGAGAAAGTGAATAGTATAGTAATTTTCGCCCTAATCCCTCTTCTTCTTTCTTCTTTATCCTTTCTTCTTTCTCTCCTTGTTTCTAACCGTTTTCATTGTTCACCCAAGAACTCCGTTTCTCAATCTTGATTGGTTGAAAGATATCGTTTGTGATCACAACAGTTATCAAATATCAAAATTAGTATTTTAATTAAAAAAAACATATTTCAAAAAATTATAATATTTTAAAAATATAAAGAAAAAATTATTTTTTTTATAAATAACCATCTTTTTCATAATAATATTATCAAAATATGCCTGATTACAACCAATTTATTAAATACTATATATTTTTATGCAACTCGTCTTGTGAGACACTTTATGTAACTCATTTTGATTAAAAGAAAATGGAGATTAAAAGAAAATGGAATTTTATATAAGAAAGAGACATATTTTTTAAAATAATTAGAATAATTATTTTAAAAATTTTACATAATTATTCTTTTCAAAAGTATATTATCATATTATTAAAAAATTAAATGAACATAAAATTAAAATTTAAAAATTAAAAAAGTTGTGAAAAAGTAATAAGACTTTTATTTTAAAATTGATTTTTTTTTCTAAATGCAATTGGAATTAACAAGAATACCAGGGTATTCAACCCTTACCAAAAACTTAGACCACCAATGAGATTCTCCACCAACACAAAACTAGCTTAATCTCCTAATGAATCCATACAAAAAGCTATAAAATTGGAGTTGGAATGGGGAATATCATTTAAAATAGACCATTTCCAAACAAAGAATTTGATTTCCTTGTCATTAAAACTAACAGAATCATTCTTAAAAATAAAACTATTTATAGCCTTCCAAAGACACTAAGAAACTGAAAGCCAAATTGATCCCAACCTAGAAAATTCTGCTTTGCTTCTTCCAATCCCACACCAGTTAACAAAAAAAGACCAAAGACACCTCGCATAAACCAAATTGCAACCACACCAATCTCCAACAGTATGTCGAACGGATGCCGCCAAAAAACAATCAAAGAGAAGATGAGACAAATCTTCATCCAAAACTTTACAGAAGACGCAAAGCTTATCGTTGATGGCAACTCCTCTCTTCAACAGTTGGTCCATTGTTGTGATTCTCTTCCAAAATAATCTCCACCCAAAGGTTTTGATTCTTGTCGGTATCTTGATTTTCCATAACAATTCAAATGCTTTGGCCTGGTCTGAATGCACTAAAATTCGCTCCCTTCCTTCCATCTTCAGCTCATACACGTCTCGCACTATAAATTCCTGCGTGTTCCCTATTTTCTAAGTCACAGTGTCTTTCACTTCTCGTGTCAGAGATTCATCAGCTAACAAACTCACAAAACTCTGGAAACAGTCCGGCTCCAAACGTTGAATCGAAACAGGCAGACCAAAATCTCCCCACTACTAAACACCATTGATATATTCGCCCATGGAAACCACCGACCTATTTTTAAATTTGCAACTGTCATACAAATTCTTAAATTGATCCGCCAAATGAGAAGAGTTTAACCATGAAGTTGTCCAAAAATGGATCGTTTTCCCTTCTCCAAGATTATGTCTAACAGAACTTGCAAAAGAAAACCTAACTTTAGTAGAAACCGCCCCGATATTGGAGAGATCCTTCCACCAAAATGATGTTGAACCCTCCGATTTTCCATGCTCCGACAATACCTTATTCTCAACAAAACCATATCTACCTCTTAAAACATCCTTCCAAAAAGATTTTTTATCCTCCAATATCTTCCACTTCCACTTAGCAAGTAGAGCATGATTGAAATCAGCCAGAGTGATAACTCTCAAACCAACATTCTCCTTTGTTCTACATACAATATCCCAACTCACCCAATGAATTTCCGATTTATCATCGCTTCCTCCCCAAAGAAAACATTTCATGATGGAATCTGTCTGATTCAAAACAGGCGCAAGAGCTTTATAAAAAGAGAGCCAAAATAGGTAAACTGGATAATACATAATTAATCAAAGTGACCTGACCTGCCAACGATAACAATTTACTTCTCCATCTTGCCAATCTGATAGAAAACTTCTCAATTAAAGAGTTCCAAGTATTGATTCTTTGAGGGTTACAACCAATTGAATTCCCAAAAAACAGAAAGATGGGCTATATATCCTGCAAGTTAAAAAGTTCGAAGATGCCACCAGAAAATGAGTACTTACATTTATTCCCATGATCCTACTTTTGTGGAAGTTCACCCTCAATCCCAAAATGAGATCGAAACCCCTCATAATAGACTTTATGCACCAAAGATTTTGCCACCCTCTTTCACCTATGATGAGTGTTTCTTCTGCAAATTGGATGAGCTCCACGGAAGTACTTGAATCAACTCCAAACCCCTTAAAATATCCTCTGCCAGCTGCCTTTTTCATCAATTGAGTTAAGCCTTTTGTTACTATAATAAATAGAAAGGTAGAAATAGGATCTCCCTGTCTAATACCGTGCTCCACTTCGAAATCCTTTGTAGGGCTTTCGTTCACCAAAATAGATAAATGACAATTGAAGATACAGGCTTCCATCCACCTCCTCCATCTTCTCCCAAAACCCATGGTAGCCATTAAAAAACGAAGAAAGTTCTAGTTGACGTAATCATACACCTTCTCAAAATTAAACTTGAATAAGATGCAATCTCTATTCTCCCTAGTCGCCATATCAACAATTTCATTCGTGATAACAACCCCTTCCAACATTTGCCTACCAGGAACAAACACAGTTTGGCAATGAGAGACCAGACCTCTAATAACCCTCTTCAACCTATTCGCCAATAATTTTGCCAGAATCTTGTACAAACTTCCTACTAAACAAATTGGTCTATATTTCCAAAGATTAATAGGATTGTCAACCTTAGGAATGAGAGTAAGAAAAGAAGAAGTTACATATTTGGGTAGAAAAGCATGACGATGAAAGTCTCTCAAGAAACGCAAGATGTTTTCCTTCATAAATGACCAACACTTTTTAATGAACACGAAATTGTAGCCATCGGGACCAGGGCTTTTTGATCCGTCACAACTCCAAGTTGCCTCTTAAATTTTGACATCAGAGAACGAAGCCTCCAAGAACTCAGAATCGGCCTCAGAAAAATATTTTAAGTGACATTCTTCTAAAACAGGTTTAGATATCTCAGGTTCAACATATTTGTCTTTGAAGAAACTCCTCACGACCTCATTTACCTCCTCCACAGATTCCGCCTTACCATGTTTCGTTTCCACCGAGCCAATGAACTTCCTCCTTTGTCTCCCCTTGATCAAGTTGTGAAAGTATCTGAAATTTCCATCGCCGTCTATAATCCATTTTTTCTAAGATTTGAATGACATTCTTCGTATTAAGAATCTACCGTGTCAAGTATAGATTTCTCATATCTTGTTGTATAAAAATATATTATATAAATATGTGATATGATATAGTTATCATATCATTGTTTCGTGTCCTACGCATTAAATTGCCTTTTAAAGAATTAAAATAATTTAAATAACAACATTTTTTATAATAAAATAAAGTTTAATAAAGATGTACGGATAGTGTAAAAAAGTTGTATACAATATTATTTTATCATGTTATATAAGTAATTTAAAATTTTCAATCTGATTTGATGCAATATATGATCATTATTGATTAATAATGTATAATTAATTTACACTATTAGTGCATCATCTTTTTTCTCATAAAAATAAAAAGTATCTAGCCGATATAAAGCTTGGATCTAGAAATGACAAGTATCTATCGATATCGAATCAAAAAAAAGTGTTTTAGGTAGATAATAAAAAACAAGAATTAAGTATGAAGAATTCAATAATATTAAAACGCCATGATTATAACTAATACATGAGCATTTGGATGACTACATCTAACCCAAAAAAAAAGCGAAATTAGATATGTTTACTCATCATAGGTTATAGTTATGATCTAGAAGAAAGAAGTTGAATAACATTTATGTCGATTCCTCGGGATTCCTCGGACAACGCCTCCACCTTCAATCTTCCTCTCTTTTCCTCTTATGTTGTGTTTTTTTATATGAATTATGGTGAAATCATTCTGCTAGAGTCTCTACCAAGAAACCACCAAATGTCATTAAACTGAATGACTTGAACTCCTACTTACAGAGTTCTGATGAGGCATCCTTGCTTAGCGAGGCTTATAGCTCGCCTAGCGAACTTGTGTTTCTTATGCTCTAAGTCATGCCAATTAACTTGAAGTGGGCTTTGTCGCCATACTTTACTTGACGAGCCTCCAGTTCTCGCTTAACAAGTAAACCCTTCCTTTACTTTAAAGTAACTCAGCCAACAAGAATTAAACTTCCATTCCTCGCTTAACGAGGTTTCCACTTGGCTTAGAGAGTTTCATTCTTAACCTTGAAGTAGCTTGGTGTCGTACCTCGAAAAATATAATCCTTCGCAAAGTGCATTGAACACTCGCGGAAAATAGTTTGAACCGAGTCGCCACCAAAATTTATTCATCCCAATGAAAGAATAGGAAAATATCGATAAGACTTTTAAAAAGAAAATGGTCATCGGAACAAAATTTGGGTTCGGGAGTCGATTCGCAAGGGTAATATATTAACACCTCTCACGACCGTTGTACTCAATGGGAACCTCTTAGTTTAATTTGCGATTGAATTTTAACTTATGCTAATTGTTTTCTCCGAATGAACAAACATGTAAAAAGAAAAGAAAGGAAACCGTAAAAAGTTTTTTATTAGGGTGCTTGATGAGATTGTGGGTCTCGCTCCTATGTATCCTCAGGTGAAATAAGGAACTCAAAGCTTTGTAGTTCGGGGTAGAAAATATTTATTTGTTGGTCGATTTTATCGAAAGCTATTTAGTCGCATTCGACATAAAACATTGTTTTACCCAAAACAGGTGAGGAGCGGACATTTGCATTTGAATGGATTTTCACATATCAACATTCACGGGAAAAACGCCACTTATCTCAACTCAAATGGTTGTGGACGAAGCAATGTTTTGCGTCGTCTCAAGACACAATATCTTGCGTTTATGAAAAGGGTTGACATCGCACTAGGGAGAAAAAAAGGTTAATGTGTTTGAATATTTTAGGTGATTGACAAATATTCAAACAATAGGATAAGTGCAACCATCACATGAATATTCGGGAAAGGAGAAGAAAATTACTTCCACCCCCATCTTTTTCAATCAATTAATTATGAAATTTGTGTGGCGAATTAAATCGTATTTCTTTAATGGACAACAAGTATTCGAACGATAGGCTAAGTGCGGCCATCACATGAATACTCGGGAAAAGAGAAGAAAGTTACTTTCACCCCCATCTTTTTGGTCCATGAAAGAATCATTTTAATTCATTTATTTAAAAGTGTTTTAACGCGATTGACGAATGTTCAAACGGTAGGCTAAGTGCGGCCATCACATGAACATTCGGGAAAGGAGAAGAAAGTTACTTCCACCCCCATCCTTTTCAATCGGTATTTATTGCGAAAAGAGTTTCGAAGCGAACTAGCTTAAGTTACACTGTATCTAAAAGTCCACTTGGCATTGGATCAAGTTTTTTTGAAAAGAAAGGTTTATTTAGAAAATCGATATCATTTAATTATGGTTATTTTAATTAATCAAACAAGCCACATAAAATAATAATTCATCACTCTAAAGCATGTGCATGATCATACAAGCCACATATATCAAAGAATGTAATATTGGACTATACAAGGGTGGCACATATTATGCCTTGTGCTCAACATAGCTATAAAGGAAAAAGGTTAATCATACACATGATCATTATTAGTGAAAGTTTATGTTAAACTACATGAGATTCTCACCACTTGGATAACAGTGATGTATTGTTAGACATCGTTCTATGTTTATAATGTTAAATAAGTTATTTAATATTATTGTCAATGTTACAAAAACTCACGTAGTTACACACATAAAGACAGATAAACGAGAGATTAAATAATTAGAGGAACACAATACATCATAATATACAATGTGTATAAGTTGTTCTATAAATAGAACCCTTAAACTAAAGTAACAGTCACTTAATTACGTATTCTCAAAGCCTTAGTCGCACTAGGATTCTGAGTTCGTGTTCCCTCTAAATACTTCATTCCTTCGGAGCTATCACTGTAGGTGGAGGAATTACTTGTAGATTCTATTCATGTGGACTGGGTATAGGTGTTATCATTCTTAATCAATATGTTTCAAAGATTAAAGGTTTTGCATTATAAGAGGTATTCAATCGATCCCTAACTTATGCATTTGTAAGGATTCATCCAAGGGAAATGTTTTATATTTTATTCGCAGGGTTTATTGTGATTTACCTCTAAAATTCATCACCTAGATACAACTTAAAAAATGTTATTTCTAAGATGTAAACCAGGCTTTAAATTTTTAAATTGACCATTTCTATGATTTAAATAAATTTAAACAATATTCTTTAGGTGTTGTTCACTACACCCCCATGTAGTGATAACACATCATATTAAAACTCCAAAATTCCATTCTTATACTCTGGATTCCAATATTCGAACTCGTTCATTCTTCATTAAAAGCACTTAATGATAGAGACACCCTATTTTTGTCATAAAATTGGTCCGAATTCTGATATTTGTATATGAGGTTCGTACTTCAATCTCCAAATTTCCCCTTTGATAGTATTTTTCACCCTTTAACATTAAGTTAGGAGAAATTTGACATTTTTAATAAACTTACATCATAAGTCATTTATAAATCAATCTCATAATAAATCATACACATTTGTCATTCTATAATAAGATCAAAATAAAAGAACTACCACACACACACACACGCACACACACGCGCGCATACACACACACACACACACACACGCGCGCGCGCACACACATAAATGCCTAAATATCAAATACAAAATGTCACCATGTCATAATCAATCCAAGTACAAACCATAATACAAAAATGTTAAAATATACAGAATAAAATTTCACTACTGCATATATCTGACGCTCTTGTTCCTCCTCTACCTACGATACTGCAAATGCAAATGCATGTCATGTCATCTGGCACAATACGATCAAGAACTATTTGGAACTACTTGATCGCTTAATTCCCTTTGAGTGGGACGATTGATCACGCACACCAGTCTCATAGTAGTCTTCCACATATTCCCAGTTGACAATTCATGGAAAATACTAGTGGATCCATGACTAAATATGGTTCAAATGAAATATTAGTGACATAATTGTGTAACATAGGTATTATGACGTTAATATTAGTAAAGGTACAAACATCTTATTGTAAATAGACAACTATTTCTAGTCAACTATCGAGTGTTACACCACCCTAAAACAAGAAACCCCTTTAGTTATACTCATGGATCCTCTCCAAGTCAATAAAATATCTAAGGTAGATAACATCAACATAAGTCACACTTTTGTTCACAAAATTTGACATGTCAACCAAAACTAATAGGTATGACATCGATGCACACGTTGTGTGGTATGTAACCTGTGTAACATCACCATCATCATCCACTATTGTAGCCAGGTGGTGCTCATACAGGTCCACCAAGAAGGAAAACATAACATGACATCTGTAACGCCCCGATTTAATTTAATTATTTGTCGTAATTAAAATTATATGATGTTGTGTATATGTGAGTGATTATGTGTGTTTTGGTTCTGTTTGGGTTGCCCTTAGTATGAGGTAGTGACCTTAGAATTATAGAGATTAAGGTGTTGGGGGTGTGTGACCAATTATGTAGAACTTGGTGGTGTGGAGAGTAGTACTAATTAAATTATATTAGTAATATTTGGTTGATCATAATATTAGTTGAATAATACTAAATTAATTAAAATATTGATTATTATTATTATTATTATTATAATAAGTGGATATTAGTAATAATAATAATAATATAATATAATATAATAACAAGAAAAGGGGAATAAGAGATGAGAAGTTGTCAGTATGTGAAAAATAGAGAAAATGAAGAAGAAGAGATAGGGCAAGGAAAAGGAATTAGGAAGAATCTCCAATTCTAAAGGTTGAAGTTCTTGAAAGAAATCTAAGGTAAGGGTGGGGTTCTTTGATCACTTAAGGGATGAATAATATATGTATGAAGGTGGATAAATCTTCAGTGTTCATATCTATGCATCTCTTGTTTGTTTTGATGTTTCGGTGTGAAATTGAGGTTGCATGTCGGTGTTTGTAATTATGTGAAAATTGCTGATAAATTGTGTGTTTTCCTCAATAATGCTATGAATGTTGTGAAGGAATTAATGAATAGTATGTGTTTACTCACCTTGAATGATGCTCTATATGTTATGTTGTGTTTTGGAGTTGTTAGAGGTCAAAACATGGGGTTTGGGGTCTGTTGGTAGGCTGAAAAATAAGAGAAATCGCACAAAAAGAGGGTTTTTTGGGCCCCGCTACAAGCCGTAACAGCCACTACGGGTGCCCGTAGCAGCCCCCTGGACTGGAGCATCACGGGCGTGCAAAAATTGTGAATTTTCGCTGAGGAGCGCTACGGGCCGTAACCCATGCTACGGGCTGCCGTAGCAGCTCCCTGGTTTTGTACAGTGAAATTATTTTGGCCATAACTTTTGATCTGTAAGTCCGTTTGAAGCACCGTTCGAAGCATTGGAAAGTTAATGCGACGAACTACCTTATAAAAATGGTTTCTATTCCAGAAGTTGATTATTTTGTTGTGTGGTGTCTTAATTGTAATTGTAATGGTTATGTTGTGATCCGATAAAATCTGAAGCGTATCGTTGTTGGTTGCTATGATGCAAATTGTTGTTGTTGAGATGTTACAGTATGTATGTTGGTGTATGATGCCCAACATTTGCAGAGTAACTTGACCATGGAGGTGTTGGTCATTATGCTTGATGTTGTTGTTCTTTGCATATCGCATTGTTGTTGTTGTTGTTGTATTTAATTACTATATTATTATGTTGTTTCGCGATAAATGTATTGTTGTCGTTTTCTATGTTGGATGATGATGTTGATGAGTTGTTATAGCATTATTGTTGCATGGTGATCAGTTTTGGTGTGGTATATTGATTAAGATGAATATCATTATACATTTCATTGTTGTATGTGGTCATTAAATGCATATCATGTTGCATAAGTTGTATGATAAGTCGTTTGCCTATGTGGGGTGAGAGCGCTTTATCTGGATTCCTTGAAATAGAATCGTCTCGTTGTTGTGGTTGAGGTAATCGTGTGCCCATGTGAGGTGTGAGCGATTACGGGTGTTCGTGTGCCCATGTGGGGTGTGAGCGATCACGGATGTCGTGTACCCATGTGGGGTGTGAGCGACTTATACGGAAATTCCAACGGGAATTATGATCATGAAAAAGGCATCGAATTGGTACCATATGCATTGAGTCGAGTTGTGGGTCTCATTGCATTGCATTGCATTGTGTTGGGTTATAGATTATATGATTGTCTGCTTGTGTGGGAAATTGTAATTATGTTGATGATGTGATGATAGGGTGAATTGTGTAATGATTATACGCTCTTATATTTATATTATGCATTTCTTTTTTTGATTAAGAATCTCACTCTTCTGTTGGAATGATGCTTTATACAGCATCGTGCAGATAATCAAGGATAGTGCGGAGTTGCGGTTAGCGAAGATGAAGTCCTTCACTTTATGTTTTGAGTTAGCGTCTGCTCTTATATGTAACACTGGGGATTATGGAACGCTTCATGTTTTATTTCTGTTACAGTTATTATATTTTGTTTTAATTGATGATGAATATGTCGTTTAAATATGTTAAATTTTGATTGTCGATTTGAAGAATTTTTTCGCTGCTTATTGAGAAGAATTTTTAATAATGATTTCGTAGTACCGCTTATAATAATAAGTATGTGTTACGTGTTATTTACTTGAGCAGATATATGTTGTAAGTAACATCCTAAGTGCTGAATTTTCTTTGAATTTTTACTCAGATAATTGTATTATTTTACGCGGGGATTTCGGGTGTTACATAGAGGTATCAGAGCAGGTCGATCTCTCTGGCCAGGTTGTTTAATTATGTTGTTCCCTAGTATGCGACATGTGTGTGAAACACTGTCGGTACTTGCTTGTTTTCTAACTGTTTGTCTTCAGGAGTTAGTTTAAAATAAGTTGGGGAGAAGCGCCTGCTTCTCTTTGGATATTCCAGCTGTTGAGAGATTAGATATCGTGTTACTGCATGAGAGAGTGCACTGTTGGACTGTTCAACTATTTTGAGAATGGTGTGATCTTTGAGGGAAGACAGTTAAGTGTTCTCGTTGTTCGCTTCCTTGTGAGGGGGAAGGCGTTGTTTTGGCTAGAGATGGGCCAGTGATGTGAGGAGTATCCTGGCGTGTTTCCTAAGGATAGACACAGTTTGTCTTTAGTTGGAGCAAGATGATGTTATTCTTGAGACAGATTGGTAGGATTTAAACTCTGTGTTTACCAATCATTTAGATGGTGGTGTAGTGTGTCGTCGAGCGCTATTACAGTTTGGTAAAGATAGTTTATGCCCCATCATGATTGTCGGTTGTCTATTAACAAATTGAGGAACTGATCACCCTTAATCTCTTGTTGATAGTAGAGAGGATCATGTTGGATGGAATAGACGTGTCTTGCCAGCTTAGATGGTGTGTACAGTGAGTTGTTGGAGTTAAGCTAAGTGCTTACAGATTGTTTTGATGAGTCAATGCAGATTATTATATGATCTGAAGATGAGGCAGATTCGAGGTTCTTCTCTGCAAGTCAAGTTGGGATATCTCTGATAGAGAACGATCATGTATTGTTGATGGTTGCTTCTTAGGGAGCAGAGAGCAATGTGGCGACTAGATTTATGTCAATGGTGTGTAACTTTCAGATGTTTCTTGAAGATATCTGCGACTTGCCCGAGAGTGAACTTAAATTCGACGAAGGTGAAGAGTTGAGGTTTATATCTGCTAAGTCAGTAGAAGAACTCTTAGGAAATGAGGCTCAGATGTTTGCCATGTTTGCGATGATGGTGTTATGGGAATTGGCAGTAAAGCCACAACGATGGGATGCCAGTTGTGCGTGATTTCCAGAAGTATTCCTGGATGATATTACTGATGTACCGCCAAAAAGAGAAGTAGAGTTTACTATTGATCTTGTCCCTGGTACCAGACCTATTTATATGGCGCCATACAAGATGTCGGCATCAGAATTAACAGAGCTAAAGAAGCAACTGGAAGAGTTGTTAGAAAAGAAATTTGTGAGACCAAGTGTATCGCCTTGGGGAGCTCTGGTGTTGTTGGTGAAGAAAAAGGATGGCAGTATGAGGTTATGTATAGATTACAGACAACTGAATAAAGTGACGATTAAGAACAAGTATCCACTTCCAAGAATAGATGACTTGATGGATCAGTTAGTGGGTGCCCATGTGTTTAGCAAGATTGGCTTGAGGTCGGGTTATCATCAGATACGAGTAAATGATGAAGATATTCAGAAGACGAATTTCAGGACTCGATATGGACATTATGAGTATGTAGTGATGCCGTTCGGAGTTACTAATGCATCTGGTGTATTCATGGAGTATATGAATCGAATTTTTCATGCTTACTTAGATCAATGTGTGGTTGTATTTATTGATGACATTCTAATCTATTCTAACTCAGAAGAGGAACATGCTGAGCATTTGCGGATCGTGATGCAAGTGTTAAAAGAAAAGAAGCTCTATGCTGAGTTTCATTAAGCTGAAGAAAAGATTGACTATAGCTCCAGTTTTGATTCTACCCAAACCAAATGAACCGTTTGTGGTGTATTGCGACGATTCTTTGATGGGTTTAGGAGGTGTGTTAATCCAGGATGGTAAGATTGTGGCTTATGCTTCACGACAGTTAAGTGTCCATGAGAGGAATTATCCAACTCATGATTTGGAATTAGCTGCAGTGGTATTCATATTGAAAATTTGGAGGCACTATCTTTATGGTTCCAGATTTGAAGTGTATAGTGATCATAAGAGCTTAAGGTATCTGTTTGATCAGAAGGAGTTGAATATGAGACAAAGAAGGTGGTTAAAATTCTTAAAGGATTATTATTCGGCTTGAACTATCATCCCGATAAAGCTAATGTTGTGGCTGATGCTTTAAGTCAGAAGACCTTGCATATGTCTGCTATAATGGTTAAAGAGTTGGAATTAATTGAGCTGTTCAGAGATATGAGTTTAGTTTGCAAACAGACACCGCATAGTGTGATGTCGGGTATGCTGAAGATCAACAATGAATTTTTTAATAGTATCAGAGAGGGTCAGAAGTTGGATGTGAAACTGGTGGATTTGATGGTTGGAAATGAACGAGCAGAATGTAGTGACTACTGAGTGGAAGAACAAGGCGTGTTGAGGTTTCGTGATAGAATTTGTATTCCTGATGATTCTGAGTTAAAAATAGTGATTCTAGAAGAAAGTCACAGGAGTAACTTGAGTATCCATCCAGGAGCTACAAAGATGTATCAAGACTTGAAGAAGATATTTTGGTGGCCTGGATTGGAGCGTGATGTTGTTAAGTTTGTGTATGCTTGTTTGACTTGTCAGAAGTCGAAGGTGGAACATCAGAAACCTGCTGGTTTGATGCAACCGTTAGATATTCCAGAGTGGAAGTGGGACAGTATTTCTCTGGATTTTGTGACTGGTTTGCCTAATACTCCAAGAGAGCATGATGGCATTTGGGTAGTGGTGGATAGATTGAAGAAGTCGGCACATTTTATTCCGATTAATATCAGTTTTCCTTTACAGAGGCTGGCTGAGATTTATATTCGGGTGATTGTGAAGTTGCATGGAGTCCCGTTGAGTATTGTGTCGGATAAAGATCAAAGGTTCACTTCCAGATTTTGGGAGAGTTTGCAAGAAGCTTTGGGATTGAAATTGAGATTAAGTTCAGCTTATCACCCGCATACGGATGGACAGACGGAGAAAACTATACAGTCTTTGGAGGATTTATTGAGGGCTTGTGTGCTTGAACAATGAGGTGCTTGGGATAGCCACTTCTCGTTGATTGAGTTCACTTATAATAACAGTTATCTTTCCAGTATTGGAATGACGCCTTTTGAAGCTTTGTATGGTTGGAGGTATCAGACACCTTTGTGTTGGCATAAATCTGGTGAGAGTGTGGTGCTTGGACCTGAGATTGATCAACAGACTACTGATAAGGTGAAGTTGATTCAGGAAAAGATGAAAGCTTCGCAGAGTAGGCAGAAGAGTTACCATGATAAGATGAGGAAGAATCTTGAGTTTCAAGAAGAAGACCATGTATACTTGAGAGTCACTCTGGTGACCGGTATTGGACGTGCATTGAAGTCGAGGAAGCTTACTCCCCGGTTTATTAGTCTGTATCAGATTTCTACAAAAGTTGGACCTGTTGGCTACCGAGCTGCATTGCCACCAAATTTGTCGAATTGTATGATGTGTTCCATGTTTCACAGCTTCGGAAGTACGTTCCGGATCCGTCGCATGTGATTCCGATGGATGATGTGGAAGTAAAGGATAACCTTACGATTGAGGCTTTACCAATACGAATTGAAGACCTCCAGGTGAAGTAATTGAGAGGCAAAGAGATCACTCTCGTGAAGGTAGTGTGGGGAGGCTGCCGGTGGAAATATGACTTAGAAGTTAGAGGGCAGGATGCGTGAGTCGTATCCAGAGTTATTTGTATCAGATAAATTTTCGAGGACCAAAATATTCCAAGTGGGGGAGAGTTGTAACGCCCCGATTTAATTTAATTATTTTTCGTAATTAAAATTATATGATTTTGTGTATATGTGAGTGATTATGTGTGTTTTGGTTGTGTTTGGGTTGCCCTTAGTATGGGGTAGTGACCTTAGAATTATAGAGATTAAGGTGTTGGGGGTGTGTGACCAATTATGTAGAACTTGGTGGTGTGGAGAGTAGTACTAATTAAATTATATTAGTAATATTTGGTTGATCATAATATTAGTTGAATAATATTAAATTAATCAAAATATTGATTATTATTATTATTATAATAAGTGGATATTAGTAATAATAATAATAATAATATAATAATATAATAACAAGAAAAGGGGAATAAGAGATGAGAAGTTGTTAGTACGTGAAAAATAGAGAAAACGGAGAAGAAGAGCTAGGGCAAGGAAGAGGAATTAGGAAGAATCTCCATTGCTAAAGGTTGAAGTTCTTGGAAGAACTCTAAGGTAAGGGTGGGGTTATTTGATCACTTAAGGGATGAATAATATATGTATGAGAGTGGGTAAATCGTCAGTGTTCATATCTATGCATCTCTTGTTTGTTTTGAAGTTTCAGTGTGAAATTGAGGTTGCGTGTCAGTGTTCGTAATTATGTGAAAATTGTTGATAAATTGTGTGTTTTCCTCAATAATGCTATGAATGTTATGAAGGAATTAATGAATAATGCGTGTTTACTCCCCTTGAATGATGCTCTATATGTTATGTTGTGTTTTGGGGTTGTTGGAGGTCAAAACATAGGGTTTGGGGTCTGTTGGTAGGCTGAAAAATAAGAGAAATCGCACAAAAAAAGGGTTTTCTGGGCCCCGCTACGGGCTGTAGCAGCCACTACGGGTGCCCGTAGCAGCCCCCTAGACTGGGGGATCACGGGCGTGGAAAAATTGCGAATTTTCGCTGAGGAGCGCTACGGGAGGCCGTAGCATCTCCCTGGTTTTGTACAGTGAAATCGTTTTGGCCATAACTTTTGATTTGTAAGTCCGTTTGAAGCGTCGTTCGAAATGTTGGAAAGATAACGTGACGAACTACCTTATAAAAATGGTTTCTGTTCTAGAAGTTGATTATTTTGTTGTGTGATGTCTTAATTGTAATTGTAGTGGTTATGTTGTGATCCGATAAAATCTGAAGTGTATCGTTGTTGGTTGCTATGATGCAAATTGTTGTTGTTGAGATGTTACAGTATGTATGTTGGTGTATGATGGCCAGCATTTGCAGAGTAACTTGACCATGGAGGTGTTGGTCATTATGCTTGATGTTGTTGTTCTTTGCATATTGCAGTGTTGTTGTTATTGTTGTTGTTGTTGTTGTATTTGATTACTATATTATTATGTTGTTTCGCGATAAATGCATTGTTGTCGTTTTCTATGTTGGATGATGATGTTGATGAGTTGTTATAGCATTGTTGTTGCATGGTGATCAGTTTTGGTGTGGTATAGTGATTAAGATGAATATCATTATACATTGCATTGTTGTATGTGGTCGTTGAATGCATATCATGTTGCATAAGTTGTATGATAAGTCGTGTGTCCATGTGGGGTGTGAGTGTCTTATCTAGATTCCTTGAAATAGAATTGTGTCGTTGTTGTTGTTGAGGTAATCGTGTGTCCATGTGGGGTGTGATAGATTATGGGTGTTCGTGTGCCCATGTGGGGTGTGAGTGATCACGGATGTCGTGTGCCCAAGTGGGGTGTGAGCGACTTATACGGAAATTTCGATGGGAATTATGATCATGAAAAAGGGATCGAATTGGTACCACATGCATTGAGTCGAGTTGTGGGTCTCATTGCATTGCATTGTGTTATGTTGTGTTGTGGATTATATGATTGTCTACTTGTGTGAGAAATTGTAATTGTGTTGATGATGTGATGATAGGGTGAATTGTGTAATGATTATACGCTCTTATATTTATATTATGCATTTCTTTTGTTGATTGAGAATCTCACCCTTCTGTTGGAATGATGATTTATACGGCATCGCGCACATAATTAAGGATAGTGCGGAGTTGCGGTTAGTGAAGACGAAGTCCTTCACTTTATGTTTTGAGTTAGCGACTGCTATAATATGTAACACTGGGGATTATGGAATGCTTCATGTTTTATTTCTGTTACAGTTATTATATTTTGTTTTAATTGATGATGAATATGTTGTTTAAACATGTTAAATTTTGATTGTCGATTCGAAGAAGTTTTCCGCTGCTTATTGAGAAGAATTTTTAATAATGATTTCGTAGTACCGCTTATAATAATAAGTATGCATTACATGTTATTTGCTTGAGCAGATGTATGTTGGAAACAACATCCTAAGTGCTGAATTTTCTTTGAATTTTTACTCTGATAGTTGTATTATTTTACGCGGGGATTTTGGGTGTTACACCATCCTCTAGTGTCATTTAACTCATGCTGAGATTTTCTTGGGTCTGTCGTACCTCGAAAAATACGATCCTCACGATGGACGCGGAAAAAACTGTTCGAAACAGAGTCGCCACCGAACTTTATTCATTCCAAGGAAGGAATAGGAAAATATCGATAAAACCTTTAAAGGGATAAGAAAATGCTCATTGCAACCAAATTCGGGGTTCGGGAGTCGGTTACGCAAAGGGAAGGTATTAGCACCCTCTACGTCCGTTGTACTCAACGGGAACCTCTTGATTCGATTCAGGAGATAAGTTAGCTTGGTTTGTTTGTTTTCTTCTAAGGTAAAATTGCTTTCTAAGGGGGAAAAAGGGTGGTGTTTTATTAGTGTGCTCGGCAAGGATTAGAACCCTTGTGCCTACGTATTCCCTCGTGCAATGGGAAAGTCAGAGCATTCGTAGTTCGTGGGACTACAGTTGGTTTGTTTTTTTTAAACGAACGAGTGTTTAATTCACATTCTAACTGCTAAACATTGGCTTGTCGGCTCATCATGGGAGGCTGAAGCACTAGTTCATATGCGCGGAAGAATGGATTAAACAATGTTCTTTTTGTGAAAGTTGTTTGAGTATGAATTAAGTGTATTAGAGATTTGATTGAGAAAAAGATTTGATTTGGACGTGTTTTAGGCGAGAGTTTAGGTTGCATTCTAACTGCTAAACATTGGCTTGTCTGCTCGCTAGGGGATGCCGAAGCACGAGTTCATATGCGCGAAAGAATGACTTAAACAATGTTCTTTGGGAAAGGTGTTTGAGTTGTAGATTAAGTGTATTAGGGTTTCGGTTACGTGGGAAGTGTTTTGTTTGTTAAGTATTTTGAGGGAAGAATGACGACTATTCGATAAACGAGACGTCGGCCTCGCAACCAATTAATCGGGGCATTGCTGAGATGCTAGATCTCAACGACACCTTTTTCATTCTATTAATTATGAAATTTTGTTTGATAATGATTAAGTGTTTTAAGGCGAAAGGTTGAATGAACAACAACCCAAGGGCGTGCCTCAAGAGCCATTCATTCGAAGATCCAAGGAATGCTAGACTCCAAAAATCTCCTCCTTTCGTTAGTTGATTAAGAAAGTGTTTGAAATAGGTAGAATCGGATTGGTTACGAAAAGAAGTGAGGATCGATACTAGTCCCTAGGGGTGCTCCTAGTAACGAAACCTCGAGATGTGCAAGTGTGCATGTGATGGCGAGGCAAAAGGCGCTCGACTTATGATTGGGCTCGATGGCGAATCGAGGGCTGGTTTGGAAATGGTTTAGTTGAAAAGGTCGAAAGGTTGAATGAATGACAACCCAAGGGGCGTGCCTCGAGAGCCATCTATTCGAAGACCCAAGGAATGCTAGATTCCAAAAATCTCCTCCTTTCGAAAGTTTGATTGAAAAAAAAAAGGGTGACACACAATAAAAGGTCTCCAATTTAGTGTATTTAGATTAAGTGTATGAACAAAAAAAATTGTTAGATAAACATGAATATGAATATGATATGGACAATATGAATAGTACGAATAAAAATAATCATCAAGATATTATTTTGCGGAAAGTAAACAAGATAATGATTAATCGGGTGAATCGGGAAATAAAAGGTGACGACCTCGTCTTAATCAAGAACTTTAAAAAAGGTTCCATGATGTTTAAGACCTTCATTGATCGGAAATGAAAAGAATATAGTGCTAAATAAAATGTGAAATGAAATCGAAATCGAAGAACAGTCTCATCGTAACCGAAAAAATTTGGTTTTAGATGTTCATCGACCCATAAAAAATGAAAAGTAAAAGTGAAAATAAAATCGGTCTCGTCTTAATCAAGGTCTTTAATCTTAGATCGATAAGCTATGATTTTTTTACTTTCATTGACCGATAAAAAATAAAAAAGGTGGCCTCATATAAATCAAGATTTTGAATCGATTTTAAGAAAATCAACTAAATCATGAGTGTTGTTATATCAGTGGCCACAAAAAAAAAAAAAAAAAGATTCGAAAATAAATTGAAGTTGAAGATCGAGGTAGAAATGAAAAGTGAATATAAATCAAGAAATAAATATAAACCAAATGATAACCAAAAATGTAATTAAAAAAGAAAAAATATTAACAAAGATATTTAAGAATAATTAACAAAAATATTAAAGAAATTTCGTTTTTGACAAAGTTTATAACAAAATGATACTAACAAAGATTAACCCAAAATAAATAACATAATAATTATTAAGATATTTTCAAAATGGTACTAACAAAATAATAATTAACAGATATTTTTTAACAAAATAATTTTAAATAAGAGTTTAATGAAAGTTGAAGGAAATAATTAACAAAATCCTAAAATTAAATTAATAATCCTAAAATTATAATACTAATCCTAAGGTTATAAATATTTTTCTAAAATTTAAATTATTAATCCTGAAAATTAAAATACTAAATCTAAAAATTAAAATTATTAAACATAAAATCTAAACACTCAATCTAAAATAAAAAAAAAAAAAACTAAATCAAATATTAGAAAATTAAAATAACTAAAAAAAGCTGTGGTAAAAAAAAGAACTGGGCTTGAAGCCCGTACCTCAAACTTACAGCCCCATGGGGGCGCCTCATATGAAATAAAAACGGGTCAGAAGACCCTTGACCCGACCCGGTATAATCATAAGAGGGTTAGGAAAACCCTAAATTCATTAGCAATGTTCAAATCGTTCCAAAAAAATTGGATCAGAAAGAAAAACACGCTCAGGGGAAGAAGAGCACGTTCAGCGCATAACACCCCTCCTTCCCATTCGCAAATCCCTCGCCCTCTTCACTTCAAACCGACTCTCTCCCTCATGGTGGCTTGTCTCTCTCAATCTCGTATTCTGATTCAAGGTTTGTATCCCGTTCTTTGGTTCGCATCTCGCTACTCCATCTTCATCTCTCTCACGCTCGCTATTTCTATTTCGATTTTTTTGTTTTGTGTGTTACAGTTTGTATTATAAAACTGAGTTGGGGAAAGGATGAAGAAAAATGAAGGGCGTGTCTGAAGTGAAGATGGAAGGTTGTTTGGTGAGTTTCGAAGGTGGAAGGGAGTGGCGTTAATGGTGGTTTCGGTCGGTTTATGGTGATGAGCGATGGTTGGTGAACAGAGTGTGGCAAGGGAGATGTTTGAGGTTTGGTTGTTGCTTTGATTTGCGGTCGTTGGTGATGGAGGTGAAGGAAGGGTTGTGATAGATGAATGTGAGTTTATTGGTTTGCGATGGCTGTTATCTTGAGTGTGTTGTTGAATTTATGGTTGAATTATTGGGGTGTGATGATTTGAACAGAGGTTTGCAGTGGATGAGTTGATTAGTTTTGGTCAAATTTGCGAAGAGAGAATGAAAGGTGGGGGTGGTGGAATTAGGAACTGATATGGTGTTGTTGTTCTGCCTGCAGTGGGGTTAAAAAGGTTGTTCCAAGAGGTATCTTTTAAGTTTTCTCCCTGCTCTCTTTTATGGCCCTTTTTTACCGCCCCTCTTCTTGTTTCTCTATCTCTCTTTTGAATCAAATCTCCAATTGTTTTTTTCAAACTCTGGATTTGTCTGTTATTTTATGTTTGATATTGTGTTGTCCTTTTCATTGTAGTTTTGTGCAGACTGTTGTTGGTTGGTGGGTCGAATTGTCGTTGTAAGCTTGTGCAGATGCATTGCAGAATTTTGGACGAAAGTGGCAGGCTTTGAAGAGGAGTGGATAGCAGAGGTACGGGTATGTAGGATCCGTCAGTTGTGCACATGGTTTGGAGTGATTCTCGGCTTATATAATGGCTTGGTGGCAAATATTGTAGCAGGATATTTGATGCAAATGGTTCTTGCGAATTGTACAGATTGGGCCGCAAACTATGCTCCCATGGGCCTATTTTCTTGTAACACTTCTTTGCAGTTGGATTGTAAATGGACTTGACTATCATTTTTGTAGAATATATATCTTGGGCCTTGAATCATTTTGAACTTTATGAACCACATATATTTTGTAGGACCTTTATGAATGAAAAAATAGATTATAGTTATTTGAATGGATAAATGGAAATAAATATGGAAAATAAATTGAACACAAATGATGGAAAGGGATTAGAAAAATGGATTTGAATTATTTGAAATTGGGTTAGAAAAAAGAGGATTTGGTTAATGAAAAAAAATGGTTTTTTGGGATGTTTGGATAATTGAAAAGTGAAATGGATAATAAAATGGAAATTGGAAAGAATTGGAAATGGAATTTGGATATTAAATGATGAGTTTGCAAAGTGGATTAAAATGGTTAGAAGGAAGTGGATCTTTTATGGATATAGATATTGAATGGATAGTTGTGGAATTGATAACAAAAATAAGGGTAATTGAAAATGAAGATGGTTTAGAAATTGGAAAATAAAAATAATAATGGTTAAGAAAAAATGGATGATGATTAAGAATTGTCCCTAAGGAACCATGAATCAATCTCAACCTCTAAAACTATGAATCATACACCAACTGACCTGATCATGAAACACACTTTGCCTGACCAAACAAAGCAACATAGTTTTTTGGATTTTTTTAATATGGTTAGTGGACAGATGTATAGATGAAAACTAATCACAGGTAGGACAAATTTGGGGTATGACAGATGCCCCTAGCTAATTGGCTTGAACCTAGTAAGATGAACTACTGCATGGCGTTCATTTTAAAGGTGCAAGTCAATTAGATACAAGAAGACCCCAAAAATTTGTCTATTAAAAGGTAATGTACTTATGGAGTAAGAACTGGCAGAGTGAGGCAGCGGGGGTACAAAATGAACATAATAACTTGAGATTCTTTGGGTGCTCGAAGCAGTCCCTTATCCATTAAGGTTCCTCGATGATACCAAAGCAGTATCTCTGAAGGCAGACGATTCTCTGGGTCGTTGAAGCAGTCCCTTATCCATTAAGGTTCCTCGATGATACCAAAGCAGTATCTCTGAAGGCAGACGATTCTCTGGGTCGTCGAAGCAGGCCCTTGTCCATTAAGGTTCCTCGATGATACCAAAGCAATATCTCTGAAGGCAGACGATTCTCTGGGTCGTCGAAGCAGTCCCTTATCCATTAAGGTTCCTCGATGATACCAAAGCAGTATCTCTGAAGGCAGATGATTCTCTGGGTCGTCGAAGCAGTCCCTTATCCGTTAAGGTTCCTCGATGATACCAAAGCAGTATCTTCGTGGTAAATTTGCTGAAGAATAGTTGAGCAAGATTCTCGTCGGAGGAAATGTCCTGGCTCTGCAGGGGAAAGCTCACAAGAAACTTTCTAGGATATACTCTGCTTGGGGAGTAAGAATAGCAACAGCTGCTGGGGATTGTCAATATCAACTGCCTAGCTGAAGGATGACTTGCTGGGGAATAGTATTCCGTGAGCATGTGCGGGGTATCAACTCTTTTTTAGAAGAATATTGTTGACTTTGATGGAGGAATGGCCAAGATGCTTGCGAATTGATCCTGGATCCTGCTATGATATGTTGCTGGGGATGGATACGCCATGCATTACGTGATGCACGGAAATACAGCTAAGATGCAACTGCTAGGGAATCTAATGTACGTATGAATGCACAAGACTAAAATGCTAATGCCAGATATGATCAAATGTTATGCTTACATGTTATGCACATGACAATGCAAATGATCAGGCACGCTGGGGACAGGTTTCCTTGTCAAGGATATCACCAGGGATTGAATTGAACTTTGGTGGCTGCCAAGTAAAATTGGACTTTGGTTATGAGGATGCCAACGACGGTGGACTTTTACTGGTTGCCAATGAAGACTGGACTTTGGGTCAAACTTCCAGACTAAAACTGGATTGGAGGATAGATTATCAGACGAGAACTGGTGTTTAAACTTTTGTTTGTCAGACGAGAACTGACTTTTGGATAGTCTACCAAACAAGAATTGGTGAGAAAAGGGTATTCGCCAAACGAGAACTGGGCCTTAAAAGATTTTCCAGACGAGAACTGGGCCTTGAATTGGTTTGCCAGACGAGAATTGGGCCTTGAATTGGTTTGCCAGACGAGAACTGGGCCTTAAAATGATTTGCCAGACGAGAACTGGACTTTGAATATTTTGCCAGACGAGAACTGGACCTTGGATATTTTGCCAGACGAGAACTGGACCTTGGATTGCCAAGCTAAGTTGGACTTTGGGTTGCCAAGCTAAGTTGGAATTTTGGGTGATTTGCCAAATGAAATTGGACTTTTGTGTTGCCAAGCTAAGTTGGACTTTTGGGTTGCCAAGCTAAGTTGGACTTTGGATTGCCAATTCTAAGTTGGACTTTGGATTGCCAAGCTAAGTTGGACTTTGGTGTCAAATCTTGCGGTACCAGGCTTTGAGGCGTCAAATCTTGTTGGAAGGTTAGGCTTGAGGTATGATACGCATGTCTATGCAATGAGCGAAGCGACATGACTAATGCATATGAGTGATTTATGTAATGATATGAATGGTTTCCAAAGATGCCCCTGTAGAGGATGGATAGGTTCCTATGTAGCAAGGTCCCTTGTCAGAAGGAAGGCAGAAGGTTATTTTGTGGGGTGATAGCATAATTCCCCGACACTCATCTTGAACTCAAAGGTCACTTGATGAAGTTCGCTTGAGCAGATTGAAAGGAACAGAGAGATTTGCCCCTGTTTAGCTCATCATGCCCCGGTCTGGGCTTATGAAGAATCTCTCCTTGACAGGAAATTGGAAACAACTGTACCATGAGATGATCTTGAGATGGCTTGCCCCAGAATTCCAAGTCGTGAAAGGATTTGTCCTTGAAAGGAAAATTCAGAAGCAGATGTACCATGAGATTACTCGAGATGGCATGCCTCATAATAATTGTACCATGAGATGGACTTGAGATGGTTTGTCCCATAATTCCAAGCCATGAAAGGATTCTTCCTTGATTGACTGGCTCTTGGAGTATTTGGCCTCGAAGTACCCTTGAGGTAGCTTTCCCCAGAATGAGCATTGGAGCGACTTAACTTGTGTTGATTGAACATTGGAGGGGTTTTCCTTTAATCAAACGAACCTCTGGGTCTCCTGCCCCTGGTTGGTGGATTCTTGAGATGATTTACCCTGATCAACCTGATTCCTGAATGATTTGCCCCATAATCAACTGATGCTTCGAGGACTTGCTTTAAACTGACTGATTCCATAATCGTTGGATGTCGATGCCCCTGTTCTATATGGTTATGAGGTGTTGTCAATTCCAGCCAACATTGCTGAATGACCCAGCCCCCTTTTGATTGCTTCTTGTTGGAATTTCCTTGATGTCAAGTACTGACTTGCAGTTAAAACTGTTCATTCACAAATGGTAATTTTAATGCGATGCTCATGCAAGTTTTGAAAATCTGTCATTATTAGAATGATGTGATAGTGTGTGACAGATGAACCATTAGTCCAAACGTGGTGCTGATTTAGCTGGTGTGAAAGATACAGTAAGAAGAGTGACACCAATGCTGAGGATTAGCAAATAAGTGAGGAGTCAGTTTATGCAACCTTGCAATAGTATGCTTTCAGAATAAACCCGCCTCAATTAGGTCTTTCGAGGGTTGTAATGTGGTCTGGTTTAAGGTTTATGAAACAAAGGATATTAGGCTCAAAGTATGATTTGTACTCACCTCTTCTTTGTAATGACCTCCAGTCCTACGTTCAGTTAATTCTGCACATGTTTGTCTTCCAAAAGGGTTGACGGCGTAAGCATAATGATTCAAGGTTTGCTCGAAATGGCAGTCACCTTATTTTGTCTTTGATGGATGTTAGTGACCCTTTGGTTTTGATATGGTGGTCACTGGTCTTTATTTTGTTTTTGTTGAGGATTTGAGGACCTCTTTTGTTTTTGTTTGATCCCTATCTTTTGCATGGACTGATTTTGTTTTTCGAGTCCATCAGGGTGGCCTTGATTTTTGCCTAAGTCTCCTTTTGAGGTGTTCGACTTAGCAGGCTCTTGTTTTTTTTTTCTTAGAGGATTGTGACTGCCAAGTCATGGGTAATTGATGAACAACCATCATGTTTTTGGATTTTGCTTTTGTGAACTAAGTGCGTAATTAGGTTAACTGAACACTACCCTGCCCCAGGTTGAGTGTAAGGGTTTGAATATCCGAAGGAAACTTCTACTTCTCGGCTCGAAGTGGTTAACTAGGGATTAACTCCTTATCTCTCCAGTGTTTGGGGATTTGAAACAATGACTGTACATCCTTGGCGTGATTCTATCCGAAAGCATACCATCAGCAATTATGGGTATCTCGTTTTCGTCATCCTCCCTCCAATCTTTGCTAAAACAACAATTTGGTGAAGAAAGTGGACGAGAGGTATATGGATGAATTTTTTTTAATTTTATATAAGTGAAGAAAAATGAGCGAATGCGACATGATTAATTCAGAAAACTTATGATCACATCATTAATATTACCATTCAAAACAACAATATTCAAAACAAGTAGCTTTTAACATAACGAAATTACAAATGCCAATGATAAATGTCCAATGGTTTCCAGTATCTGAGGAAGTCTTCCTGTCTGAACCACTAGCTGCCTCCTGAAGTCTTGGAACTTATTTGGGCGAGAAGCTGACGTGCACAATCAAGTCTCCTTCTTGGAAGGATATGTACTTCTTGTCAATTAACTGTTGCACCTTGGCTTGAAAAGCTTTGCAATCTTCAGTCGAATATCCCATTGATCCAGCATGATATCCACAATGCGCATTGGGGTCATACCCAGGCGGGTATGGTTCTGGCAAAGGCTTGATAGCTTTGGGCTCTACCAGTGAGTTTTGGACTAGATGCGGCAAAAGTTGACTGTATGACATATGAACTAGGTGAAGAGGAGCAGTCCTTCTTTCCAAGTTGTTTCGAGGCCTATGCTGATTGTGATATCCTCGACCACGGGCTCGCTGATCTGTACGTGGAGAACTCATGAGTTTCTGGTATGACGCCCTAGGATTGACATGTTGCCCATAAGGATGATATGGCACTGACAATGATGACTGTCGAGAAGCTGAAGGTCCGTAAAGTCTTGCTGATGTACCTTGAGAATACTCAACATTTGCTATGACTGCATCAATTGCATTATCCTCTTCCTCTTGGGGATTGTTGAAGGATTCAGTCTCGCCATCTTGATTGCTCAATACGTCTTGGACTTGTTTAGCTTTGAGGTAACTCTCAATGCGTTCTCCTACTATTATAAGGTCAGAGAAGCTTGAGAATGAATTGCCAGCCATCCTCTCAAGATAGGTGTCACGCAGACTATTCAAGAACATGTCAATCACTTCTTTATCCAGGAGTGGTGGTTGCACCCTGGCTGCCAACTCTCTCCACCATTGTGCATATGTCTTAATGGATTCACCGTTCTTCTGAGATAGGCTTTGCAGCTGCGTGCGACTGGGAGCCATATCCAAATTGTACTCATATTGCTTTAGGAAAGCATTGGATAAGTCTTTCCATGATTGGATACAACTTCTTTCTAAATCCATGTACCAATTCAAAGATGCACCACTTAAACTGTCTTGGAAACAGTAAATCATCAACTTGTCGTCGCGGACATGAGAAGTCATCTTTCGGCAGAACATCACCAAATGACGCTTTGGGCAACTGAGACCAGCGTACTTCTCGAAGTTGGGTACTTCGAACTTCAGAGGAATTACCAAGTCTGGCACTAGGCACATATCAACAGCATCGAGCCCAGAAGTATCGCGCGCTTTCGTAGCTTGAACTTTCTCTTCGAGGGCACAAAACCTTTTCTCCATGGAATCAGATATCATCTGAGACTGAGAAGGGATGTTCATTTATGGAGTATGGTCACCAGGTAGATGATCAAATATGGATTAGTTGACACAGCAAATCCTGATGAGGGGTCAAAATCCTTCATCCTATCATGTTGAAAACTATCCTCTGACATAGCTATCACAACTTTCAAATTATCTCTGCTTGAACTTGCTTCAAATGCTTTGCGGCTACCACAGGTTCAATATGAGCGTCGGGAAATCAACTGGCAGGAAATGGACAGAGGATTAGATGAGTTTGGAAAATGATATGCTAATGTCATGAGTATGAAATGCAGGGTTCCAGGATCAAAACAACATCTGATTCTGAGGAAGGAGTTAGACACAAGATATCTCTGATTACAGGACCCCCCATAGGTAGGCTCTAAACAGGTAGATGCCTAGAGTTACATATATATTTCGAAAACATTATAGCCACGACAAAGATTTGTCCGACTATAATATTCTTGAAATAATCTCGTCTAGGTGAGGTTTTCATTTCTTCCCCACGAGAAAGATTCCTCGGAGGAGTCCACTACACAACCATCGAGACACGAGTTCTAAATAGGGTTCTCAGAATCCTAGATCGAGGTCAAAAATATTACTGTCAGGAAGTAATACGTTCGAGGGATCTCATCTGATTGTCGCATTAACTCACATAGAATTAACGCTACCAACCACCATGGGTAAATTGGGTTAATGGTCCTTGGGATCAACGACCCACCTTGAAGATATTACCGCCATGGTAAAGATTCACCACGACAATAATATCTCCAAGGGAATCTACTCCAAGCGGTGGTTTTCGCTTCAACTCACGCGAAAGAGACCACGCAAGCCTACACTACACAACCACCATCCTAATCCTAGGGTTTTTCTAGACTCGAGTGTAGAGCCGTCTCACAAAGCACCAATGATCAGAGGACCCCCACAATGTTATAAGAGATAATAATAGGATATAATAACAATAGGCAAGCAAGTAAATAATAGATAATCAAACAAGCAAGCAAACAAGCAAGAGAAGATAAACAAACAAGCGGATCTAGCACTCACGAATCGAGTTAAGTTAGGCTTGACTCTCTCTAGCATAGGGCAATGCATATCCCCAGCAGAGTCGCCATCTGTCGTACCTCGAAAAATACGATCCTCACGAAGGACGCGGAAAAAACTGTTCGAAACAGAGTCGCCACCGAACTTTATTCATTCCAAGGAAGGAATAGGAAAATATCGATAAAACCTTTAAAGGGATAAGAAAATGGTCATCGCAACCAAATTCGGGGTTCGGGAGTCGGTTACGCAAAGGGAAGGTATTAGCACCCTCTACGTCCGTTGTACTCAACGGGAACCTCTTGATTTGATTCGGGAGATAAGTTAGCTTGGTTTGTTTGTTTTCTTCTAAGGTAAAATTGCTTTCTAAGGGGGAAAAAGGGTGGTGTTTTATTAGTGTGCTTAGCAAGGATTAGAACCCTTGTGCCTATGTATTCCCTCGTGCAATGGGAAAGTCAGAGCATTCATAGTTCGTGGGACTACGGTTGGTTTGTGTTTTTTAAACGAACGAGTGTTTAATTCGCATTCTAACTGTTAAACATTGGCTTGTCGGCTCGTCATGGGAGGCTGAAGCACTAGTTCATATGCGCGGAAGAATGGATTAAACAATTTTCTTTTTGTGAAAGTTGTTTGAGTATGAATTAAGTGTATTAGAGATTTGATTGAGAAAAAGATTTGATTTGGACGTGTTTTAGGCGAGAGTTTAGGTTGCATTCTAACTGCTAAACATTGGCTTGTCTGCTCGCTAGGGGAGGCTGAAGCACGAGTTCATATGCGCGAAAGAATGACTTAAACAATGTTCTTTGGGAAAGGTGTTTGAGTTGTGGATTAAGTGTATTAGGGTTTCGGTTGCGTGGGAAGTGTTTGGGTTGTTAAGTATTTTGAGGGAAGAATGACGACTATTCGATAAACGAGACGTCGGCCTCGTAACCAATTAATCGGGGCATTACTGAGATGCTAGATCTCAACGACACCTTTTTCATTCTATTAATTATGAAATTTTGTTTGATAATGATTAAGTGTTTTAAGGCGAAAGGTTGAATGAACAACAACCCAAGGGCGTGCCTCAAGAGCCATTCATTCGAAGATCCAAGGAATGCTAGACTCCAAAAATCTCCTCCTTTCGTTAGTTGATTAAGAAAGTGTTTGAAATAGGTAGAATCGGATTGGTTATGAAAAGAAGTGCGGATCGATACTAGTCCCTAGGGGTGCTCCTAGTAACGAAACCTCGAGATGTGCAAGTGTGCGTGTGATGGCGAGGCAAAAGGCGCTCGACTTACGATTGGGCTCGATGGCGAATCGAGGGCTGGTTTGGAAATGGTTTAGTTGAAAAGGTCGAAAGGTTGAATGAATGACAACCCAAGAGGCGTGCCTCGAGAGCCATCTATTCGAAGACCCAAGGAATGCTAGATTCCAAAAATCTCCTCCTTTTGAAAGTTTGATTGAAAAAAAAAAGGGTGACACGCAATAAAAGGTCTCCAATTTAGTGTATTTAGATTAAGTGTATGAACAAAGAAAATTGTTAGATAAACATGAATATGAATATGATATGGACAATATGAATAGTACGAATAAAAATAATCATCAAGATAATATTTTGACGGAAAGTAAACAAGATAATGATTAATCGGGTGAATCGGGAAATAAAAGGTGACGACCTCGTCTTAATCAAGAACTCTAAAAAAGGTTTCATGATGTTTAAGACCTTCATTGATCGGAAATGAAAAGAATATAGTGCCAAATAAAATGTGAAATGAAATCAAAATCGAAGAACAGTCTCATCTTAACCGACAAAATTTGGTTTTAGATGTTCATCGACCCATAAAAAATGAAAAGTAAAAGTGAAAATAAAATCGGTCTCGTCTTAATCAAGGTCTTTAATCTTAGATCGATAAGCTATGATTTTTTGACTTTCATTAACCGATAAAAAATAAAAAAGGTGGCCTCATATAAATCAAGATTTTGAATCGATTTTAAGAAAATCAACTAAATCATGAGTGTTGTTATATCATTGGCCACAAAAAAAAAAAAGAAAAATAGAAAATAAATTGAAGTTGAAGATCGAGGTAGAAATGAAAAGTGAATATAAATCAAGAAATAAATATAAACCAAATGATAACCAAAAATGTAATTAAAAAAGAAAAAATATTAACAAAGATATTTAAGAATAATTAACAAAAATATTAAAGAAATTTCTTTTTTGACAAAGTTTATAACAAAATGATACTAACAAAGATTAACCCAAAATAAATAACATAATAATTATTAAGATATTTTCAAAATAGTACTAACAAAATAATAATTAACAGATATTTTTTAACAAAATAATTTTAAAGAAGAGTTTAATGAAAGTTGAAGGAAATAATTAACAAAATCCTAAAATTAAATTAATAATCCTAAAATTATAATACTAATCCTAAGGTTATAAATATTTTTCTAAAATTTAAATTATTAACCCTGAAAATTAAAATACTAAATCTAAAAATTAAAATTATTAAACGTAAAATCTAAACACTCAATCTAAAATAAATAAAAAAAAACTAAATCAAATATTAGAAAATTAAAATAACTAAAAAAAGTTGTGGTAAAAAAAAGAACTGGGCTTGAAGCCCGTACCTCAAACTTACAGCCCCATGGGGGCGCCTCATATGAAATAAAAACGGGTCAGAAGACCCTTGACCTGACCCGGTATGATCATAAGAGGGTTAGGAAAACCCTAAATTCATTAGCAATGTTCAAATCGTTCCAAAAAAAATTGGATCAGAAAGAAAAACACGCTCAGGGGAAGAAGAACACGTTCAGCGCATAACACCCCTCCTTCCCATTCGCAAATCCCTCGCCCTCTTCACTTCAAACCGATTCTCTCCCTCACGGTGGCTTGTCTCTCTCGATCTCGTATTCTGATTCAAGGTTTGTATCTCGTTCTTTGGTTCACATCTCGCTACTTCATCTTCATCTCTCTCACGCTCGCTATTTCTCTCTCACTCGCAAGCCAATCTTCTGTTTCAATTTTTTTGTTTTGTGTGTTACAGTTTGTATTAGAAAACTGAGTTGGGGAAAGGATGGAGAAAAATGAAGGGCGTGTCCGAAGTGAAAATGAAAGGTTGTTTGGTGAGTTTCGAAGGTGGAAGGGAGTGGCGTTAATGGTGGTTTCGGTCGGTTTATGGCGATGAGCGATGGTTGGTGAACAGAGCGTGGCAGGGGAGATGTTTGAGGTTTGGTTGTTGCTTTGATTTGCGGTCGTTGGTGATGGAGGTGAAGGAAGGGTTGTGATAGATGAATGTGAGTTTATTGGTTTGCGATGGCTGTTGTCTTGAGTGTGTTGTTGAATTTATGGTTGAATTGTTGGGGTGTGATGATTTGAACAGAGGTTTGCAGTGGATGGGTTGATTAGTTTTGGTCAAATTTGCGAAGGGAGAATGAAAGGTGGGGGTGGTGGAATTAGGAACTGATATGGTGTTGTTGTTCTGCCTGCAGTGGGGTTGAAAAGGTTGTTCCAAGAGGTATCTTTTAAGTTTTCTCCCTGCTCTCTTTTATGGCCCTTTTTTACCGCCCCTCTTCTTGTTTCTCTATCTCTCTTTTGAATCAAATCTCCAAATGTTTTTTTCAAACTCTAGATTTGTCTGTTATTTTATGTTTGATATTGTGTTGTCCTTTTTCATTGTAGTTTTGTGCAGACTGTTGTTGGTTGGTGGGTCGTATTGTCGCTGTAAGCTTGTGCAGATGCATTGCAGAATTTTGGACGAAAGTGGCAGGCTTTGAAGAGGAGTGGATAGCAGAGGTACGGGTATGCAGGATACGTCATTTGTGCACATGGTTTGGAGTGATTATCGGCTTATATCATGGCTTGGTGGCAAATACTGTAGCAGGATGTTTGATGCATATGGTTCTTGTGAATTGTACAGGTTGGGCCGCAAACTATGCTCCCATGGGCCTATTTTCTTGTAACACTTCTTTGCAGTTGGATTGTAAATGGACTTGACTATCATTTTTGTAGAATATATATCTTGGGCCTTGAATCATTTTGAACTTTATGAACCACATATATTTTGTAGGACCTTTGTGAATGAAAAAATAGATTATAGTTATTTGAATGGATAAATGGAAATAAATATGGAAAATAAATTGAACACAAATGATGGAAAGGGATTAGAAAAATGGATTTGAATAATTTGAAATTGGGTTAGAAAAAAGAGGATTTGGTAAATGAAAAAAAAATGGTTTTTTTGGGATGTTTGGATAATTGAAAAGTGAAATGGATAATAAAATGGAAATTGGAAAGAATTGGAAATGGCATTTGGATATTAAATGATGAGTTTGCAAAGTGGATTAAAATGGTTAGAAGGAAGTGGATCTTTTATGGATATAGATATTTAATGGATAGTTGTGGAATTGATAACAAAAATAAGGGTAATTGAAAATGAAGATGGTTTAGAAATTGGAAAATAAAAATAATAATGGTTAAGAAAAAATGGATGATGATTAAGAATTGTCCCTAAGGAACCATGAATCAATCTCAACCTTTAAAACTATGAATCATACACCAACTGACCTGATCATGAAACACACTTTGCCTGACCAAACAAAGCAACATATTTTTTTGGATTTTTTGAATATGGTTAGTGGACGGATGTATATATGAAAACTAATCACAGGTAGGACAAATTTGGGGTATGACAGGGTCAGCTCTCAAATAAGTAACCATCATGTTTAGTGCCTCAGGTCTGCTGATCTTTGAGTAGTTTAATAATTTTCTCTGGATGGGAAGATGAAGGAGGCATGAGACACCATCAAGTTTGATGGACATCTCACATATTTTAAGATGAAATGATGATGTCTCTACATGCCATCTCTATATAAATGTACACAATAAGCCATGGTTAGTATAACCATAGTCAGTCTTGCATAAATCATGCAACCCAGATAGCTACATGACATCTGAAACCATGACTCATCAGGTTGCACTCACTCTACAACCTTCCTACTGTGGATGATACACTTTAATGTATCGAGGTACTACAAAAAAATAAATACATCGTTAGACAATTAAAATATTATTACACAAATGTTTAAAAGAGCAATTAAAAGATTTATACTTCCTCGCTATCCCATATGTGTATAGCCTCATAGTTTGGATACAGAGGGAGCAATGAAAGGTTTGAGGGACCTCTGGAGAAACCCCAGAAGGGGCTTCTAGGGCAACAACAAACATGTGAATTTGATAAGACAATGTCAGAGAGACGTGAACCTGTGAAGACGATCCCTCACCAACAAAAGAAGTCTCTCCAATAGCAGGTCACGAGGTTCTAGCTTCCCATGCGAATGGAAGCATGTTATGACATTTTACCATGTCTCAATCTTTTTCGATTGTCATACATTTTTTCTGCAATCAAACAAGCACAAGAGAAAAAAAATCAAATAAAATGGTAATTCAGATTCCAAACTCCGAATTGAGAGTTCAGATTGTACAATCCAGATTACATGCGAATCAGAACCATAACCAGATAACAGAGCATGCAAACCCTAAACTTTAGTGTTAAAAAAATCAATACAAGGCAATTCAGGACAAACACAACAAACATTTTTATTACATCTAAGCCTAAATTATCATACCTTTAGTCTATTTAGGTAATGCATGCATGTGAAATAAAAAAAGGAAATAGAGTAAGCAACTTACCAATGCAATGGAGAGAAGCTTCAAATAAGTGCAATGCAACATATGAGAGATGTGATAAGCTTCAATGAATGGATATAAGCTATGAGAATACTTGAAAATGAGGAGAATAAGTTTTGTAATCGCAGATGAATACCATCTCTTTGTATTCTCTATTTTTACTCTTTTGCAGAAATGAAAATGTGAAGGGATAAGGAAAGACGCGAGTTTACTTAAACATGAGCGTCTAGATCCCAATCTTCTGATTAAATCCGAATTTAGGAATCCGTATTATTTTAAATTGCGTGATGTTATATCTAATTTGGATGTGATATGTTAGATGCATCTAAATTCCAATCTTCCGAGTTTTTTAATATCTAGCTTTCCGTGTTATTTCCAATATCCGAAAATGACTTGTTTTAAGTACATCGATTTTAAAATCCAAAATCGAGAATTATTTTTAAAATTTTTTCAAAATATGTGAGTAACACATGAAGTGTAATGAGTAACCCATTGTTATTTTCATTAAGGTACGAGAATTTTATAATCTCAACCAACATAATGTTTGCGGCCATATCTAATAACATTAAGTTAGTCCGAATAATATTTGTTATACCCCAAATTTTTACCCCTTAGATGTCATAACATCTTGCACTTGCATTCAGAGTTCAATCATCTATACATTGTTAACTATCCACCATATCTTGTTAGTTTTTTCCTTTTGTGTAAAAGTTAGGTTTGGCACAAGAAGAAGGGCAACATCATCAGAGATCATCCAGTGGAATTCCAGAAGAAGATTAAGGTTTTGACTGAAAAGTAAAGCCTTTGACTTTTGAGATTTTGATCCAAGATGAAGCATTCAAGCCATATTCCATCAGTACATGCTTGATTCTTGAGTTAGAGCATGGAAAGTCAACCTTTGAGAGGTTTCTTGCAAAAAGGGCAAGGTTTAGTCCTTAAGATTTTCTAAGTATGGAAAAGTTCACTCCTTGTGCCAACTTCAAAGAGCCATAACTTTCAAACCACACATCGAAATTGAGTGACTCAAAGCTCAAATGGAAGCTCTCACCGTGAACTTCAAAGTGTATTAGAGGACCTTTCTTCAAAAGAGGTTTGATTTTTAAGTTATGAGACTTGGAAGCGAAGATGCATTTATGACTTAGAGAAATTTTAAGCATTTTTGCCTTAGTTTTGGACACAACTTTAACTCCATTTTTCACCTTGTCCCAAGCCTCAAATAAAAAATCTTTGGACATGAAAGTTGTTCCTTGTTCTTCAAGCTTTCCAAGCATGTGTAAAACTCCTCATTTGGATGATCCAATCTCAAGTTATGATGTCCTAAAGTTTGATGTTTCAAATTGGAAAAACTTAATAACTTAGAATTTTTTCTAAGTTTCCTTTGACAACATGATGTACACGAATTCATGGCGTTTTTTTATCAAAGTTCCAAGCCTTATCTCAAGGTACTTTCCACATGAATATTGCTCTATCAAATGCCTACTCTTCATGGAACCAAAGATCTCAAGAATTGATGAAATGGTTATTAAGATATGGTGCACTAAAGTTGGTATGTTACAAATGTTGCACACACTTAGAATTTCAGATTTTTTAACACTTGACACCATTAATCTTTTGCATGTTTTTTACATGTTCCTAAGCATAATTTCAATTTGCCACCAACATAAAATGTACTTTACCACATGCTCTCTTTCAAAGGAACCAAAAACCAAGCCATTTGGGCCATTGGTTGTAAAGTTGTCGTGTGAACAAGTGAGACCCATGATTTTAGTTTCATGCCATACCATGCTTTCCAATCAGTACCGAAATTTTCTGCTCATCAAGTACAAACCTATTGACCTTCCCTCATCAGTTCCAATACTCTCCTTTTGCCACAAAACTCGTGAAACAAGCCACTAAAGTACCATGTACCTTGTACTTCCCATTTGACATACAAAACAAAATAATGGACCATCATGTAAACAAACTTTTGTGTTACAACTCATGGTCCTTACTCTGACTTGAACCCTAGTTTAAGCCACAACAAACTCTCACTTGGCTCAAGATGATAAGCTCAGAACATGCATGCGCAAAAGATTGTATTCATGATTTTTCTCTCTTAAACAAAACCATTTGCCACTGAATTTTGGAAGCCATTATCCAGTCTGCCTTGGCTATAAAAGGAGGCTTTCTCCTCCTTTGTGGATCAGAAACAACACACTTTATAATACATCACAAAGGCATTGGAAACTTGCGATTTTCTTCTTTGCAACCAAGAGAAGGGGAGGAGCATATCACCTGCAGGCTACCAGCTCAAGAGGAAAGGACTTGAACCGGCCAAAGGTCTTAAGATTTCCAAGTGAAGGGGCAGTGGACTTACTCCACTTGGTAAGTCTATCTCTCTTCCATATTCAAAATACCATGATCATATAGCAAAGTCGGTTTGATTTCCATACTGTTATCATGTTTATGTTTTGCACTTAAGTCAGTTTTAAATGATAATGTGTGAGTTTATATGAGGCATTTTGGCACTGTCAGTTTTTGATAGTTTGGAACATATGATGTTCATGTCTTCACGCTAAAGTTTGAACACTTGAAGGTACTCTCAGGTTATCTATATTGTGTTGGTGTTGGTTTAGAATAATGTTAGGATGGGCTGTAAGAGTTGGTGTTGGTGTATCTTTATTTATACGGTTCGCATATGCATGACTGTCATGGTTTGTTTTACCCATGTTGAAGATCTTGGTTTGGATCATGGAAGACTTAATGCTACTCTACTCTTTGAGTACTGTGATTTGATACTTTGTTTCATGGATTCTGGTTGAAAACTGAGTAAGAAATGTTGGAACAGAGATGCATATTGCCATGGTTTTTTGTTTTGGGTTTCACGTGAAATATTTAGGGCTTGTGTGCATGAAGGAGAAGAAGAAAGCTTGTGTGGCAACGTAAGAGTGGTGAGAGTGTATTTTGTCTGTTAGTCATTTAAATGAAAGAGTGACCGGTTGAGTTAAGTTTGTTAGTGTTTGCGTGTAACAACTTTCATGTGGTTTTGGAAATGTTATTTTACTTCGCTTGCTTGGTTTAAGTGTTAATAGGGTGGGCATATACACTGGATGTATAGCCACCCCAGTGGTATAAAGCATGCGCGTGTAACCAAGGGGTCTGGGGTTCGAATCCCCCTCGCCCCAGACTCCCTTTTGGTTCTTTTTTGATTTTCTCTTGTTTCTAACCTTGCTGGACTTGGGCCTGGTGCAATTTGCTAATCACACCCTCCCTGCCAGAGGCCCAAGCGTGTAAACAGGATAACCTAGTTCCTTTTGTTTTTGCTGATGCACCCCCTGTCTTGGTGCACTTCAAATATTTCTCACTTTTATTTTCATTACATTTTGCTTAAATAAAATTAGTTTTTGTTAATAAAAAATCCCAAAAATTCATACTTAACATTTTGATGTTTAATTTGATTCCCTAAAATTTTTGTTTTATTTTCAGATTTATTTTAATATTTATTTTGTGAATTTAAGAACATGTTTTATACTAAATTTTTGAACTTCTTCTGAAAATGCCTCTTCTCACTATTTTCTTTTGAGAATTTTCCTTGGAGTGTTTTGTGGCATATGAGAGGGTTGTTTAAGAGTTGTTCCTTGACCTTGGATAGGGTCATTTTATTAGGGTTTTGTTTGTACTTCTTGACCTTTGTTGTTAAGTTTCATATCTTTGACATGTCTTTGATTTCAAACTTTGAAGATGCTATCTTTGCCATACTTGTGTTCATTTATTCATGTTTGTTGTGAAC
This sequence comes from Lathyrus tuberosus, assembly GCA_022829125.1. Classification (NCBI taxonomy): domain Eukaryota; kingdom Viridiplantae; phylum Streptophyta; class Magnoliopsida; order Fabales; family Fabaceae; genus Lathyrus; species Lathyrus tuberosus. Next base: position 608,118 of record JALAZF010000231.1, on the reverse strand, counting down.
TATCTCATTATCTTTTGCTATGCTCATACATGGATGTATATATCATGCGTTGATGTTATCTTCACTTGATTAATGTTTATTCCTTTTGAGCTCTTATACTCATTTTGCTTACTACTCAATTCAATCCTCCTTTAACACTCTTGTTTACAAGAAGTTGTCTCCCCCTCCTTCCAAAGGAAAGTCTCTCTATTGACCTCAAAGTCATATATAGCTCATTATCATTTTGGCCCCCATAGAGTCATCTCTTTAACCTTTGACCTCATAGGCATCCATCTTACCCTTTTGACCTCATGGCCATTCACCCCTACAACTTAGACTTAGAGAGTTTCTTAAACTCTATATGAGCTCATACTCATCCCCCTTTGGAACTTTGTCGATAGTCAATGGTTCTTCTCACCTTTAGTTAGGTGAACTACGGTTGCTCTGATTCTTTAGTCAGATACGTAGGCACAAGATGCAACGTCTTGGCGAGCATACTTAGTGTATATACCCCTAGGTCTTTACCTTAGCACCTTTTTCCCTTAGCAAGCAAACAATAACATAACACAAATACTAACAAGAGGTTCCTGTAGAGTACTACAGATACTTAGGATGCTAACACCTTCCCTAGGTATAACCAACCCCCAAATCTTAGATCTCTAGTTGTGTTCCTACATACCGCACTTAGGGTTTTTTTCGATCTTTACCCTTTCCTTTGAATAAATCAAAGCTCGGTGGTGAACTTCATGTTTCGTGATTCAAGTTAATTAATAACTTGATATCCGATTCTCACCGCAACAGAATTGGCGACTTCACTGGGGACATCCCCCTAAAAGGGTTAAGCCCGCCTTGTTTGCATTTGTGTTATTTATATGTTTGCTTGCTTGTATATCTGTACATATTTATATCTTTATATATGCTCGTTGTGCTTGGGTTTTTCTGTTTGGCAGGGTTGTTACTTTGAGTGGTGAGATAAGTCCTAACCCGGACTTGAGAGCACACATATGATAAGATTGTGGTGTAATCAATAGTCGGCTGTTGGGAGTAGTCTTAACATGTTTGGCATATGACGGCCATGCTCAGTTGAGGCCCTTTGGGATTGTTGATGTCTGATGTGAGTAGTCGCATTGATGTCACTCTTCCCGATTTGAGATCCCGTGATTCTGAGGACTGTAGTTACCTTCACCCCACTTGGCCTTTTTAGGACGTAGTGCGATGGCTATGAGGGAGTAGTCCCAAATGGTTGATACGCGATACTACACTCAGAAGAGTTTATCTTGAGAATATTATTAACCCGCGTGAGTAGTCACGTAGGCTGATAATATCCGAAAGATTTACGTTGACTCTAAGAACTTTTTAGAACCCTGTTCTACGGATACAAGAACCCTAGTACACACCATGTGGTTGGTTCTTTACCCAGACTCCATGTTGTGATCTCGAACCCTTAATCCTGTTGCATGTGTTTTGCAACCTGTTTGTATCGCATTGCATATCATTTGCATCTTTGCATGGTTCATTGCATGCATTTGTGTGTCCAGTGACTCATCTCCAGCTGTCTCTATCTTCCAGTATCACCTGTGAGTCATCAAGCTGATTCCTCGACACCGATACCGGACTAGAGCTAACTACAGACGCAAGATGTCAGAGCAAGAGGTACACAAAGCTGAGATCCGCATGGAGATCGACGACCTCAAATCAAGCATGACTAAACTAACTGAGATGCTCCAAGTCTTGATTGCTAGAGGAGAGCAACCCCAAAAGACAGTCATCCAGGAAGTTTCAAGCGCTGATCCTCCACCTGTTCAGATGCCACCTTTAACTTGGCCTGAGTTTGGTTTGCCACACAACTATTCTCCACCGATTGCATCTACTGCTATGGTTGGTCAGACTGTTATGCTAGTTTTTCAACCTCCTGTTTTCGCCGAGCCCAGACCTGTGGTCCACGCTGTTACACAAACTGTCCGAGCTCCCTTTGAGAACTCCCTCTATGAGTACAATGCTGCCAGTGCTCAGGGTGAAGAGCCTGAAGACTTTGTTGAACCTGAAGTTGTCCGAGAGCAATTTCATATCATAGACAAAAGACTTAAAGCCGTTGAGGGTAATGACTTCTTTAATGTGGATGCAGACAATATGTGCTTAGTGTCTGATCTTGTTATGCCTGCTAAGTTCAAAACTCCAGAATTTGTGAAGTATAAGGGCCACTCTTGTCCAAGGGCTCATCTGGTCATGTATCTTCGCAAGATGACTGCTTATGCCAACAATCAGAAACTGCTTATCCACTGTTTTCAGGATAGCTTGAGTGCAGCCTCACTCAAATGGTATATGAGTCTTAAGCAAAACTCCATTCACTGCTTCCAAGATCTCGTGAATGCCTTCATGAAGCAGTATAAGTATAACCTCGACATGGCTCCTGATCGCCGCCAGCTTCAAAATATGACTCAACGTGAGAAGGAATATTTTAAGGAGTATGCTCAGTGCTGGAGAGAATTGGCTTCCCAAGTTGAACCTTCTTTGGCTGAGAAAGAATTGACTGGAATGTTCATGGATATCTTGTCTCCATTCTATTGGGAGAAGATGATTGGAAGTGTTTCCTCCAATTTCACTGATTTGGTTACTATTGGTCAGAGGCTCGAGGAAGGACTCAAGAATGGTAAAGTGTCCAAGGCTACTGAATCTTCCAATGGTGCGAAGAAATATTATGGAAATTTCTAGAAGAAGAGAGAAGATCAGATTAACGCTGTTGTGGTTGAAGTGAGAAGGCCTCGTCCCCAACCTCTGTATGCTATTCACCCTATTGTTGCTGCTGTCACTCCCATGGTTACTGCTCCAAGACCAACTCAAGCTTTCCAACGTCCAACTGCAGGACAAAACCAGTACCGTAATAGGAATCAATTTGATCCTATTCCCATGACATACACCAAGCTTTATCCTGGTATGGTTCAGCAAGGTTTAATTACCACAAGGCTTATGTCTCCTCCTCCAAATCCTCTTCCAGCCGGCTATAGGGTTGATCTTCATTGTGAATACCATCAATGTGGTGTAGGCCATAACTTGGAAGGTTGCTTTGCGTTGAAGGTTAGAGTACAAGAGCTGATGAGAAACAAAATCCTCTCCTTTAAGGACAATCCCAATGTCCAGAGTAACCCTCCTCTAGGGCACGCCAAGTGAAGCTTCAGTTGACTTCAGCTCAGCTACGTCTTAAAGACAGGACAGCTCATTCTTGTGTTTAACTAGTCACTAGGCCTTGTTTCTTGTTGTTTGCATTTTCCTTATTTTGTACTGGCTGTTTGCCTTCAAATTATGTTTGTACTTTCGTGATTAATAAAATGAGCATTGCAACTTTTGATTCAATTCATTTTGTCCACTATTTACATCTTTATGCTTTCTTTTGCAAAATATTTTATCTCTTTTCCACTTTCTTTTTGATTATGCAAAGATTGGAGGGAGGATGATGAAAACATTATATCCATAATTGCTGTGGTATGCTTCCAATTAGACCTTGCCTATGATGTAAGGCATTGTTTCAACTCCCAAACACTGGAGGAATAAGGAGGATAATCCCTCGTTAACCCCTTTGATCCTAGAAGTAGAAGTTTCTTTACAACAAAAACCTGTAATCTTAACCTTGGGGTGGGTAGTTCTCAGTTTAACTTGGTTATGCATTCTAATGCAAGCGCTTCATGCAAGATGCCAGTCAGCTCTCTCAAGTCAAATGAATAAATGTTGTACAAGTTGTATGACAACCAAAAAGAAGAGGTCTCAAAACCTTAACAAAGACAAAAAGAGGTCTCATAACCTCAGCAAAGACAAGAAGAGGTCTCAAAACCTCAGTAATAAAGGACAACCAAATGTTGTAAGGGAGTAATGACAACCCAAGGTGTCTTAATCATCGACAACTATCATCAGATCAATTCCTAGCCTATGGGAATCTGAATGTATATCCTGTGTTAACTGAGCTTAGGACTGAAGATCAGCACGAAGATTGGGTGGGGGCAAATAAACTTTGAGCCTTTATCCTTTGTTTCATAAACCGTGAACCAAACCACGTTACAACCCTCAAAAGACCTAACTGAGGAAAGGTTATTTTGAAAGTATACTACAACAAGGTTGCGTAAACTGAATCCCAAAGATCTTTGCAAATCATATATTTTGGGCATCACACTTGTGCTTTATCTTTCGCTTTTAAATGTCTTGAACTGCCGTGTTCAGACCAGTGATTCATTTGTTTTGCATCTTTAAAAAATAATCTTGATTTCAAAAGTTGCATTGACTTTGCTTTAAAACTACCATGTTGGTACAAATACTTTTGTTTGCAAATGGCTTTCTTCTCAAGGAATTTTCAAACAATTAAGAAATTTGGTCTGTGATCCTATCAAGGGTAAGTTCTTCCCAAATCCTGTTGAAGAATCAGCTCAAGAATTGTTGTTCAGGGGCAAGTCTTTCTCAGAATTAGTTTATCCAGAAGACTTTTCAAGACTCATACTGGGGCAAGCTTTCCAAGAGCACCGTAAGAAGTCATATTCAGAATCAGACAAGCTGAAACAATGATCAACTCATCTACAACAATTAGCTGGTATGGGGCAATTTACTTGAAGAATCCCCAAACAGCTCTTCATACTTCCTACAAGGATCATCACTTGATACAGTTTACCAGTGTGGTAGAGATGCGTCCAGCAGTAGCATCTTTAGTCCCCAAGCAGAATGGCAGTGATCTCCGTGTTGAGGAATCAGTCGTCCAGTCTTGTCTTCTCCCCAAAAGAGTCAAGTCGTGTCGTCAGCATCTGCATTGCATTCGCATTTGATCATATCATACCATAATTCATATACCATATGCATATCATGAGTGTTTCATCCTCATTTGCATTTCTCTCGAGGTCGTGTTGTTATCCGCGTCTTACCTTGTGGTCAAAGTCCAACTTACTTAGCGCCTACCAAAACGTTACCTGTCCTTTCATTCAGTGTTAATCCTGAATGTTGTCGTTTCCTTGTGCATCTAATCCTGTTGATAGATGTTTGTCTTCTTTCATTCCAGTGCTATTCCTGGATCTTTATATTCTTTCATCCAGTGTCATTCCTGGATGTCTGTCTCTTTTGATCTCTAGTTCCATTCCTGGACATCTTATTCCTCTTGTTTCTCCCAGTGTTATTCCTAGAAGTTTTACCTCTCTTCTGTAATCCCCATCAAATTTGCTTGGATATATTTCAGTGTCATTCCTGAAAGTCTTATCTGTTCATTCAGTTCCATTCCTGGATGAGTTTTCTCCTTTGCTTTCAGTGCCATTCCTGAAAGTTCTTTCTCAGTCATTCAATGCTTTCTTGGATATTGTGATTCTTTTCATCCAATGCTTTCTTGGATATTGTGATTCTTTGCATCCAATGCCTTCTTGGATCTCACCTTTTTTTTATCTCATTCTCATCTGATGCCTTCTCAGATATTATGAGTTTATTTTTCATTCAAAGCCACTAGTGGATGACTGGTGTCTTTCTGTCCAATGCCTTCTTGGATTACCTTTTTATCTCATACTCATCTGATGCCTTCTCAGATGTTATGAGTTTACCTTTCATTTAAAGCCATTATTTGGTGATTGGTTTCTTTACATCCAATGCCTTCTTGGATTACCCCTTTTTATCTCATTCTAATCTGATGCCTTCTCAAATATTATGAGTTTACCCTTCATTCAAAGCCATTATTGGATGATTGGTTTCTTTGCATCCAATGCTTTCTTGGATCTCTATTTTGTTCACTTTCATCTAAAGTCATTATTAGATAATGTGATTTTTTCCTTTCATTCAAAGCCATTATTGGATGACTGTGTCTTTACATCCAATGCCTTCTTGGATTACCCTTTTATCTTATTCTCATCTGATGCCTTCTCAGATATTATGATCTGTACATTTCATTCAAAGCCATTATTGAATGATTGTTTTCTTTGCATCCAATTCTTTCTTGGATCCCTACTTTGTTCACTTTTATCTAAAGCCATTATTAGATATTGTGATTGTACCTTTCATTCAAAGCCATTATTGGATGTCTGGTTTCTTTTGCCATCTGATGCTCTCCCAGATGTGCGTTTCTCTTTCTGATGTTCTTCCAGGTTGAGTCTTTGTTATTTGATTCCCCAGTGGAGACCGTATTTCCGGTGCTAATTCCAGTGAGGATCTTGTGTTATTATTTTCCTTCAGAAGTGTCAGCCGACCACGTCTGAACCATTTGCTCCATCACTTTAGATTTCCTAGTTTTGTTTCATTTTCCCTAGTGAATCTTCCTTGTGGACACTAACCTTTGTCCTTCCCCAGTGAGGCTCACCTGTAGTTGTTTTGCTTTTTGTCCTTTGGCGTCTTGTTTGGTCTGTATTTTTGCACTATCATGGCATCATATCATTATACTAGAAATTCATGGCATGTCTACATTTGCATGTCTGTTAGCTGTCCTTAACATATGCATTCCATCTAAGGGCAAAATTTTCGGTTTGCTATATTTAAATACCTTTCACCTTAATGTCCCGAGGATTTCCATCTCTTGTGCCATCCGGTGAAGCTATTTAAATAGGGGCAACTGTTATACCCCAAATTTTTACCCCTTAGATGTCATAACATCTTGCACTTGCATTCAGAGTTCAATCATCTATACATTATTAACTAACCACCATATCTTGTTAGTTTTTTTCCTTTTGTGTAAAAGTTAGGTTTGGCACAAGAAAAACAGCAAGATCATCAGAGATCATCCAGTAGAATTCCTGAAGAAGATTAGGGTTTTGACTGAAAAGTAAGCCTTTGACTTTTGAGATTTTGATCCAAGATGAAGCATTCAAGCCATATTCCATCAAGACATGCTTGATTCTTGAGTTAGAGCATGGAAAGTCAACCTTTGAGAGGTTTCTTGCAAAAAGGGCAAGGTTTGGTCCTTAAGATTTTCTAAGTATGGAAAAGTTCACTCCTTGTGCCAACTTCAAAGAGCCAAAACTTTCAAACCACACATCGAAATTGAGTGACTCAAAGCTCAAATGAAAGCTCTCACCATGAACTTCAAAGTGTATTAGAGTACCTTTCTTCAAAAGAGGTTTGATTTTTAAGTTATGAGACTTGGAAGCTAAGATGCATTTATGACTTAGAGAAATTTTAAGCATTTTTGCCTTAGTTTTGGACACAACTTTAACTCCATTTTTCACCTTGTCCCACGCCTCAAATAAAAAATTTTTGGACATGAAAGTTGTTCCTTGTTCTTCAAGCTTTCCAAGCATGTGTAAAACTCCTTATTTGGATGATCCAATCTCAAGTTATGATGTCCTAAAGTTTGATGTTTCAAATTGGAAAAACTTCATAACTTAGAATTTTTTCTAAGTTTCCTTTGACAGCATGATGGACACGAATTCATGGCGTTTTTTATCAAAGTTCCAAGCCTTATCTCAAGGTACTTTCCACATGAATATTGCTCTATAAAATGCCTACTCTTCATGGAACCAAAGATCTCAAGAATTGATGAAATGGTTATTAAGATATGGTGCACTAAAGTTGGTATGTTACAAATGTTACACACACTTAGAAATTCAGATTTTTTAACACTTGACACCATCAATCTTTTGCACATTTTTTACATGTTCCTAAGCATAATTTCAATTTGTCACCAACATAAAATGTACTCTACCACATGCTCTCTTTCAAAGGAACCAAAAACCAAGCCATTTAGGCCATTGGTTGTAAAGTTGTTGTGTGAACAAGTGAGACCCATGATTTTTGTTTCATGCCATACCATGCTTTCCAATCTGTACCAAAAATTTTTGCTCATCAAGTACAAACCTACTGACCTTCCCTCATCAGTTCCAATACTCTCCTTTTGCCACAAAACTCGTGAAACAAGCCACTAAAGTACCATGTACCTTATACTTCCCATTTGACATACAAAACAAAAGAATGGACCATCATGTAAACTAACTTTTGTGTTACAACTCATGGTCCTTACTCTGAATTGAACCCTAGTTTAAGCCACTAAAAACTTTCACTTGGCTCAAGATGATAAGCTCAGAACATGCCATGCGCAAAAGATTGTATTCATGATCTTTCTCTCTTGAACAAAACCATTAGCCATTGAATTTTGGAAGCCATTATCCAGTCTGCCTTGGCTATAAAAGGAGGCTTTCT